>CM064870.1:610000-958214 GCA_032719365.1 Prinsepia uniflora
CTCGTATTAGGAAAGCAAAATAAACGTTGGAGTGAGGGGTACCTTCTGTATTGTGGAGAAGGCAGAACCAGTTTGGTGGAAGAAGCTATTGCGTGGAGATGGAAAGACACCTCATTATGTCAAAGTAGATTGGGACAAATGGGTGGATGAAGATGAGGATACTGGTATGCAACTTGCATATGCTGTTCGATTTCTTGACATCTTTTAAATTGATAAACCTGACATGTTTATTGGTATGTGCTAAATTGCAACTTTGTTCTTATCAGCTACAGGTTCTGGGGGTCCTGGAGGTCCTGGAGATGACTTTGATATGGGAGGGATGGATTTCTCGGTTAGTTTATATCAAAATATGGAAATTTCCTTGTGCTGAAATATTTTATTTTTGGATGTAAATCTTTGTTCTAATGCTACTGTACTTTGCAGAAATTGGGGGGCATGGGCGGCATGGGCGGCATGGGCGGCATGGGCGGCTTGGGCGGCTTGGGCGACATGGGAGGTGACGATGCGATGGGTGACTTTGATGATAGTGACGAAGGTAATTAACTTAATGCAAGCTGAGTAAGTCTAATTATATATATGTTGGATGCGTTTGTTAAGCTTCAAAATAGGAAGCATTAGCTTTTAAGGTGGAATGAAAGAGGATTGCTGAAGCTATTGTGGGTTGAAATAGGATTGCTGAAGATATTGTTGCATGTTCTTCTGTCACTTCCCTCCATAACATTGTTCTCGTCCTTTCATTGCAGACCTAGAAGACAAGAAGGAAGCAGAAGAGCAGAAAGCTGATAAGGTCGGAGCTGATACTTCCGAAGAGAAAAAGGAAGAAGCTGCTGCTGCTTCTGCAAGCAAATAACTTTCTGCATGTTACTTGCACAATCAAACCAAGCTTGCATGGTTGAGTGATTTCTTCTTCCCCTTTGTTACCGGGTGTGTTTTTATCTAACCGTGTTAAGCAATCCTTTCATGTTAGGAAAATGATGAGTTGTGGATTATAAAAGTGATACTACTCAGGATGTTGATGTTGTACGTTTAGTAATTTGTTTTCATGGATCAGAACTACGGGATTTTATTTCTAGTCATTTCCTTTTTCCTGGAGGACTGCCCTCGAGTTTGCTGCATATCTCTGAATTCTGATTTGTTTACCTCTTTAATGTTACTGATAAAATGGTAGGAGAGCATGTTTTGCGACTGGGGTAGGTCAAATAATTGGCTGGCGATTACAAAATATTATGTTCTTATTGGTGATGAGATATGATAGGTGTATCGAAGTTTTGATATTAAATTTTAAAACCGTAGTATAATTACTCATTATTCCTCGTATGAATGAGATTGTCCCAAAATGTAGCTGCAAATTCTATTCTCGATAGATAAGTTAGACAATAACCTAAGATCTCCTTACGCTCTTGATTATTTTTCTTCCAGCTTCGAATTTCTTTATATTTGTGAGAATATAGAGAAATTCAATATTATAACATCCACCCCTGAAGGGTAATAATGTAATAAGGATTCTTTGTTAAGATTCTATTTTAGTCCAATTAATTAATGCAAGATCCATTTGATGTACAATTTAAAGAAAAATTTATTCAATTATTATTTTTTATCAAAGATTTATGCAACATTGATATGGAAATAATCATATTTTATATGAACAAATTTATAATTATAGTTATTGAAATACATTTTAGCCAAGATGGGTCGTAATTGCCATGACAATTTGAGTTGGGATGTTTTGATTTCTGATGGTGCTCGAGATGGGTAGTTATTTGACTTTCTGGTTATGTGAGTTGATTGGCGAAGGTTATACTAGAGGTTTTGTCTGGTAATTTCTTCTTTTGCATAAAAAATAATTAGTTATAATTAATTTACACGATACATAAGTAAGTGGTATTTATCATCGCTCTTGTTGGTGGGCACAATGGGATTCGTACATGGTTAAAGAAAGGAGAATTCTGGTGATATTTATGGTGTGTTTGTTTGGCTTTACGAAATAATTATGTGAGAAATGCATATTTGGCGAGTAAAAAATTAGTTTTCGTTCATTAGAAAAACTGAGTCGGTAAATTTTGAAGGGAGGATTGAAAATTTGGAAGAGGGGTTTTAAGAACATCTACAGCAGATTCAATAAATATAAATTTTGGACAAATTTAACCAAAAAATTTAACTTGGCGCAAATTTATCCCAAAATTTAGTGCTCGCTACTTCTACATCTGCGGTTCTCTCTCCTCTCGTCTCTCTCCTTCGTTTCTGGTCTTCGATCCTTTACTTCAAGAACATGAACGATGAGTTAGTACCGCCTTCGTTGTTGCTCCACCGCATCAAATCTCTTATGCTCCTGCTCGTCTACCTCGGACGATGACGACGACGGCTGAGCATCCTCATCGTTGTCACGAGCGGCGGCTGAGGCCTTGACGAGCTTAAGATCCCTTTGAATTTTCTCCAACACGCGGGGCCCTTCATGCGCAATCTTTCCAAGGCCTCTCTCGCATCCGAACTCTCTCAGCTCAAATCGAGCCTCCAGTCCGCGATATCCGCTCCCATTCGACGCATTTCTTGCCTTTCCAGGTTATCATTTTCTTCAGTTCGCATTTCCCAATTTTGGTTTTTAAGCCCTTGTTTGGCATCCGAGAATGAGTTGGAAATTTTGAATCTCAGAAAAAGTTGTGTCTTTATTAGGTTACCATCAGAGTTGGGCAGCGTCGGATCATTGTTGCCACTACATAGCGCAGTGGCTTCGGCGCGGTTGATATCGAGCTTGTCTATTGAGTCTCAGAGCTGGGGATTAGTTCCTCAAGGTGAGATTCTTTATTTTGACGCTCACGTATTTAATATTCGCAGATTTCATAATAAATCGAATTCAACCAGAAAATGCACGCCATCTGTTTGTTTGTTTGACTCTGTGGACTGTGTTAGCTCTGTTGCTGAATTCATTTATCATGCTAAATTAATTTAGAAATAAGTGATCAGTTGCAATGCTTTAGTACTTGTTCTGCATAAACATATTATATACACTCAAGAAACCATATTGAATGATAATATGGTTTACGATTGCTCCTGTTTAAATTCAAGTAACAAAGTTGATGTTTACACAAAACATTTCTTGCTTGGCGACATGGGATTTTCAACTCTGCATTTGCTTTTCATAGAACATCTTTATTGGTCCAACTGGGTGTTAGTTATCTAAGTACTGTGATTGAATGTTGCACTATTTATGGAGTGGGTTTATTTTTCTGTTGGTTGACTTTATAATCACCTTTCGAGGGAGTTTGTGCTAAGTGATATGATAACTTACCAAACTATGATTCTCTTATCAAAAGAAAACTTTTCATAGCTAGATACATTTTATTGAAGAAATCTTCAAGTTGCCAAGTAGTTTAAATACATTACAATTCAACTGGAACTGCCAACTAGCATGCCATGTATTCTTGCTTTCATATTTGTATATACTTATATGTTGAACAACCCAAATATGGAGAAGATAATGATCACAAGTATGTTGCAAATAAAACAAGGCAGTTTCTGTAAACCCAAGTCATTGGTTCCTTTGATATCGATCTTGATTCTATCATGTCCTGCCTTGTTGATGTCATATCAAGTATGGATTCTAATACTTCCTCTTTCCCATATTTCAGGGATTTCAATGCCTTTACGAAGATGGGGAGCGTGTTCAAGGAAGGAATGTTTGACTAAATGGTACAGGCTATGTTAGTATTTCGTTCAAGACTGTATGGTGGATTTCATACTTGAGCGGAATATATTATGCTCTTTCTAAACTTTTTATTTGTACTGGCATAATTACTACATGGTTCTCTGATTCTCACCACGATTGAAAAATGTAATGCTTTTTTATATGAAATTTCATGCTTTCAGGTTTAGTGGCAGATGTTGACATTGAATCTGAGAAATATAGGTGGATGGGAGAATCTGAAACTTTGACTTCGGATCCGATTGGAGGCAATGCCGTGGCGGCTAGGCGAAGCATACTATACTCTGATTTAGGTATTGGGTATTTGAGTTGGGTAGTCTGAGTCCCAGCCTAGCGAATGTAATGTTTATGGGTATTTGGGTTTGGTAGATAATGGGTATTGGGTAGTCTTCTGAGTTTGATACTCTGATTTGGGTATTGGGTATTGGGTATTGGGTTGGGTAGTCTGAGTCTCGCCCTCTCGAATGTAATGTTTATGTTTGAATTTGATTGTTTTAAGTTTATAATTATGATTCATGAATGCTATTTTGAACATGGGATAGTATGGATTTATAATTGAATTTGGTAATGTTGTGAACGTATGGTATTTCATTTGATGTTCATGTATGAATTATTGAACTAATAATTGAATTTGGTAATGATGTGATTGTGAACATATGATATTTCATTTGATGTTCATGTATGAATTATTGAACTAATAATTGAATTTGAATGTATTTGATGGATTTTGATTCATATGGAATAGATTTGAGTCTGATTTGGTCATTTGAAATGGATTGTAAGTTTTTTTTATTTTTAAAAATCTCCAAACACTAGATATTAAAAAATTAGCTGTTCAAAATTAATTTAAAGTTGATGAAAATATAGGGAGTTTGATTTTGATGGTTATAAAAAATGATTAGTTATTAATAATTTTTGAGTTATTTTAAGTTAAATTAGTCTAAAAATTTGGCGAGTCTGATTCAAATGCTCTAATGGTTTCAAATGATTTGAAATTATGTTTTAAGAGATAAAACTTTTAAATGATGAATTGAAATAAATGTTTATAATTTTTATAATTTTTAAAATTGATATTTAAATATTAAAATTTACAAATTAAAAAATTATAAATAATGAAATTTATAAATCCTCATTAAGAAATGTTTTATTGTGTTACTCTTAATCTGGTTCGGTGAGTCGGCCTTCCTTTTGAACTTATTGGAACTAAAACCCTAAACCCAACAAAAGCGCTTTGTTTAGGGTAAAACCCTAAACCCAACAACAAAAGAACTTAATTTAGGGAAGCTTAGTATAAGCGGTTTCGTAGCAGAGAGAGAGAGACACGGGTGGAGAGATGGAAGCTACGGACATGGATTTGGAAGAACAACCTCACTCCAATTCCAACTCCTTCAAGCGTTTCGGCCTCAAAAACTCTATTCAAACAAATTTTGGAGACGACTACGTGTTCCAAATTGTCCCCAAGTATGTCCATTCAAAACAATAGTTCTGTACTTTCTGTTTGGTTTCCACGAAAATTCTGAAAATTTATCCCAGATTTGAATTATCCGCTCTGATATTCCGACTCACGAACCAAAAATTGAAAATTTCTGATGGGTTATGCAGTTCACACTTGGGTTAAACACTTCAATTTCTTAATTTTCCTAATTTTCTCTGCAACTAAACGGATTATAAGAAATTGGGTTTTTGCAATTCTGCATTGGAGATGATTTTTTGTGGGATTTTGATGGAAGGGATGATTGGGCGGCAATGGCGGTGTCTCTGTCAACGAACGTAGTGAAGGTGTATTCACCAATGACGGGTCAATACTATGGAGAGTGCAAGGGCCATTCTGCGACCATCAACCACATATCTTTCTCAGGCCCATCAACACCTCATGTCTTGCACTCTTGCTCTTCTGATGGAACCATTAGAGCTTGGGACACTCGCACATTCCAACAGGTTTGGTTTTTTAATTGCATACGTAAATCTGGTACAGTAATTGTACTTATGTTTCTTAATTTGTTTGGTTGTCAATGCTGCAGGTGTCGTCTTTTCATTCCTCTTCTTCCCAAGAGATTTTCAGCTTTTCATATGGAGGGTCAGCTAACAATCTTCTTGCAGCAGGATGTAACACACAGGTGCTGCATTTATTGTAAGGGCTTTGACCACGTTTGGTGTCTCCCTTTGCCACTTAGTTAAGAATGTATACCACTTCGGCGCTTAAAATCAGAAGATATTGTGGCCTTTATTTCGCATTTACTCTTTAGTTTGCTAAATGATTGAAAGCAACATTTTTTAAAGTCTATTTGCTTGTAGCTCTTTTTCTTTGTTCCTTAAGTTCTATATAATTAGTTTTTCATCTCCTTGATGTTTGGACTTGTTATACTTAGATACTATTCTGGGATTGGAGGAACGATAAACAAGTAGCGTGTCTGGAGGACTGTCATGTGGAAGATGTTACCCAGGTTGGTTCTTTGCATTTTCTATTTGTTTAAACCATCCTTTAATTATCCAATCTTGTATCAATGGGTTCATGCATTTTAGCCTTACTGGCTTGATATTTATGAAACACTTGCGCACATTTTCCGTGCAAAACCTTAAATTTCTTTAAGGGAAACCAAATTTTACATGCAGTAGGGCTGATTCACAATGTGTCATACCTTTTTCCCACCGATTCATTGCCAGATAGATCTAAGTACACAAGGTGCTCAGTTATTTATGTTTCTTCTGTGTAGCGTTGGTTAGGTAACTCAGATAAAGGCATGGTAAATTATGTTGTTGTTTGCTTTCTGTGTTCCATTTAAATGCATATTGGTTATCTATATTGGGAATTGTCGCTTGCAACATTTGACCATATACTTGTATCATGGGTTGTGTAGTGTAGCTTTAGCTGATATGCCACTTCATTCTTTCACCAAATTGAATATTATAGGCTGTGTTTATATGATAGAACAGGGCAGAATATCTAACTTCTTGTTTTTGATAGGTACATTTCATTCCTGATCATCAAAGCAAGCTTATTTCTGCTTCTGTTGATGGATTGATATGTATATTTGATACAGATGGAGATATCAGTGACGATGATCATCTGGAATCAGTAAGTTAAAAACTTCAAGTTTAAAGAATTTCAAAATTTATTATTATATGTAATGTATGTCTATTCTTTTACTTGTCATGATAATTTACCTTCTAAATAATCTAGGTCCTTAATGTGGGCACTTCAATTGGAAAAATTGGATTTTTCGGAGAGACATATCAAAAGTTATGGTGTTTGACCCATATTGAAACTTTAAGGTATCTCTTTGTATCAATTATATATGAATTTAAGAGCTTGAAGTTAACAGCTTTATACAGCTTTCTCTTTGCATTTGGTTAGAAATTTTTTTTCCTTTTCTTTTCCTTTTTTTTTCCTAACTTGTGACCCAATAATTGCTCATGTAGTATCTGGGACTGGAAAGATGCAAGTGAAACAAGTTTCTCGGATGCTCGTTGTTTGGCCTCAGAAAGCTGGACACTAGATGTAATTTGTTCTCTCCAACATACTCTGCTCATTTTGTCATTTATTTTGTTGAAATCTTTCTAGCATGCCATTAATATGAAAGATATCGATAGCCTTTGTTCATACCCACGATTTTCATACCAAATTCTCATTTTTGCATAGAAAAAACTCATACTTCAAGCCCAGCAAGTAAACTCTATTTGGCAGGTTGATTATTTTGTTGATTGCCACTACTCAAGAGAAGCAGAACAATTATGGGTAGTTGGTGGCACAAATGCTGGTACTTTAGGTTACTTCCCTGTAAGTTATAAAGGAACGAGAGCTATTGCTCCCCCAGAAGCAGTTCTTGAAGGTGGACATACCGGTATTGTTCGGAGTGTATTGCCCACGTCTACCGTGTTGGGTGGCTCCAGCCAAGGCCAAGGCATTTTTGGATGGAGTGGCGGTGAAGATGGCCGGTTATGCTGCTGGTCATCTGATAGCTCTCCCGAGATAAACCAATCATGGATTTCTAGCACACTCGTTTCAAGATCACCAAGATCCCGTGACACCAGAAGGCATCATCCCTATTAGCAGAACTGGCTGTTTAATATTTCTGACGAAGTCTTTGTTTTTCCTCGTAATTGTGCTTCTTTTTCACGAAAAATTCTTCCAGGGATCATTTCCCTGTGATGGAATTATTTTATGAACCAACGTTGTACGATCCATCCACCGTATGCAATGTAAACTTGCAGGATTTTATCTCTCAGTACGTTTGAGAGCTTTTTTCAGATCACACGATACAATCAGAATTTTGACTGGGCATTTGAACCCAAGAAACTGAAGCAATCCAATTTTATTGGTTTGGTTCTAAGTTGAAGTTGCTTATGACCTTTGCTAAACCAAGTAAACCAAATTTAAGTTGGTTTGGTTCGGTTTGAAGTTTATCAAACCGCAGTACTTGGTTTATGATTTGAGTAAGAACCGATCTAACTCCAGTCTGTGCGAACCCTGATCCGAATCACCAGAATAGGCAAAATAATTTCTGGATCATATTTGTATCATATCTATCCACCATTAATGTAAACTTTCGAGGATTATAGAGGTCACAGAATCCAATTCAGTATCACCAGAATAAGCTATATTTTTGGAACCCAAATTTTACCCTATAAGTACCAAAGTAGAAAGATAATGTTAACATAATGTTGATGCCATATCAATTCAGATTTATTTCGGCCCAATATTTCTAGCCTAGCACATTCTTATGAAGCCAAAGGGTTCAAGTTCATACTAATAAACAAACCCTAATAAGCTTCACACTCATGCAAAAGGGGTCGTTTTTCCCCGTAAATGTAACTAAATATTTGTTATTTACACATCCTTTACAAATTACTATTCACTACTTACTCCTTATACACATACACATCACCGACTTGGGCGTTGGAGTACCTTTAGGTTGGTAGGTACCACCGGTGCCTACATCTGACCGATTATCAATTACCCTTTTTAGACAGATCAATCCAAAGATACGTGACTGAACAGAATTCACATCCTAAATTTCACACATTTTATGCATTAACACATAAAATTATCAAAGTACACATCAAGAAGTGAAACACTGGCTACGTTGCACGGAAAGTGCCATTACGTCTAAAATGGATTTTCATAAGAAGCATCTTCACGCTCAAGACCCCCAGACATTTCACGCTCAAGAACCCCAGACATTTCACACAAGCGCTGGGCCAAAAATGCCTTTAAAAGTAGCAACTTGCCCATCTAAGCGATTGACAATATAAGGCATCGTATTGATTCTTATTTCTCAGGGATGGAGGTAGACTAGTAGTGGCACATCCAATCATCATCTGTCTTTTGAACAAAAGATATTGCCTGAGAATATATTGTCATATAGAGTTGGACATCAAAGCAAATTGTAAAAAAATGCGAGACTCCTTGGGCTCTAGCATTCTTCTATACAGGATATGATGGTTCTACTGTGTTCTTTGTCTCCCTTATTTCTTTTTATAAGTCCTTAAGGTGCATTCCTTGTTGATGTGTGATGTTTGGTACCATTAATAAAAAGGTTCCTTCTGAAAAAAAAGAGTTTAAAATCCAAAATGTTACTGTGGTATTCTGATTCTATTTGTATCCAATATACTTTTAAGCTTTTAAATAGCCACTCTCATTTTGGGTCAGAAATGCAAAAGATATGTGATGTGTTTGGATTGCTAAATCATAAGCTAGCTGTCTTAACTTGACGGCCTCAAATGCATTGGCATCCACTGACCAGATCTCTTTTCTTGTATTGCAAACTTCTGCAACTCTTACCGGAGCATTGTTCAAAACGACGGCTGCTTAATTTGTTTAGATGACGCTTAAGAGTTCTGCATATTAATTAGGCACCTAGGTAAATTCGTTTGTAAATCCTTTTAGCTTGTAAACTCAATTTAGAGTCTATATATATATATGATATATATTTAGATATATAATTTATTTTGGATTCCATTGAAGAACCCCTGGTTTATTTCTTATTTAATTAATAATATAATTATCAATTAAAAAATAAAGAACATGGAATATTGTATACTAATAAAAAAACGTATATTTTTAACATTTATGATTACTAACTCAATTTATTTATTTAGTTAATTAATTTTTATATTAGAATTATTTGATAATATTAATTGTATTATTAATTTATTAAATTTTACTTCAAAGAAAAAACAATCTAAACCGCCACCTAGACCCGCGTAAGGCCAATCGCTTTCTCCGGTTGAGGACATGGTGGGTAATAGTACGTTCATCCTCATGGATTGCAGTCCATCTTCATATAACGTGGTCATTTCCTTAGCTTCCATTTGCAAAGGAATTCCATTTGTGAGAGGATAATCATATCTAGCTTCTTCAGATCCAAAGAGTACATTTCTAAATTCTCTCCACATTAAACGGTGAGGCTCCGTCGGGCGACCTTCGACAAGCAACCTCAAGCCCTTCGTCAGGTAAGACGTTAAACGATGAGGCTCCGTCGGCCGCTGTCATCGGGTTACAATATAACTGTAATCATGTAGATGATATGAAGGGGGAGAGGAGTTACCTGAAAGTAGAAGGGAGGTTTGGGAGTAGGTGAGGCCTCCTGAGTTGGGGTGGGAGGGTGGTCAAGAAGAATGTCTTCCCAGTCAAGTTTTTGGTCTTCAAAAATTACAAAGGCTTGTCCAAAACCTTCCACTTCTCCGGGCTGTTGCCATAACACCAACTTTTTCTTGTCTTCCATGTTCCATGCCAAGGTTGAAGAAGTGTCGAGTTTCTTTCTTTATGTTCTCCATCAAGGTAGAGCTCACACCATGGTTTACCAACTATATATATTACATATTTAATAATCCCACAATTACTTTCAAATTGCATGTCTATAGCTTTTTTCAATGATTAATTATATAAAACTTTTCATTAGGAATTTTATGTGGTATTTAAAATTAGAAAGATTAAATATTGAACTTGTGATATTTTAGTCTTACTGCTACTTAAAATTTCAAAATTCGTACTTAAATAGTTCGATTCAGCATAAATTTTGAGCAAGACTATTCAAGTGAAAAAGGTGCGAACCTGGAAAAAAAACCCCTCTTTGCAAGCAAAATGGAGCCTGGCTAATTCAGTTTTAGAAATCTCCATAGCTGATTCTTGGGGAAGCAATTTTCCCATGTCAATCAATGGTATTTCTTCAGCTGCATGAGAATTGATCAGCACCACATGATGCTGATGATCATCAAGTGGCTGTGATTGTAAGTATCTGGATGGGATTGTGATCATAGGCTTCCTTGCTAGTTCTTGCACTTTTACGTTATTTTTGGCAAATTTTGTTTGGCTAGTTTAGCTCTCTCTGGAAGGCTTCAATCTTATTATATATCCGTCTGTTTGCTTGTGGGTTGTGACGACGACTGTTGTTAATTTATATACATTTTAATATAAGGATATTGATGAAAACATGATCATATCGATCTCGTTTTAGTAGAAGTTAGAATGAATCTTCATTGAATATTTTTTATATCATTCTGATCGACCACTACAAGAAAGACCAACATCACAAGCCACACAGTCCCTTGACTTACTGCACGTAATGTCGACCATATCATCTCTGATCGACCAACTAGCAACAACCATCAGCCAACACCAACCACCGCCGTGGTCGGCACCATCCAGTCAGCACTATCTAATTGGCATGCTTATCCATGCAGTAACAATGCTGTCCTAAATCCCAGACTAACCATAACCACTTCATGACACGTGTCAATATCTTGGAGGTGACTTGGGCTACACAACAACACATTGCTACTATAAATATAGAACAAATTTCCCCAGAAAGGATAACAACTATTCACTAAGTCTTATGTTTCTTAAGCTTTCTTTGATCTCCCCTTCGCTTACTAACTAAAACATCGGAGTCCATTAGGCTCGTACCTGACTGATGTCAAGAACTCTTGTTATCTCTCCGGTCTCCAAAAAATAGTATCAAGCATCCTCAAAATAAATAGAACCAATTTGACTTCTCAACTGTCTGTAACTAGAGCAACACCTTAGCCAAAAAGCAGTTATGCATCCGGTTAGAGTGTTTGACAATTCTACCATGTGAATCAAATTTGCAATAAAACCACAAAGATTAACAAACAGCAAGGCAAACCAAGGTCATCAACCGAATATATTACATTTCTTTTGGTCTTGACAGTTAATTGAAGCTCAGACGCATTTAAATATTCAAACCACAGAACAATACAAGAAAATCAGTAAAAAAAAAAAAATTATGCTTCTATAAATGAAAGCGAAAGCAATATAGTTAAACAACACATCTCCAATTTCAAAAGTAACTCAAGCTATATGATCCAGGTCTTCAGGAGAAAGTAAGATTTGGCTTCTGGAGAAAGTAAGTGGGTCTAACTGTCTAAGGAGATACATATTGTAAGCAACATCGGTTCGTTTAGTGACAGTAATTGTGCTAGGATACATTTTTTTTTTGCAGTAAAATATTGGGTTAAATAGAACGACCCCACTCTGGCGTTGTTGGAAATATATGAAATGTTCAGTAAACCAACTATACCCCATTCCCATTTATTAATAATCTTATAATTCATTGAAGAACCATCGATAGCAAATTAATAGGACGCATCACTATCGTTCAATTTTCCTAGGATAATCTCCTCATCCTCTTTGTACCACCCCACCCTCATTCTACTCACCCTAG
Source organism: Prinsepia uniflora (assembly GCA_032719365.1). Taxonomy (NCBI): domain Eukaryota; kingdom Viridiplantae; phylum Streptophyta; class Magnoliopsida; order Rosales; family Rosaceae; genus Prinsepia; species Prinsepia uniflora. The sequence goes on from CM064870.1 coordinate 622,385, forward strand.
TTCCTGCCGCATTGCACAAACATCACAAGTGTCAGACTACTGGTAGTACTATGAAGTAATATGCAGATCATGTTAAAAAACATCATTAAAACATAGTTGTCTTCTAGAAAATTCCCAACTCAGATAACAAAAAAGCTGACATGTTAAAGAAAGACCTGAAACTCAGATATCAGGCAGTTTCAATGATTTCTAGCAGAGGACATTGAAGAAAGACCTGAAACTCCCAGAAAATTCCCAACTCAGATAACAGAAAAGCTCGTTTAATTTAGGACAAAATTAATATGAACAAGGAAAAGTATTAGCAGCTATGACATCATTATTTCCCGGAGACACCGTGAAACCCATTTCGAAAAACAGAGTTCAAACAAACATTAAAAATCAGACAAGACACCCAAATGCCTATTTCCAAGGCAAGGATACTACATCAGTAAGGCAATAAGTTGGATTCATAATACAATATTGAGCAGAACTGTAATGTATCCGGGAAAAAGCAGAACTGTAATGTATCCGGGAAAAAAAAAACAAAATACTAACCATGTTTGTATGGAAAGAAAACTCTTTTTTTTTTTTTTTTTGGGGTCAAGAACACCACTCCCTGGCATTTTGAAACATCCGCAACCAAGGACTAGGGCCTTTCTTGTCCACATTCCATTGCTTGGGATACCATGGGAATTGCCACATTAAGAAGCATCGCTCTGGATGAGGCATCATGGCCAGATGCCTTCCATCCGGAGAACAGATTGCAGCAACCCCCAAAGGGGAGCCATTGAGGTTGAACGGGTAAAGTTCTGTCTCATTACCATCATCATCACAATATCTTACAGGTGCCAGCTTTGAGTGAAGCACACGATCAAGAACACCATCATCAGGGAAATATGCTCTTCCCTCACCATGGGCAGCCCACACGCCCAATGTACTGCCTTCCATTCCTCTAAACATTATAGAGGGCGAGTCCTTTATTGTCACACTGGTGAAGCGGCATTCAAACCGTCCCGACTCATTGTGAATGAACCTGGGTTGTGAAGGGTCACCACCACCACCTAGGACACCACCAACTTGAGGACCTGGGACCCACCCCAAAAGGGCCATAAGCTGACACCCATTGCAAACACCAAGACTAAAAGTATCTGGTCTCTTATAAAACTCCTGAAATTGATCTAGAAGGGGCTGATTAAATCGAATTGAAGCAGCCCAACCTTTTGCAGAATCAAGCACATCAGCATAGCTAAAACCTCCAACAAACACAACCCCACGGAATTCATCCAGTGATACAGCTCCATTTAGAAGGTCTGACATTGTAACATCCCATGGTTCGAAACCAGACGCATAAAATGCTGCAGCCATTTCTCTGTCCCCATTGCTTCCTTCTTCTCGAATTACAGCCACTTTTGGTTTGCACGCAATTTTCATATACTTTTCATCCGTCAAAGAAGGAGTGAATGGCAATTCCCATGACGGCGCATGCCTATCTTTCAACCCTTCTTTCTCTAGATCCACACAAGAAGCCAATCTTTGAAATCTTTCCAACTGAAAACTGGTTTCCTCCCATAAGTCTCTTAGGAAAGAAGTGCTCTCATTCAAATGTGTGGCCCCATCAACCTTTAACTCTACTGAGGGTGTGACAGTGACTTGTCCAATGATCTCAGCAGAAATACTTTCACGGCTTAGTTTTTCCATCACCAAATCCAATTTTTCCCTGCTTACCTCAATAATCAGGCCAAGTTCTTCAGCAAAAAGTGTCTGGAATAGGCTCTTCCCATGAGAAGTCAAGTCCAAGGTAATGCCACAATTCCCAGAAAATGCCATTTCAAGGGCACAGACGAGTAACCCACCATCGCTAATATCATGACCAGCAGAGATCAGTTCATCAGCAAGAAGGACCTGAATTCCCTCAAAAACCCGCTTAAGATAAGGAACATCATCAATGTCAGGACATTCGTCGCCAATTTGATCAAAGACCTGAGCAAGGGCAGACCCACCTAGCCTCTGCTTTCCTTTTCCCAAATTGATGTGGAGCAGCACACCTTCTTCTCCTAGCTTCAAATCAGGGGTTACTGTTTTTGTTATGTCCGGACAAGTGCAATAGACACTGATTACAAGATTTCCAGGAGCCTTGACAACCTCACCTGCAGCATGAGCTGCCATGGAAAGACTGTCCTTTCCCCCATCAATAGCAATACCAAGTTCAATCATTGCATCTGAAAGAGCGGTAGCAGCATCATACATAGCAGCTCCTTCCCCATCAAGCTTGGCTGCATACATCCAGTTCCCACTTGCTTTAACATCAGATATAGAAGTGACCTTCGCCCAAAGTAGATTTGTGAGTGCTTCTCCAACAGCCAATCTCGCCATTGCTTTTGGATCCAGCAAACCTTTAAGTGGCTGCTCCCCAATGGCACATGCCCCTCCGGTCAAATCAGTAAAAGTCTGGGCAATTACAGCAACATCAGAGAGAGGAATTTGCAGGGGCCCAACAGTTTGCTGCTGTGCTACAAGACCAGTAACACACCTGTCTACTTTTGATGTCAAGAAGCGCTTTGAACAAACAGATGGAAGTCTCAACACCCTCTTAAGAGCATCGACCACTGTGATTCCAGGAGCAATATCAAGTGATTCTCGTGCATCACCCACCCGGTGGAATTCAAAACTTTTTTGTGGCATATCACCAAGTACTTTCTCAAGCTCCAAATCAACTGCAGGAGGAGGAGGAGGAAGTCCAGTTGATTGACATCTTTGGATAGCTAAGCTATCGATTAACACAACACGGCCCTCACCATTTATTGTTCCAATAACAGCCATAGAAACCCTTTCTCTTACACATATTGATTGCAAGAGGTTGCGGCTTTCGGGCTTAACCAAGATTGCATCTTGCTCCTGGTATTCAGCACCCCAAATTTCAAGGACAGACATTGTATGATCACCAACTACAATTGCCCGGATATCAATCTGACCACCCAGTGGGTATATAATTTCCTTGACGACATTACAGTTTCCACCAGCTCCCTGATCATGAATGCTAATAATTGGGTTATTCTCTCCCATCTCGATGCAGGCACGAACCACACGATAAAGTTTTTGTGCCATCTCCGCATCTCCACGCTGTACAGCATTAAAATCAAGCTCTGCATCATTCTGACCACTAACCATGCTTGATGCAGCTCCACCACCCATTCCAATACGATAAGCGGGGCCTCCAATCTTCACAACCAACATCCCGATGTCAGGCTCTCCTTTTGATATATGGGTGTGATCAATCTGCCCAATGCCTGCACTAAACATTATTGGCTTCAACCATTCCCGTCTTTCGCCACTTGGAAGTCTCATTCCAAATGTTCTAGTGTAGCCTTGAATCAAGGGCTCACCAAATTTGTTTCCATAGTCTGATGCCCCATTGCTAGCATCTATGAGGATCTGCAATGGTGAAGCCAAATTTGATGGATACAAAAAAGATGGATCTTCCCAAGGTGCATAAGAGCCCTCCATATTGAGATTCCCAACACAATAACCAGCTGTAGCTGCTACGACATAAGAACCTCTTCCAGTTGCATGGGTATCCCTGATTCGTCCTCCTGCCCCTGTCTCTGCACCAGGGTAAGGTGCTACAGCACATGGGAAATTATGGGTCTCGGCAGTGAATAATATATCAAGGTCCCGAGTAGCTATGTCCAAAGGACATGTTGAACCTGGCTGAATCGGTCGCATTTGCTTCACAAGAAACCCCTTGATTGCACTTGAGTTATCCTTGAACCCAATAACAGAATTGCTTGGGTTTGCCTGCAAAGTGCTCTTCACAATCTGCATTAGTGTTCTGTCCATAGGTTGTCCATCTATAAATATTTTACCAGTAAAAAACCAGTGCCTGCTATGCTCGCTGTTGGATTGTGCAATATCAAACAGTTCAACTGTTGTTGGATTTCGCTCGATTTCCTCCCTGAATAGCCTAGTGTAGTATTGAAGATCTTGCTCATCAAATGCTAAACCCATTTCCTGATTAATCTCCTCCAATGCCTTCCGACCTCTCTCCATGACAGGTACATGTCGAACTTCTTCTCGAATCACACTCGTTTCAAATGAAACAAGCTTCTGAGTATACACACACTCAGTCATCCGATCATGAACCATTGCAGAAAACTCATTAATTTGCTGATCTTGCAGTGTACCCTTACTAAACAACAAGTACCTCCTTGACCTTTCCAAACGAGTCACCTCTGTCAAGCCACATGCTCTGCAAATTGACACAGCATTAGAAGACCATGCTGTTGTAAATGACAACCGAGGCCCAACCTCAATAATAACTGTATTTAGTTTTTCCTGCTTTTTCTTTTCAAGAAAGCTCTCATCCCCCAAATTCTCAGGCTCATAAGTCTCCTGAAGAAGCCACTTAAGAACCAAAATTTTGTCACTAGAAAGTGGTGAATCAAGCCCAATGTTGAAACACTGCTCAGTTTTCAAACCAACTATCACATTTGAAATTTTTGACTGAACTGTCTTGAGAAGCTCAGAAGTCGCGCTCTCCTGAATCAGCGGAATTCGGTAAAAATGAATAACTTGCACAGCAGGCTTCTCAACCAAGCTTGATTGCTCATCCACCAAGCTGCCAACAGCACCAGAAACAACAGCCCTGGGCTTTTCTTGGGCACGGCACCTCAATGAAACACCTCTATGATTAGCAAAACTAAATTCTGAACTTCTACGGTGAGTCATTCCCCAAAGTACATGGCTTTTTCCTTTAAAAGAATTTCTATTCAAAAACAGGCTCTGCCTATTGGTACCCTGGATAAAATAAACAAATACATAAAAACAGAGAAGAAAATAAAAATGCTACATTTCACTTCAATCAAGCATTTTTGAAATACAGCTAGAATTCCTTCATTATCAAACAAGAGGTGATGAAGAACAATTACTTGTAAGAATTCAGTAGCAGCTGTTACTTCCCGAATAGCAGGCATTTCCTAAACCGTGAAAAAAAAAATATCAACAAACTGTTTTCCGAAAATTCTTTCCACTTGAACAAACAAAAGCAGAGTTAAAACTCACCTTTAAATTGTGTAGAAGGCAACACGAGGTAAGTTGTGGGTGTCTAAAAGAGATGCCTGCTTCCCAATTACAAGCCTACCATTAAAGCTTCCATCTTCAAGCATAAAACATCTAACATCTTGCCCTCTAAGTATAAATAATTGCCTACCTTTGTTGGCCCTCCAATTCTCCCTTGCTTTTGAGTTGAGTTCTGCTCGCCCACTGCCTCTGCACTCCAACTTTGAGTCAATTACACCGAAGAGCTACAGAAATTAACCGTCAAAGAAATTAAAATTTGGGAGTAAGATGAAAAACCTGACAACTGAGAAGAGAAAGCGATCATATGAACCGGAGAAACCAATACCCTTCGCAGCTGCAGGTGAACTCGATGCCGGCGAAATCGCGAGAACAATGATAAGAGAGGGAGAGAGCGAGGAGTGATGTCATGAGGAATATTGAGGACTACGCTAGGGTTTTGCCGCTCTCAAACCTCAACAGTCGACTCCGGTGCGGGTCTAAGTTTGGGCTGTAGGCGGGTATAACAATTATTGCATCTCGGCCCATTTTACCCTATAATATATTAAAGACAAATTACGTTTAATTATCCTATAATTTACACCTTATAATAAATTTATATTTAAATTTTTAAAATTATAATTTTCACTCTGAACTATTCAAATCGTTAACCTTTGATCCCTCTATTAATTTTTTTATCAAATCTGAAATGGAATCTATAATTTTGAATAATAAAATATTAATTTAAATTTATAAAAATTATTTATTTTAAAAAATCCAAAAAACTTACTTTCAGATAATAAAAATTAAAAATAATTTACAAATGTAAAAAAATTTAAAAATTTTTTAAACAATCTAAAATTTTTATTTATGCACGAAAGTCATTTGTCTCTCCCCATCATCTTTATTTTTTTTACTAAGGCCTTATTTCACAAAAAATTAAAAATTAAAAAAATTAATTTATGGAGAGAGACAAATTACTTTCATATATAAATAATTTTTTTAAAATTTTTAATTTCTGTAAATGTTTTTAATTTTTATTAGCTGAAAGTAAATTTTTTAGATTTTTTTCAAGATAAATAATTTTTATAAATTTCAATTAATATTTTATTGTTTAATATTGTGGGTCCGATTTCATATTTGACAAAAATTTAACAGATGGATCAAAGTGTAACGATTTGAAGAGTTCATGGTAGAAATTATAACATTTGAAAATTTAGATATAAATATGTTATAAGGTGTAAACTATGAGGTATTAAAATGTAATTTTCCCATATATTAATGATTAACTTCTTACATGTGATGATATTAGTTTCAACTTGAAGTATCTGACATTGTGCCTATTATCCTTTACTTAGGTTTTTATATCATGTAGTATGATCTGGGACTGGAAAGATGCAAGTGAAACAAGTTTCTCGGATGCTCATTGTTTGGCCTCTGAAAGCTGGACACTGGATGATGTGATTTGTTCTCTCCAACATTCCCATGATTTTCATATCGAAAGTCAGATACGGGTCCTCCAGTTGTTGAGCCGATTTATGTACCAATCCGGGAGTGGATACAGATCCAGTACTAGGTGACGCTTGACCAAAAACATTTGATCTTCATACCAAGTTCTCATTTTAGCATAGAAAAAGCTCATACTTCAACCCAAAGCAAGTAAACTCTACTTGGCAGGTTGGCTATTTTGTTGATTGCCTAGTAAGAGAAGCAGAACAATTATGGATAATTGGTGGCACAAATACGGGTACTTTAGGTTACTTCCCTGTCAAGTTATAAAGGAACGAGAGCTATCGCTCCCCCAGAAGGCTCAAGTTCATGCAATTCAAGAGACTCAGAAATTCTTGTAGGGATAATTTCCCTGTGATGGGAGTTATTTTCGGTACCAATGTTGCACGATACATCCACCATATACAATGCGAACTTGCAGGATTTTATCTATCAGCATATTTGAGAGCTCTTCTGAGTTGACATGATACATTCAGACTTTCGGCTGGGCATTTGAACCCAGGGAACTGAAGCAATCCAATTTGATTGGTTTGGTTTTAAGTTGGAAGTTGCTTACGACCTTTGCTAAATCAAATAAATCGAAAGTTGATTTGGTTCGGTTCGGTTCGAAGCAATTCTTGGTTTATAATTTGAGTAAAGAAAGATCACTCCAATCCGTGCCAACCCTGATCCGAATCAACTGAATAGGCTAAATAATTTTCTGTACCATACTTGAATCATATCCATCCACCATTAATGTAAACTTTCAATGATTATAGAGGTCACAGAATCCAATTCAGTATCACCAGAATAAGCTGTATTTTTGGAACCCATATTGTACCACCAACAAATAAGAGGGTCATAACTCATAAGTACAAAAGTAGGAAGATATTGTCAACATAAAATTATCAAATCGACTAGAGGAAAATCAAATTACACCTTAAGAAGTGACACTGGCACCATTACATCTAAACTGGATTTTCACAAGAAGCATCACACAAGCGCTGGGCCAAAAATGCCTTTAAAAACAGCAACTTGCCCATCTAAGCAATTGGCATTATAAGCTGAATTATGCCCGACCTCGTCCTCCACCTGACATCAAATCCAAGATTATAAGCCTTGTGTCAGTATAGATTCACAAAGAATCATAACTTCTAAGCTAAGCTGCTCATAGTAGCATAAAGTGTTCGTGACAGAAAAATTATACAACGTTGCCACCATTACACAAGGTGCTTTAAGTAATTCAAAGTGTTGTAAGTGTAATGGTGATCGCAGCCCAGTAAACAGACACGCAAGAGAGTCTACAACTCGTATGGCAATACTCATGAAGAAGATAAAAAAATGAAAGAAAAAGGCTCACGAGTTTACATGCAACAATAATCAAACAAAAGAAAAGAAATGAGGAAGATGGAAAGACAAGTTTACCTCTGCCTCCACCAGGCTTCCCACCTGGTCCACCTCTGCCCCGGCCTCCACCGGCACCCTTAGCACCACCATCATCTAGGCCACGTCCAATTCCTTTAGCCTGTCGTCCAGCAGGACCATCCTCCCTACCTCCTCTTCCTCTTCCGCGCCCTACACCAGGTGGTTTCCTATCTGTAGATGTTTATAAAAGCACACAGTGAGAGAAATTCTACTTATCTCAATGCATAAAAATTGATCGAGGGCAGATATATCCCCAAACTAAAAATGTGTCCCACCTGAACGGCTCTTGGTTTCTTCCTGAACCTTGTCAATCACCTGAAACACAAAGGCAACCAGATCAGTCCAATAGGATTCCAACAAAACCAAACAGAATCAGAGAAAACAAAGCCAAAGAATGCTCAATTGAAAAATCCTATTGCATCTGCTATCAATTCCAATAAATAATCAATCAAAACATAACAAGATTCAGTCAGAAAATTCAATAAAGGTACACACAGCATCCCCAGAAACCATAATGTTAAAATCTATCCACACTCTACTAGAGCCATGAACCAAATTCAAACAAAAACAAAGATACATAGAAGAGTCAAAGCATACCTCATCAGGAACCCTGAGATACTTAATTGTATTCCCACGGATGTAGCATTCCGGCATTCTCCAAAACCTATCTCCATCCTACATGGTAATCCAACAAAACTAAATGAGGGTCATATATAACAAACAGTTCGGTCATATATATTTTTTTCAAGTCAAGCCAATTTAAGAAAATGTATGGTAAAAGGGCTTACTTTGGAGGTACAAATGACTTCTCGAAGATGAATGTTCATCCAAGTATCACAATTGACCAAATGCCCATTGTATGTTTCCCCATTCTTCAATTCCACTAACTGTTACAGCCCAAAAAACTTCCAAATTATTTATCTAAGTGAAGAACAAATCAACAATGGCAGTAAGCTAAGTATTGAATTTGAGATCAGAACAAACGAAATAAAGAATCAAAATTTTACCATAGGGTGCCCTTGGGCAGTCTTCAGCAGAGAAAGCGGAAGCTGCAACAGTGAGAATTAACAGTCAAGCAAAACATAGTTAAAATAAAGGCCTGAAATTAGTTTAGTTTCCTCCATTTTCTGATAAACCAGACAGGCGGTAAAATAAATAATCTGGAAGAAAAAAAAATACCATCTTTTAGGGCTCAGAAATCAGCCTAAACCAAAGAGACCTGCAACTAAAGCCAGACAAAGAGAATAAGAAAACCCTAAGAAAGATCTGAAATTTTAAATGGGAATTGTTCCAAGCCGAAAAGACGATACGGTAGAAGAGGTTACAAGATTACCAGTAAACAAGGTTGGATCGCGAAGAGGAACCAACGCTTTCGTGGGTTGCTTTGGGCCTTGTAGAATCCTCTCTTTTCACTTATGAGTATCTAGCGGGTTTCTTCACCAGCCCTTTGACCCTTCGCTAAGGTTTAAATATTTTTCTTTTCTCTATTTTATCTGCCAGATTTTTTTCTTTGTCATTTCAACTTATTGAATTATTTTATACATGTATTATAATCAGAATTTTTAATTTTCTAAATCATCATATTAAAATTATTCTTGTAAAAAATTAATAAGACTAGAGTTTAATTATCATTCATTTGTATCAAATAAATCAAATATTTTGGTAATAATTAAGATCTTTGTGGTGAACTGTTTATTTAGTTTATATATATGAATTACTAACGGGACTCAAATCTTGTTGATTTTTTTACTGAGATAATATTGACATGATAATTTAAAAAATGAATGATTCTAATTATGATATATGTATAGAGATAACTCAATAAAACGAGGAGGTACTGGTTTATATTTCACCTAATTAAGGGGGAGTCAACTTCTCCCCATTATCCGTATTACTTACCACTCATTAGAGTTTTGGTTCAAAGAAGCAACATGCAAGTGGTCATGAGTATTTTTTCTTTTATTAATATTTCTGACACACTTCGATCTGAAAATTCATAATATTTCTTTTATAGTTAAGAGGTGCTGACCGACACATGAGTGTGGTGCCCACATGACGAAGCTAGCACCACTCAACTATAGAGTTCTTACGAATTTTCAAATCGGAATGTATCAATTTCAATATTTACCCTTTCCTAAATGTGACAAATTTCATGAAAATAGATCAACTAAAACCAAGAAGGGAACTTGATCCGTAATAGTTCAATGGGAAAGGGGTAGAAGTTTATAAGACAAATTGGCAAAACGACTTCATTGGTCTAAAGAATTTCAAAATTTTCAATTCCTTGATGAAATATTACCCATTGTCAAATATCAATCGCCAATTTACCTAATCAATCTTGTATGCTCACATTTTATCCAATTTTTTTGTATAATAAGTCACATATTAGTCATGAAATATTATTCTTTATCAATGAGTGTTTATGTTTAATTTGTTACTTTTTTCCTTCTTATGATGTAGTAACTTTAATAAAAAGTTAAATAAAATGTGAACATAGGTGGAATTGGCAGTGAACAACAAATATAGGGGGAGAAAATGAGCATATTAGCCAATTTTCTTTGATACATCAGATTTTCTAGAAAATTAAAATATTAGAATCTAAGAAATAAAATAAGTAGTGCAGTAGCTCCATTTTCATGAATGATTTCACTTCAAGCGCCAAAACTCCGAAAGTTCTTCCCAGTGCAGAAAGTTACTTGCCTTCCAAATAATGTCGCTTGCTTCTATACACTCTCACACTCAGGCCAACAAAAAAATGACAACTATAAACAAAATTTTAAGGCAGCTGCTATCCTAGCTTTGTGAGGATGAGGTCGGCACAAAAATAAGTTAAAAGGTTAGGGAAAAGAAAGATTCTTTAATCGACATTCAACAGTCAGTCTGCATCATCATCATCATCATCGTTTTCTTCTGATCCTCGTCGTAAGGTTTTCAGATCAACCAAATGTCGCATAGTTGGCCGGCCATGTGGGCAGTTCCAAGGAGACTTCAGACCAGCCAGATGAGCCAGAATCTGAAACACTTGACTCAGTCAGAAAATATAACGATTCATGCAGTTGGTTTGATGCGAAAAATTATATTGAAGGTTGTTACCTTCTGCATCTCATTTCTTCCGAGAGCATCTCCGATCATAACAGATGATCTGCATGCCCGTGATGCCAGCATTGCGCGAACTCTGGATGGGCAAACAGAATCGACAGTGTCCATCTTATAGCTACCGATGATTGAGCATTCCCCGTGACTATCAGCAAGGGTGGAAATCAGGTCCTTGACATCTGTTTATGCTTGACCAATAATAACAGTTACTGGGCAGAATAACCGACTTCCTCTATGAACATGAATATAATGCACATATTACCCTGACATTCTCAAATTTATGCATTAACATGGAATATTTGAAAAAGCGGTACCTTCAACTCCGAAAGTTATGTTTTTACTGAAGGGAACGGCTTTCACTTTAAAATGGTGCCCGGGCTGAGCATGTGGATCCTCCTCCAAAGAAAATCCATTTTTCCTTGAGATTGAAACCAAAATCCACATAACCGTCAGAAAAAAAAATTGTGTTGATGAATAATGTGTGCAAAAGCAAAAATTTGAACAGGGTTTCCACCTGATTATGTCTATGTGCATTGAAGCCAGCACTTCTTCTTCAGGAGATAATTCCAAACTCAATGGCCTACATACTCAAATGTAGAAATAAACCTTCAGACCTTGATCACGGATATAAAAAGGGAAAGAAACGTTAGCAACAAGTCCTACGTTCTAAGGGTATTCAAACACTAACTCACCGAAGCAAAGGCTGTTGATTCAAGATGGTAGATTGTGCCAGACGCTCGAAATTGTACTTCTCATCAGCTGCATGCTGCAAAGATAAAAGAGTATATCAAGTACCAATGTATATATATGAATGCCGTTGAAAATTTTGAACAAGGAAGAAGTAACAAGAATAGATAACCTAACGTTAAAATAATTCTGAACCATGGACGATAGATAAATACCTGATCCACAATAAATAGATCTTGATCTAACTTCCCAATGATGAAGCCAAGATTGAACTGCCCAATTACCTAAGGATTAGGAAGCAACTGGCTGTCAACACCAGAAAAACAAAATCTGAAATTCAATGCATGTATGCAGTTCATTTGGAGGTAACAGTAGGGTTTTGGATTTTAAGATGGGTTGATGTGCTTTCAAAGTTCAGCTGCCCCATCTTGCAAGGGATCAAATAATAAGGAGCCATTGATTTGAATTTTATTTACCGAAAGAATGCTACACTTGACAAAATGATTTTCCCATTCTATAGAACTATAATGATTACGAGGAATACATCAATTGCACAGCAGTCTAACCATAACCTACCAGAAGGGAACCCCACAACACCTCAGGAAAATCAAAGCATGCATATATCCATTTTAAGGGTCAAATACCGATTAAAGCATAATCGCTGAGATAGACTAGGAAAAGCACAATGAAAAGAAATTAAGAAATGATCACGTCATCAAGGCAAAGGAATGCTAATATTAGTATAGCACAGAAGTTGACCTTCATTTTACCAAAATCTTTTTTTCTAAAAAGTCTTTCCAACTCTGTAGTAGCTGCAGCTAAAGCCCTTGCTTTCCGCTCCTCGTTTTCTGGTTGAGAAAGCTCCAGTGTTGCAGCAGTGTAGCAACTGTAAAAAATCAATCCTATCAAAAATAGAATGCACAAATACTTTGCCTACTTCAGAAATTACCACTCTAAAACACCTTTGCGCATGTACTCCTCCAGGTAAGCTTGACTGCAATCTAGACAACATTCGCTGCCTCCTTGTCTTTAGGTCTTGAAAACTGAATTGCAAAGTGGAACACACCATATGACTCGCAGAAGGCTTTGGAGTATCTGTATCTGTAAGTATACAAGTAGAAGGTGATGGAGCTGCAATAGGAAGATCTTCAGACAAAGTATTTAGATCTCTGCTAGGTGATGCCTCATTAGAATGAGGATCAGCTTGCCGTTGAGCCTGTAAATCCTGTAATGAAATTGCCAAGTCAGATGAAAAAAGTTTAAACTTCAGTTGGGCAGAAGAAAACTGAAGGGTGTGCATAAGCATTCCAATGCCATCATTGCCGTTTAAAAGTAATGATGGCATGCACAATTATAATGGAGTTATAATTTCTCAAATACTACAAGTAATGTCATGCACAATTATATTGGATGAAGGTTTACGAAACATGTCACCTTAAAAGCAGTCAAACTGACAGAGATCATAGAAAGCGATCCCCAGCCACTAAAGGTAGCTGGAGCTGGGTTTAGATAATAAAACCATCAAGAACGGTAATACAAGCATAAAAATTTTTGAATCAAAGGGCTTATCTGCAGTGCTCCTTTTTTTTTAGTGATTTCAAACTACAGGCCTAACATATTGCTCCTTGAGTAGCTGAACGTGTTAACAAACTCAAAGGCATATTCATACGAGAAGCTCCTTGAGCAGCTCGGATTCCTTCGATCTCCCTAACTTCTTTTTCTACATATTTTTATACTAATATGCCATAACTTTTTTCTTATGGCGTACAAATATAACATGATTCTAAAAACTCGAAATTACAGTGCATTCTGTCATCTTCAAAGAAACCACAATTATAAAGGTGTAAAAAATCTTAAAAAGTTTCTGAGTTAATTTGACTAAAGAGAAATATGCAGTCTTGTACACATTAAGCTCAAAGCAAGCCAATTTAGAAAATCAGGCAGAGACCAATTTACCTCTACAGGTTCTGGATCTTCAGGTATTCCTCCAGAAAAAATTGGTCCTCTAATTTTATTGAGGATCTTGTCTGCTCTCAGATACTTGGATGGCTCATTCTCATCAACTTCAGCAGAATTATCAACCACTGCAGGCTCATCTACCTGTTCACTAGCTGGAGAGTTTGCACCAGCAGCATGCAAATCAGAAGAGCTATTCTTGGATTGAGAATGAAGAGCTTGACTCCTTAGGACAGGCATTTCAGATAGAACCGTACTAATATTTTCATGCTTTCTTTTATTTACAGTTACAAATTGATTAAGCGATGACTGAACACAGATTGAATGACCACGTGAATCTCCACTTGTAGCGTTTTCAACCACTCTTGGAAGAGAACGAGTTACATCAGTCGTCACAGTATTTTTATGTGTTGGAAATTGGCTACTACCATCAACTTTCTTAATGCTATGTACTCTTAAAGCAAAGTCCTTGGCCATTGCATCTTCAGGGCTTGACTCTTCGACATCATGAGCTCCTTTTGCAGCCTGATCCTTGCCATGAACTTCTTCAGGAACACTGTCATCCGGAGATGATTGGTTTGAAAACAAACCAGAATTTTGACCACGGAAACACCGCTCAGCTCTACCTGCTTCCTTGGTACGTTGCTCAGCTTCATTAGCAGAATAACGGGCCTTACTTGGCAAATATCTCTTCTGCAAACTCTCCGGGGTGGCAATGTCCACTTCTTCAGGAACACCATCATCCATAGATGATTGTGTAGGAAACTTATGAGACCCTTGACGAGGCGTACACAACTCAGACCTCCCTGCTTCCTTAGAAGGCTCCTCAACAGTGTTTACACTGTAACGAACATTGCTTGAAGAATATATCTCCTGCAAGCCCTCCCTTAGGGCAAGCAAGATGGAGCTTTCATCAGAAAAGAACACTTTCCTTTTGTCAGGAGTTACATTAACATCACAAGCTCTTGTTGGAACCGTAAAATTCATTATTGCAATGGGATGTTGCTGTGAGTTTGCTCCTCTATACAACTCATTCACAAGCTTGGTAACTTTCGGCATATCCACCGGACGACCATTCACAAAAAAGAACTGTCTATCTCCCATGGTTCGTCCCAAGCCCTGTCCAGACTTGGACAGAAACCCATCAACCTTGCAACTGTCAGACACAGTTATACTCACAGGTTCTAAGCAATTACATGTGCTCATACCAAACAATGTGACGATGTTATCCTTAAGGGAACCACTCCCTTGTGTCTTAAGTACCACAGATTTTGCATTTTTACCAATCGAATTTGTGCAGACTAAACGAACTCCTTTTGCAGTAAGGGCATAAGCCTAAAAGTTTAAACGTCACAAGTGATAATACAAAGTTACGAGAAATCGATCCATATACGAAATATAAATAAACAATGAAATTATGTTATAACTCACATACATTCAATAAAGAGACAAGCTTTCCGTACTCCTTCCGAATGTTGCGACTAAATTCCTTGTAGCGCACTGGCAAATTGGAGAACAAACCCTTCACCGTGACGGTGGTGCCGATTTGCCGGGCTGTCTTATTTTCGGTGACCAACAATCCGGAACGGTCGAAAGTCAGTTGCGTGGCGACCGGCTCGCTCTTCGTCCTGGTTTCAATGGTCAAGTTTCCCAAAGCACAGAGAGAGCTCAAGGCCTCGCCTCGGAACCCGAACGTGGTCAGAGACTGGAGGTCAGGGAAAGCGGCCAGCTTCGAAGTGTGGTGCCTGAGGGCAAGGACCTTGAAGTTGTTCGGCAAAATTCCGTAGCCATTGTCGATGACTTGGAACCACTCTTTGCCGTAGTCTTTGAGAGCGATTTCGATGCTGGTGGCACCAGCGTCGAGGCTGTTCTCAACCAATTCTTTCACAGCGGACGAGAGGTCTAGAATCACCTGGCCAGCGCAGATTCTGTGGGCCACGCCTTTGTTGATCGGCTTTATAGTCGGAGAAGCAGATGAAACTGTTTGTTCCATTGAAACCTAGCTCATATATATGACACTTTCTGACTGTAAATACATAGACAAAATGCTTGTTCTTCGATTCTCAGTGGGAATAAGAAAACCCCTAGATTGATTGATTGATTGATTGATTGAAATTATGAATGGATTTTTCCAAGTTTTATGAGATGAAGGGTAATGGAGACTGAGCTTCGGAATTTTGGCGCCAAAACAGAAGCGGAACCGTTGCAGTGGTGACTGTTTATAAAGGCAAAGCTAACGCCCGGCTATCCCAAGTTGCATCTCGTTTGCTTTTCTTCCAATTTTAACCTTTTCAATTTCTTTTTAACCGTTCGAAATCACTCTCACAAATTTTGCAAGAGTTGCGATCACTTCATTGGTAAGACCACTCTCTCACTTTAACTACGCGGTAATTTTCACAAAAATATCACAAGAGCTCCGATCACTTTATCCATGCGATCACTCTAACAAAAACTCAACCCAAGATATGAATTCCAACCATCTTATTATTACGTTCTCTCACAAAAATTTCGAACTTATTCTAGACGACCACAACAGTTCCATCCACTTTATCTGTCCGATCAATTTCACATAAACTTAACCAACAGGTCTCGAATTTGCATGCGGTCAATTTCTACTTATTTCCATGAAGCCTACTACTAAAGGCTCCATCTTTACTTGTTTAAAAACATCTTTAGCACAATAAAGATACTTCGAATAAGGATCACAAAAGTGAAACAATAATTCAAAACGTAGCAATGCAAGAAATGATTGCGATATCTGTAGACGGTGCACCTCATCTCTAAATGCCCTAGTGCTTTTTAATGGATATAGTCCAAAGAAGATCTGAATCAGACTGGACTGTTATTTTATCTCCTTTGACAATATTCGAAGTGCTTATTAAACCACCAAACCTCATTTCTGTTTTAGCTGAAAATGAAACGTAAAAGTGCATCAGACTCCAATAACAAATTGCATAGCTACAAACAATACATAAAGAAAATTTCACCACATATTGCACACAAGAAGAAAGTCCAGCATCCACAAACCCACAAGTGGATTGGTGAAAGTTTTAGTGACCACTCAAGTAAGCACTTACTAGGTCATGTGCTTAGGAAATACTCACCTAGATCCCATTGAAGCCCAGTAGTTGTAGTACTTCCAGATGGCATCCCAATGGGTATGAGCCCGCAATGAGGGCCTTCGACGGAAGGTTGAATAAGGATTTCATGGCAGTGTGTTCTTGGAAGAAGATGGATGAGGCAATCATCAGAGATGAGGATTATTCGAATGGTTGAGAATTGACATAGCACATTGATGTTTCCTATCTCATGATCAAACCGTCCACCAAGTGCCCCAGCAACCAGAATGCATAGCTGGCAATACATCACGATGAAACTCAATCACTTTACAGGTGATATACCAGCAGTCAACTTAGCAATGTGTCAATATACTACTCAATTCCACATAAGTTGCATACGCAAGCTTTACTAAATCAACAAGAAAAGAGCAGAGTTCAAAGCAGATGACACAAAGAGTATTTTTTGTACCAGTTATATTACGGAACTTACATCAGACTTATTTTTTGCCCAATTGCATATATATGCTACACACTTATGCAGATCAGTGGTGTCTTGATCATCAGCTGCATTGATTATCTCGGTTCCCTGCATTCAAAAAGCAAATGGAGACAGCCTGAGAGCACAGCAAGCTTAAAAATCGAGGAACAAGAACACCACAATAAGATGAAATGCATTGCAAAGTTCATGACCGTGAACATTATCCGTAGCTAAGTTGAATTGACTTCCACATAACTCCAAGGAAAAGATCATCATACAATTCCACAAGTTTTCCAGATATGGAAAAGAGTGACACGTAAACAAAAGTAGGCACGAGATTGGTGTCCAAATGAGCACAATTACCATACTAGCATAAAATTCCAAGACTTCCTTTCGGATTGAATCCATGTCGCCTTTAATAACGTCAGGCTTGTACCTAGCACAAACATTTTCAATTAGCATCAAAAGTAGACGCAAATCATCTTTCTTTTAAGGCAAAAAGTTAAACTAATAAATACAACGGCCAAAGGTTTAACCTTTGCGCTCCACCATATGCTCCATGAGTAAAATTTCCCAAAAATTAAAATTAGAGAGAATTGCGCAAACAAGCAGAAATTACTTAGAACAACAATGGATTTGAACAACTTTGAAAAAAAAAATATACTTTAACATCAAACCAACAGAAGATAAATAAATAAATACCTCTTCCGAACATCTACGGCGTTTTCATGAGGCAATAGAAGGGGCACGTCATCGTAAACGCGATTGGCACCGCCATCGGCACACAAGCGGAGTTGTGCTGCTCTAAACAAACACGCACCGAACAAGGCTCAGAGAATAAATCGAAATTCAGAAACAAAAATATTGAAAATAAAAAATCGGTGAGAAGGTGTAGAGTACGTACCGTGCTCCCATAACAGAGGGGCAAATTTCGGAAGCGCTTGGTTAAGCAGCACAAGCGCATAGGTTGGAGACAGTGGGTGGTTGGGCGGCCGCACCGAAGGGAGGAGAAAGGTGGAGGAATGAGTCATGAGCTCCATGAGGCTCCACGATGCGACGGTGCGCTTTTCTTGCTTTCCTTCTTTTCTGTTTTCTTGGGTTTAAATTTGATTTCAAAGGCGGAGATAACACGCTGCTGATCGCTCAATTAAATATTGAGTCAAAACCGCCAGTCAGAGACTTCTACCTGTAAGAAGGCGGTGGAAAATCCTAACACGTAGGATGTAATTCGTGAAGAATTAAAACGGAATTAATTAAATTATTTAATATCTTTTAAAAGTATTTTTAAAGAGTTATTATTTTTAATTATCGATCTTATTTTAAATTAAATTAGATACTCATATTACTTTTAAAATGAGTAAGTGAAAAAAAAATTATAAATATCAGTAATATTTTCATAATCCTCAATATAATTTTAAAATAAAAAATAAAAGTAACGTTGAAATCATAATAGATTTTAGTAAGTAATTTTTAGATGGTTGATGGGCTAGTTTACAATTGAAGGGTATTAATTGTAATTCATATAAAAATTATGGTCTATTTTAATTTTTCTATATGCAAGTTTTTAAATAAACTTATATCTTAGTAAGAACCTATGAGTTAATTGTCCTTTTTGCTATTATATGATGGACATAATTGGATCGATGCGTATATAATTCAAATCCAAATTGTTAAAATTTTAACAATTCAATATTTGAGTTTACAAAAAATAAAATTGAAAATATTCCAATCTAAACTGTTATCAATGGTTTGGGTTTAGATCAGATTGAACGGTTTAGGTATAATTTTTTTTTTATATTTTTTGGTCACTAAAAAGGCTCCTCCAAAATATATGAATATAATTGTCATCAAGATTTCTCTTATTCACACTAAAATTTTATTTATTCACATAAATTTTTCATTCATATATATATCAACAAATTAAAATTTTAAACTTCAAAATATGACGGATTATATTTAAATGAAATGGTTAAAAATCAAGTGAGGTAAGATATCTTAATATATTATCGTATGAAAATATTAACTAATAAATAATATAAATAAATAACATAATATAAAAATTCGATTTGGAATGCAACGATTTTTAAAATGAAAATTCAAAACCAAACCAAACTACCAATAAAAATTTGAATTGAATCATTTTTTAATTTCAACGAATTTATGGCATCCTTAATCATAAGGACATTCTTTGGTTATATTTCCCTCCTTTTTTGTTTGATCAAGGGTTATATTTCCCTCTAAATACTCACACTTCTTTTTTCAAATTACTAATGAACTGTATTATATACGAATTCTTCGACATAGTTTCAGTCGTAATATGATACCATTCTCCTAAGAATGGGCCAGTATGGGCCATGACTCATGAGGGTCCTTAAATCCCATGGCCATGGTTTATTTAGCCAACTAATTGTTCATTGCATCAATTCTCTGTCGGGGATTTTTTTGATTTGAAGTAGGTAGGAGAGTCGACCTATAAAGATTTCTTGTGACTGAAGACAATGCAAAATGGAACCTGAAATGTAAAGGGAACCTCAAATGTAATGAACAAGAGAAGTACGTAGGATTTTCACTCAGACCAGAAAGAAAAGTTGGAAAAGTTCTCCGTTGACCAATTGATATGTACAAAGAAAGAGGAACTTATTGCAAAGAGAAGAGAAAGATCCGTCATAGTAAAACTGATTATGGATTGAGAAACTGCATGCCTATCACTTATGTTAAATATAAATTAAAAAATACAATAAAATAGCCTATAAAGCTATCATACAAATGGGGAGCTTGAGCAATGAGATTTTCATGGCTCTCCCTCTCCCTGTAGATCTCACCTGGCAAAGCTTTTTAAGCTGGATAACGAAGCATAAACAAAAAGCCGATTTCTATACAGAAAGAGAAGAAAAAAAATACCTATTCTACATAAAATAGCTGAGAGATTTCTTCTTTCTTGATCCACCTTCTCCATACAAATCATTCCATTGGAGAAGTTCGTTCATATTTGAGGACTCTGATGACACGCTTGCACATACCTGCAATGAATTCAATGTTAAACACCTTCACGAATTCCGCGAGAAAAGCCCGAAACACGTAATAGTTTTCAATGCAACTCACCTGCTCATGTGCATGTTTAAAATCGTCCATCTTCAAAGGGCGAATGTCGGTACTACAATACAACTTGGGCACAGGCCTCTTCTCCACCACCGCTACAGTTTTCTCCTGAAATATTTGCACAAAGAATACCATATAATCAACATCACCAATTAAGTTTGAAAAGCAATTGCAGGTAAAATGTTGTGTTTTGTCACTCTTCATACCAACCTTTTTCTCTCTCTCTAAAATTTCCTTAATGGGGCGGAAAGCAGCGGTACCACAGAGACTCTGGAACCAAAAACAAAATATCAGGACAGTTCATTCAATCAAAAATGTCTAACGATCCATAAATAATTCAGAAAAAATAAAGGGCAACCTTTAGGTCACTTCCAGAATACCCATCTGTCAAATTTGCAACTGCTTCCAAATCAACATCAGGTTCCAACTCTTCTTTGGCTAATATAACTTTGAGTATTTTTTCTCTGTTCGGGGCATCTGGTAAGTTCACCATCAATCTGCACATAAAATTTAATATCGCACATAGGAAGTCAAGATTAATGATTACTTGTGTTGCAATACAACAAATGTTATAACTTACCTCCTTGGAAGCCTCCTAATAACGGCCTCATCCAGATCAAAAGGCCTATTAGTAGCAGCAAGTACCAATACACGTTCCTTATCCTTTGTACGCAGACCATCCCAGTTAACCATGAACTCATTTTTCATTTTACGCATAGCCTCATGTTCCCCAGGATTTTCACGTCTCCCTAACATGCTGTCAACCTACAAATGTGGTCGTAAAAGAGGATAATTTAGATCTGAAGAAAATAGAGCTTTCAAGAATACAAATGATTATTCAAAAATTCATAGAGACACGGCAATACCACTAAATCTGGCAGGTTAGCTTGTAAAACAGTTCGGAAAACACTTTATATGAAAAGCATTTTCTAATTGAGAAAACTCCAGGAAAATGAGAAGAAATAATTTCCCTGGACATAGGACAAGTACATATATGTGTTGCACCAACCTCATCAACAAAAACAACACTAGGAGCAATTTTACTGGCTAAGGAGAAAACTGCTTTCACGTACTTCTCTCCTTCTCCGAACCACTGTAACAATATTTGAAGGTGTTATACAGATTTAAGATATCCCACAAAATAATCATCCAAGAACCACAATACCACGCAAAAATACCTTTGAAGTAATACTTGACATGGAAATGTTAATAAAGTTCGCACCAGCTTCAGTTGCAACAGCTTTTGCAAGCATAGTTTTTCCAGTACCCGGAGGACCAAATAGCAAGATCCCTTTGCAAGGCTGTAGAACAAGTAACGATAATGGAAAGAAAAACATGCAAGAGAAGCGTCAACATTATAGAATCACTTCACTCTAGGGAGAAAGGAATTACAAAGAAGTGAAGGAAGGTCATGTTTCAACCTTAGTCAGCTGTCCTTTACTAAATAATTCAGGCCTCTGAAGAGGAATCATCACCAACTCCTTTAATGTGTCCTTCACATTTTCCAAGGCCCCAATGTTATCAAAAGTAACTCCAATATCGCTCGGTGGAATAACATCAGCAAGAAGTTTTTTTTCAAATTCATTTGCAGTAACCACATCCTGCAAACTCATCCAGTCAAGTCCGTACCAAAATTCGGTAACTACTAGATTACATTTACATATCATCTTCAGGAAGCTGGAAACAGTGGCAGTTCCTCAGAAACTAGTCAACATACCTTCAGTGATTTCTTCATGCCCTTGTTTTCATTTTGAACACCTTGTAGAATGTTAAGACCATCCTTCAGACTGTAGCAAAACATCAAGAATATCATTAGATAAATAGAGTAGACAGTCCACAAAAACCATATTGTAAAAAACAAAATAGTATAACCTTTCAGTTGAAAGAACAAGTTTTCCATCTTTAACCAAAGGCTCAGAAACATGCATAAATTGGTGACTTAGGGCCCATCCTACTATTTTCTCAACGCCTGTTGAAAAACAATTTAAACAAGAACAGTGTAGGTGAATAATCCAGCCAAGATCCTCCTCTAAATGCTCGGCAATACAAGGCTAAAGTTCAAAAACAAACTTTCGGTTGTAAGTGCTACATCCTTGATGCACAAACTTTCAAGGTCAGGGCAATCGAGACGAGTACGGTTAAGAACCTGAAAGCATTATGGCTTTTGTAAATATCAAGAACGAGCATAACAACCATTACAACAAAACAATGGCCCTAAATAAGCTAATTAAAAAAATGCAAAGTCAACAAGCTTCACGTGCAGGTGTTTGAATAAGTGTACAAAGAAGGTATTTGAACAGTATACAGGAAAACTAAATATACTTGGAGAATGTCAGAGATAATCTAGCAAAAATACACAGGTTAGAAAAGATTTTAGCAACAGAACCACAACAGAAAAAATGAATACATAGAAAATGTGATCAGATGTACTCACCGAGCGAATGCTAACAATATTTGTTTTCGCTTTCAAGGTTTCAACATCACGTTCTAACTGCTGCTTCCAGTCTGATAGTAACACTTCATCCTACGAGGATAGTAAAAATATTACTTTCTTCCAGCAATAGCAAATAGCACAATTAAGCTATGAGGAAAAAGACTTTACCTGAGGAGGCTGTATCGTCACCTTGTAAGGGAAAATCCTTGTGAGGTGCTTCATGGTTTTGGGAGTTTCTTTGCTCCTATCATGCAGCCTACCAAGGTTATCCTAAACAGCACCAACCAATTGTCATTTTTCTCAATCCTAAAGCAAAAAACCAGTAACCTATGAATAAGCAGTAACAACTAGTTAAATTACATTGGAAATAGTCCCAGAATCCCACTGGCAAAGATTCCACACTTATTTACCGAAAATCATCCCAAGTGATATTGAATAAAGTTATATTTAAGCCAAATCATCCCAAGTGATATTTACAGCAAATCATCCCAAGTGATATTTATGGCAAATCAACCCAAGTGATATTTACGGCAAATCATCCCAAGTGATATTGAATATCAATTCAAGTGATATTGAAAAATTGTTGAACCAGATAAGAATATAGTTATAGAATACCAATTTAGAAAACTCATGCCACGGAAAACAAATAAGAATATAGTAATTGAACATGAACTCGTGAAATGCTCTCACACACATCCACAGCTAAATGAACCAAACATATGTGCCAACAAACCACAAAGGAAAATGGAAAACATATGGCGAATCGCATACCGGAAAAGCAAGATCAAGCAAAGCTGTTTGGTTGAAACCGAGCTTCGTAAACAAAAGCCCACCAGGATGGGACTGGAAGCATAAAATTAGTTCTTATGTCAAACTTCAATAAATAGATTAAGTAAGCTAGCTAACAGAAAAAAATCTTCAACCACTTGCCTTTTCCTTACGATTGTCCAACTGGGAATGGGAGCCGATTATAACAACATTCTCTGGCAAGTTCTCAAGCTTACTCTTTAAGACAGCATACGCATCTGAGCTACCTACCATAACCTTTTCTATATCCTTCACAAACAATATCAAAGGAAGACTTTTACTCTCGTTGGATGCCACCTGCACAAAGAGAGCTTCAGGTTTTGATGCCAAAGCAACAACAACTAATTGGTCAGTAAAGTGAGATGAGTACCTCAAGTAGTTCATTAATAGCAAGCTTGTCAATATCATCACCTCCTGAGACATCCATATGGAGTAAATGACTAGCTGCACAATCAGACTTATTTATTAACACAAGAATACAGCAAGCAAAAATAAGTCATATTAAAAAAAAGAGAGCATATGATATCAGAAAAACCACCTGAACAAAAAAAGCCATGACCTTCTTCACAACGGCCACCAAGATCATTACCATCTAGAATCGATTTATCAAATCTAACACCAATTTTGGAGGACGCATTTTCTTCAAAAGCAAGAACAACTTTTCCTCGATAACCAGGTGATGGTCCCCTACAGAAGTTAGGAAAAAAAATCACTTTCGAATCAATGACCTAGGAAACTCATATGGCATGCATATATGTCTTCTTTTTCTGAAGCATAAGCTTGCAATTTTTTCCCCTTTCCTCCAATGAACTGCAAGACGAGAGCATCGACATCTTCTCCCTCTATCTTACACTCATAAATATGTTGGGAACCATATAGAGTATTTTTTTAAATTATGCAAATAAAAAGGGCCAATAAAAGCAAAGAGAGAGAGCCCTAAACCGTATATATCTAAATGCACAAGAACTAAATTCTAATAAGTACATAAAACAATTGTGCGTGTTACAAAATCATAGTAGAAAAAGCCTTCCAAACACTATTTGAATAAAGAGTTACAAAAATTTTGCACCAAGTGTATTAGACAGCTTGTAATTACTTGCAGTAGAGTTTCCAAGAATTTTTTTAAATAAGGTTTGTTCCTCCAAATTCAAATGCCACTATGAACTAGTAAATCAGATGTCACTATGGACTTGCAAATCAAGCTATGTAATCAATAGAAAATGAGATGAATGGCAGGGGAAAAGGTGACCGATATGAAGACATGCAACAACAAATACATTGAGACACATCAAAAGATCTTCTAGCTTCAGCAAATGGCATACACCCATGAGACGTACTAATATCCAATTACTCAGAAATGTAGTAAATGGCTAAAAAAAATACCTTAGAAGAGAGCTCTGTGGAAGAGCCAGCGCAGAAGATATGGCACCCACAAATTTTACCTTATCACCTGCATAGATCATAAAGCTTAGTACCTCAAGCACTGAGAAAGTATCAAGTTACAATTTATGATCAATAAACCAATATGAAAACCACTGGACAATCAACATTTTAAGAACTGATAACATGCCTTGTTTGAATGTAATGCCTCTGGATGATGCAGTAGAAGTCTCCTGCCTTGGCAATGCTTGAGAGCTCACAGCTGATCCACCAGTAATTTCAGCCTCAACACTAGAGGTTGGTTTCTTATGCTTTAATCCAGCAGCAAAAGCTGCCCGTTTAGCAGCAAACATGGAAGCTCTTTCAGGCCTTAATACTTCCTTAACAAAATCAGTCTCCTTGGGCACTGGTGCCTGAATCTATTTAGAAAAATAATAAGACAAACATTTTACAGCAAAAATCTACAATTCAGTAATTAGATGCCACAAATGATGAAACAAATTCTGCTAGAAAACTAAAGTAAGAAAAGAAAGGATCAATAAAAAATTGGAAAACAAAGATGATTTAAAAAAAAAACAATCAAATGATGATACCAACGAACATACCCCGGGCAGGAGAAGAGAATCAACAATTAGCAATCTAGCACCAAAATGTTTCGCAAGTGCCTTTGCCAAGGTTTCCTGATATATATCAGAACCTACAAAAAATTCATAAAGTTGAGACAAATATTTGCAAGAAAAAAAAAAGAGAGAAACATCATCAATACACAACATAATTACAAGGCTCTATCCAGAAAAAAAACAGAAATACCTGCAGGACCGGATAATAGAATGCGGGGGCTGCCAGTAGGGAGCAATGAGGCATATTTCACAAACTTACTACACTTCAAATGCATGTGGGTGCCAGATATCAAAACCTTCTTAGTTGTATCACTGTAAAAGTGCAAATTTTTAAAATGTAAAAAAAGGTCATCCACAAGCTGTGAGTACGTAAAATAACTAACAGAACAGGTAGCATAGATGATGTATTTGGTATTTCTACATACATAGCCAAAGAAAAGGAAAGAACATTGAGACTTGGGAGAATTAGTTCAATATCAAATGATGACCTAATTAACAACAATTACAAAATTTAAAAAAAAAAAAAAAGTAAATGCAGCACCTTAGGTAATATGGGAAACTTTCAAATGAGACTTCAATATCATCAGGACATAGAATTCCTTTCTGTAATTTTTCCTTAAATGCTTGCCGCCTAGTTGAGGTTGAAATTGGAGGATCAAAATCATGGAGGAGTTCCCTGATTTCCCTTTGCTCATCAAGTATCTTGGAAATGCTGCCACTTAAGTCAACGTTGGGACTAGAAGAACCGCCAAACATTCGGAAGAACGGTCTCAGTTGATAAGTTTCCCCAGCAACCTTTCCCGTTTCGGCATCCGTACAAGAATCCAATGCAAGGTTATCAAGATTGGGGTTTTCATTGGCAGTGTCGGAGTACCGAACAATATCTTTATCACCTGAAACTTGATCGTTCATGGTAATATTATCCTTCATCTCAACATCTGGCAAATGATCATCTGACCCTCCACAACCAGAGGGAATAGAAGGCATCTCTGCATCTTGTTGTAGATTGCCATCAGCTTTAGCAGGTTCAGGAACTAACGACAAGTCACTAGGCACATTTGACATTGACGCTAATATTGAGGCACCGTCAACAGCAGAAGGATCCCCAGATCTTCCCTCAATATGTATTCCATTAATTGGAGCGCTCTGGGCTTCAAAAATGCTAATTGAAGGAATGCCCTGAGCTATGTTGTTATCATTGGCCAGAGGCTGGAAAATCTGATAACAAGTCAAGGAATCTACTGAACATAGTATGAGGAGGCACTAGGTTGACAAATAAAACATACAAACAGAAACTCCAAAGGAAGAGTAATTGTTCAGGGCAGGGCTTAACCCTCAAATACAACTGTACTATGTCATTATTACTATTCTCTAGGCTGTATTGCAGCAAAAAGGATACATAAGCATGTTTTCCAGAAGTACTGAATATAAGCTCATCCCCTCCATTAAGAACAATGTTTGAATCTTTTTTATAAATCTTCTCATTTACTTGAACATCGCCTTTGCCACCTGTAATTTCTAGTTCTGCGGTGGACGAACCTTCACACTTTTTAAATCCAAAAATATTTGGAAAAAAAGAAAGAAAACAATATCAGCCAAGGAGGGGTTGCTTACAAACATCTACAAATATAACCAGTCAGGATTTAGGCAGAAGATATATGAATAATACCTTAACATGCTTCAGTCTACATAATGTAGTACTAATGGATGTGTCTTTAAGACATAAATTGCAATCACGACTTTGACCGACAGTGAAGACATTATCAGAAATGAACAGGTGCGGGTTCTGGAAAATCGTTAAGAACAGACATAAATTAGTTTCAAACAATAAATCTCGAACAAATAAGAATCATTCGCTATAAAAAGAAGAGAGAAAAAACCAGCTTGCTACTTGATAAAATTAGTGGCACAAAGTGTGGAATAAAACATAAACAGAACACTTCTTTCACACTTACTGTTACGTAGTATACTTTATAAATAAAAAGCATGATCTCAATTTCCAGGGATAACATTTAGTAATATTAACTTTTTTATTTTTTTAAAAAAAAAGTGCTCTGGGCTTGTTTGCCAACCTATTTGATTTTTGTTTATAGTTTACAGTTTACTGTTAGAGATTGAGAGACGGTGGTGAGAGGGAGACAGAAGCATATGCAATTGTACATAAGATAAGAACAAAAGAAGAAGTTCAAGTAGTATTTTTTTCATCCACCTTCACCCCTTTTTCATCCCTCCTTTCTCCCATATTCCCCTCTATCCATAACCAAGAAAGAAAGTGAAAATTTTATTTCAAGTTGAAAATCTTGCAAGACAAAGAACCAGGTATACATATATGATTAAATAAACGAAGACAATACCGTGATCCCAAGTTCAAATATTAAGCAGACAAGAACAAAGGAGATGCGTTGAATCATCCATATCTAACCTAACTGCTGATATCAAAACCAGAATTCTATTGTTGAAACTGATGCACTTATATCAATAAATACAAGCATGAACATATATATATATATATATGTTCATGCTTGTATTAAGCATTTTGGTATAAATAATTACAAAATCTAGTTTGTCATGCAAGTGCAACCTGCACCTCTCCTCGGAAGATCAATTAAACATCTAACCTATGCCAGCATTGCTTTTCTAACTTCCAAAAAATCCTGTCTGGGCTTATAAATAAACTTGGACACTAACCCAGCTAATCTGTGTCATGTTATTGCAAAGAGTCAAATGCTTGCCTGCTGACTGTTCTGCTTTTAATAAATTTAGCAGGCTATATAAGATCTGACCTACGAGGAGTACCACAATTGAAAATATAATACTAAGAACGAACATCTCCGTCCAATTTCTGGGAAGAAAATACCCCAATCAAAATGTGATAGGTTATCTTTTATAGACAAACGAAAAATATAGACCAGAAACAAAAAGAAAGTTATGTTCTATGGGTTCATACTTACATAACCAACTAATTTTGCTTTGTGAATATTTCCCACGAAACCCATGGATAACAAAAAGATATGGCAGGAATGTAATGAACCAAAAAACCCACCTTTGAATACTGCGAAATAAGCATTCCCCACGCCAACTTCTGATTAGATTTTGTAGCCTTCTTTGTAAGCTTCTTACCTCGCTTCAGCCCTGCACGAACTGCAGTCTCCCCTGAGAACCCAACAGCCAAAATTCAAAAAAAAAAACCCAAAACCTCCAACGCAACCAAAAATTCAAACCCTAAACCCAACGTACTCATGTAATCGAGATAAAAGAAGAATCAAAGACAGGCAAGAAAAGAGAGAAGATCTGTACCCAAGGGCTGCGGCGAAACCAAGGCCTCGCCTTCGGCCACGGCATCGGGGGATCTCTCCAGCGCGGTGGCGTCAGAGTCGTTAACAGCCTTTTTTAAAGGATCAGCGGTCGGCGGATCAGAGGATCGGAGCTCAAGTTCTGGCGATTGAGACCTAGATTCCTTTATAGGACCCAAGGGCTCCACCGGTGGCCCGTTCCTAACTCCGTTGTTTGTTGACGAAGCATCAGCCGCCTGGGTTCACCAAGAACCGATCAAGCATTGTAAACCCCACACGAAAAACAAAAACAATAACAAATCCCGGACCACGAAATCGTACATGCACCATACACAGAGACAAAACACATATACAATCATACACAAACGAACTGAAAGACGGTACCTTTGAGCGTTTGTGGTTGGGAGGAGGGGAGGCAGATAAGGCGCGTTTGGAAGAAGAGCTGCGCCTGGTTTCAACCATGGTCGAAATTGACGCCGGTGTAGCAGTTCGAGCTGTCTCCTTTCCTTCGTCTCTGATCCAAACAAGTTCTGTGGGTGCAGAGAGAGAACTTGAATGATTGATTGAAGGACGATATCAGTTATGAATTTTTTTTAATTAATTTGTTTATTTCATTGCGCTCTATTTTATATAAGGTTTTGGGGAGGGAGAGAGAGGAGGCCAATTGGGGAAGATTATGAGGCGGTGGACGAAGTAGGAAAATAGACTTCATTTGTTTTTGGTTGAAAGTTATTGAATTTATTTTCTAGTTGGACGGAAGCTGAGAAGAGAGATGGCGGAGGCAAAAGCAAATCAGAAGGGACTTTCTTGTCTTTTCAGTCCTTTCCAATTTCCAAACGTTTCATATTTCAGTTTCTTAGCTTCGGTTTGGGTTGTAGATTTTTGTTTTTGGAAATCGAGGATTCTATCTTTAATCAAATTCCCATCTATTGCAAGCAAAAGTGGAATTAGTGAGAATTTTTTCCAATTAATGTGGAAATTTCTTATTTGTACTCAGTTAATTAAATAAATTTTTCGGCGTAGTTGTCACATTATTATTTGACAGATATAATACGCATATATGCTTTAACACATTTTTATATGAAAAATAAAAAACCGAAATGGTCATCAAATTGACTATACATATCTTTTAGGCAGTTGTTGATATCATATCGACCGACCACCTAAGCACAGGACCCACCAGGACACGAAGGACACCCACCAAATATCTGATCGGCACCCCACATCGTGGCCCGCCGATCGGCACCGACCTGCAAGCCTGTCATTCGGCACCTGACATGGCACATACGCCAGCTGGGTGCGACAGTCACCTAACCAACTTTGTCATAGCAACTCCCTCACGGAGGCAGGTTGAGACTCCAGTTGGCGCCTCCTCCAGGGCTTGTCAGGCAACTCTCAGCCACAAAGCACAACCTGCTCCCGCAACAGTAGTCCACCTACCGCAGTTATGGCTACTATAAATATCTCGAAACCCTTCATAAAGGTAGGCCTCTCAGACCCGATCCAGAACACTATATTTACCTGTTTTTCGGCACTCGGATACTAACTTAGGCATCGGAGCCTCTTCGGGCGACACCACACCGGTGTCAAGACTTTGCAGGATCCTTGCTGAGCAGCAACGCCACCAGCGGGCCCAAGACACCACACGGGCTGGTCCTAGATCCCCCAGCGGGTCTCATCGAATTCGTCATTTCCAAATCAAACAGCAGTAATCACTTTATACCATCAATAATCAAAGATAAATTTTAAATTTAAATTTGAAATTCTCTTAAGAGTGTTTGGATGAAAGATTTTTAATTTAATGAGAATTTACAAATTTTATAATTTGTAATTTCATATTTACAATTCCCTTATTTATAAATTGTAAATTGGATATCAATTTTAAAAATCATGAAAATTATAATTTAATTTATTTCAACTCATCATTTGATCTATATCCTCATTTCCCTTCAGATTTTCCTCTGAAAATTATCAAATTCTCACTTAAAGGAAACTGATTTTTCACTCCCCAAATACCCTCATCACGTCAAATGACATGTTTATTTCTTATAGCCAAATGCACCCTTAAAAAATTGGAAACAAAAAAATATCAACAAATGGGGTGTATACAATTGGAATTGTTGATGATTTTAAAAACTTCTAAAAATCATCATGTATTCAATCAGAATTTTTTACCATTTTAAAAATACTTTAAAAAATTCTATAGGTATTTAATTAAGATATTTAAAAACTTTTAAAATATCCTCACAAATTCCTATATGTTCAATTGGATTTTTAAAAATAATAATATTATTTGGACACTTAAAAGTTAAATAAATTCCACTCTTCGCCCCCGAAATTTCATGAGGTGTAGCCTTCTTGCCTCTATCTCCCCGCAACCAGCCTTCACGAAAATTGAGAACATGAAATTGTGAGATTATTGGAGCGATTACTAACTACTGGAGAATATGCAGAAGATGCAAGTTGAAAATAGAAATCAACAGTTGGTCGGTTATCAATTTTTTTTTATATGAAGAGTGGATTTTTTTTAATATCAATAATTTGTTAATTCCGTTGTCAAGTATAGATTTAACATAATATATAAGGAGATTCAAAATTTAACATAGTCTATATAATTTGTTATTTATGAGATTCAAATTCAGAATTTGCACTATATAAGGTAGTGATGAATCCGAATCCGTTAAAACTGCTAACCGATTCGCTTCAAACCATTATTTATTCAACGGTTTATATTTAACCGAATAAAAGTCAAACGGTTTGTGAATCCAAACCGCTCTGTTAATAACAATTTTCATTTTGTAAATCTATTAAATTCAAATCGAACCGTTAAGAAATATACTGTTTTTTATTAATTTTTAAATCTATTATTAATACAAGGTAAAAATAATAAAGATAAAAAGTATACCTATATATACTCATATAAGATTATAATTAAAAAAACTATTAAGTGGTAATATTTTTTTGATAAATCTTAATAAAGTGGTAATGTTTGCAATCCAATCATCCGCAAATATAATATACAAAAATTATGAGTATTAATTATTTTGTTATTTTATTGTGTTGATGCAAGAAATGTGCCAACTTAGGGAGCGAATGCTGCTCTGCCACATGCCCTGTGTAGACTTGAAAGAGAATGAAACTGGTCGGTCGGTCAGAGTATAAGTACCGGTGTGGTACCGGCCCAAAGGTACTCCGACGCCCAAATCAGTGGTCTGTCTAAAGTATAGGGTGAGTGGTAAATTGTGTACTGTAAAAATAGTTGTGAACAGTACATACTTGGTTACCTTTATACGACAAATTGACCCCTTTTGTATGGGTGCGGTGAATATA
Organism: Prinsepia uniflora; assembly: GCA_032719365.1. Classification (NCBI taxonomy): domain Eukaryota; kingdom Viridiplantae; phylum Streptophyta; class Magnoliopsida; order Rosales; family Rosaceae; genus Prinsepia; species Prinsepia uniflora. The sequence goes on from CM064870.1 coordinate 654,568, forward strand.
ATAATTGTATTTTTTCTAATGTGAAACAAGTGCCAATTGTTGTAGGACTAACAAGAGGAGGGGCTGTCCAGACCCCACTAGGGTTGGCTCATATGAGTGGGCTTGGACCCCTTGGGCTTGTGTTAGGCGGAAGTATTGGGCATTTAGGTCGGTCTGGACCGACGTACCTACCGACGGAGGCTGGGCCTCCAAAGTCGGCCAGCGACATGGTGCTGGAAGAAGGCTGGGCCTCTGGGTCGGTCGGAGCCGACATACTGAGTCGGCAGAGGGCTGGGCCTCCAAGATCTATCTGGATTGATCGGCATTTGGCAATGTACTGGCCCTGCAGTCAGTTTGGGCTTCTTGCTCGGTGTGGGCAGATATGATATGAACATATTGTATTCTTACTTTTGTTTTTAATATTCTTATTAATTTTTTTTATGTCTAAATGGTTTAATTTATAATTTTAAAAAATTTAAATTATATCGAACCATTAAGATTTAGAGTTTAGAGTTTGAATTTAGATATTATCACTATCCGTATCGAATTGCAGCGTGCTCACCCCTAATATAAGGAATAGAAAAATCAATTAAATCATTAATATTAATTGCCTTGTTGGTTTGGTTCGTTGCCCTATTGGTCCAATTTTTTTATATCTAAAATCTAAATGGACCGTAATTTGTAGGTTTGGTTCGTTGCCTTGTTGCATGTAGATGGAAAATCTGGTTGGCTCTTCTCCTTATGTTTTATGCATAATCAAAGATGGGCTTGTCAGATTAGGCCACTGAATGGGCTATGCGGCCCAGCTAAGACTACTTTATGGCCCATATCAACCAATTTGGGCCATCAACTTGTAGCCCGCCCCATTAGTGATAAAATGTAAACAAAGTTATGGAACAGATAAAATGTTGAATTAATATTCAATATATATAATTTTCACTCGCCGTAATGAAAAAATAAACCGCCTATAATTACTATAATTACGAATATCTTTACCTCTAGAATCTTGATTGGATTCGCATGAAACCCACCATGAATTAAACCAAGAAGGTACAAAGTTATGGCCATCCATTGAATTTCACTGTGGATGAGATGAGATTAGATGATGAGGAATAAGAGGGAGCAATTGCAAACACGTAGTGCCCAGAAAACAACAAAAAACTGCAGAATTCCAGAAACGTTATCTTCCAAATGCATACAAACAAAGGGCAGTCCAAGTAGTTTTGACTCCTAACCATAACAAACAACATCTTCTTTTGGCTTTTCGATCTGAATATTTTCGAGTTTTTTTTTTTTTTTCCGGATATTTTTGTTTTCATTATTATGGATGTAATATACTTGTACGTTATAACCACGAGCAAGTGGTCAAGTAAAAACTCGGGTTTTAAATCGAGTTTGCTCTTTAGTTTTATGTTCAAGACATAAAATTGGTATTTGACTTGTCGTCCGGCATCGCCAATAATTCATTTGAGTTGGATTATTTTTTAAATATTTAAAAAATTAATGTAATTCAACTTATAATAATATATATCAAATTGGTTAAATTATAAAAAAAAAATATATATTCATAGTATGTTACTAATTTATTATAACTATATACAGTTGTCTTCGACAGATTTTAAGTTTGAAATTGTTGTATGCTCAAAAAAAATTATGATTGAAGTTTTAAAATAAAATAAACATGCATAAAATTTTGAAAATTGGAAAACAAAATTAACTATAATACAAACTATGTACTTTTATATCAAAATATATCTATAGTTTTTATAAATTATATATATATGATAATGATACATATGTGCATTGCATTAGGAAGCCTAAAATTGTATTTTTAAATTGATTGTGAATTCCAAATTATATAATTAACTTTAATTATATTTATTAATAAAATTGTAATTAAGTAAAATATATTATAATATATTTATACATATATTATATTAAAATATATTATAATATAATTTATACATATATTATATTAAAATATATATTAAATATATTATGGTTGCACCTTAGATTTTATATAAATGAGAGTTATTTAATTACTTAAAATAGCAAGAGTGACCTGTGAATTTATGCTTTGATGTAGCTTTTTTTGTGTGTGGATAATTATGCTTTGATGTACCTTCCTGTCCATTGCACCGTGGATAATGAATGTTTACCACATAAATGTCATACATTCATAATTAAAATCTGAAATAATTTGTTTCCTTAATTACCTCTTAAATATCTTCTTAATTTTTTTTTTTTTTTCAAAATGAATAATCTTTTTACTCCCGAGTTTATTTTCATTACGATTATAAAGATTCATTAATTTCAACCTCGCTCTTAAAAAAAAAAAATCATTTGACAACTTTTACTTTTATTCAAATTTTTTTATCAATTTATTTTTTATTGAAAGATCCTTCAAACAATTAAAAATAATATTGTTTTATTTGTCCTCTTTGCCCTATGTGCTCTTTAGTGTTTGTCTCTTGGACCCTTTATTATATTCTACATATAATAAATATTATACATGTATAAATATATATATATATATATTATATAGTTACAATCGAATTTTTTTCTATGAAATAAAAAAATGAAATCCATATTATCTAGAGTTCAACGGTAGGGTATAGAAAGGTTTTGAAAGGGGTAAGGTAATGATGGAAAATCATATGCAATTAATTATTGAATTTTGAGTACAAAATTCAAAAATCAAATATTAAACCATATGCAATTAATCAAATTATTTAATATTGAATTATAGAGATTTTTTAAATTTAAATTTTTTTTTTGAAGAATTATGAATTTTAATTATCTTGCTTTAAGTTAGATTAAATACTCATATTACTTTTTAAATGAACAAATGAAAAAAATGTTATAAATAGAAGTAATGTTTTCATAATCTTTACTATAATCTTATAATAAAAAATTCAAATTTGAAGTTTAAACTTATTTTTGAGAAAAATAATCAATTTTATTATTTATCTAATTATTATTATGATTAGAGATTATAAAATTTTAAAAATATGATTAATTGAATTTTGAATAAATGTTAATATTGTTAAAAACTGATCGATAGATACAAAAAAAATTATGAAATATTTCGCTACTCAATTTATAAAAAATACCAACATTACTTACGCAAGAGGATGCATGGTTTGTTTGGGTGTATTTATTAAGGGGCAATTGGGTAATTTTTGCAGTGGAATGAGCATCGAATAGAACTCCCACACCCAGAGAGCGCTCTCAACAAACAAAGAAGTTGGAAAACCGAACCCGTGAGATGAGAGAAGACGCCGTATCCCAACTTTCTCTCTAAGTCTAAAACCTTATCTCTGCATTCGCTGTTCCACAGAAAACTCAGAAACCCAATCCCAAAACCCACACGCACTCCGCACTCTCTTCAGAGTGTGCACGAAGCCGGAAACCCCCTTTTTCACAGTCACAGCCTCCATGGACGCGGGGCTCTCGCCTTCACAGGAGGTTCATAAGCAGCTCTCTAACTTATCAGGTTCTTCTTCCCTCTGTTTCCTTTTTTCCCTTCATAGTATTATGATGTTATTGATAGTTTATTAAAAACCCATGTTTGGAAGCAGATGATGATGAGAAATTTAATGGTGGGAGTGTTGGGGGTGATAGTGATGGTGGGTCTGAGACTGAAGGGTTTGTGAGTGGGGAAGAGGATTTTGATTCCGAGAGGGCGTTTGTGAGGGGCGTAGGTGAAGCTAGGGAAGATGATTCCCATGTAAAGCTTGTGAATTCTTCGGAATTTTTATATCCCGGTAGCCTGAGGCCGGTTGCCAAGGTCTCTGTGGATGACGATGATGAGGAAGATGACGTGGAGGATTCGAAGTTGGATGATTTGGGGGGCGAGGATGTGGCTAGGGATTTGAAGACTGTTGTGGGTGAGAGTTCTGTGGAGAACTTGGGAACTAACGGTGGGGTTTTGGCGGATGACGGGTTGGGGGAGAGTGCAAATTTGGGCGGCTTAGTGAAGGAAAATGGCTCTAATGGTAGCCAAGAGCATGTTGTTGAGGCGGTGGTGAGCGGTGAAGTAGATAAGGGGTCAGAAAATTTGAAATTTGTTCAGGATGGTGTAGGGTCTGTGGTTGAGGGAAGCCCGGTGGTGCCAGAGAAGCAGTTGGAGGTGACTGAAATAGAAAATAAGAAGGATGTAGAGCCGGAGGGAAGCCCGATGGTGCCAGTGAAGCAGTCGGAGGTGACTGAAATAGATAAGAAGGCTGTAGATCCTAAGGACTGCAGTGCTATCAATGGAAGCCTGGTGGTGCCGGACAAGCAGTTAGTGGTGACTGACATAGAAAATAAAGAAAAGGATGTAGAGCCTGAGGGAAGCCTGATGGTGCCAGAGAAGCAGTCGGAGGTGACTGAAATAGATAATAAGAAGGCTGTAGAGCCTAAGGACGGCAGTGCTATCAATGCCACATCTAAAGTTGTGAGTGAGAGTAGAGAAAACAGTGGGGTCGCCAGGGAGGTTGAAGGAAGTACAACTCTGGATGGTGTTGATGAGCACCAGAAGTCAGTAGTTGTAGAACCAGCTGATGATAAGTTGGTTGAAGAACTAGCTGGGGATAAGTTGGTTGAAGAATCAGCTGTTGCTAAGTTAGTTGAAGAAAATGGTGTTGAGAAGTTGGTTGCCGGGGTCGCCGTGGAGGTCGATGGAAGTACAACTCTGGATGATGTTGATGAGCACCAGAAGTCAGTAGTTGTAGAACCAGCTGATGATAAGTTGGTTGAAGAACTAGCTGGGGATAAGTTGGTTGAAGAATCAGCTGATGCTAAGTTAGTTGAAGAAAATGGTGTTGAGAAGTTGGTTGCAGAACCAGCTGATGATAAGTTGGCCGAAGAACCAGCTGATGATAAGTTGGCTGAAGAACCAGCTGATGATAAGTTGGTTGAAGAACATGGGGTGGATTTTACTAGTGGAGGTGACTCGATTGCACAAGGTTTACATGTAAACTTGTCACACAGAGGAGCAGCTGTTGTTGATGATGTACAGGCGATTGAGGAATCTGAAGTAAAAGGTTTGGAGGTTCCAGATGGAGGTGTGAAATTGGATAATGGATTTGATCAAATTAGCCGGGAAACTGATGAACTAAATGACTCAGGGTTGGTGGCTGTGGATTCTGAGTCTGACAAAGTGGTTACTGAGTCTCTGAATGTGGAACTTGATGGACAGAAAGCTGTTGTTGCTGGTACTGATGAAGCTGATTTGGAGGAGAGACCAAAAAGAGAGGTTGAGCTAAAATCTGACTCTGAAACCAGGCAGGAAGGCCTCACTGCAAAGAAAATTGCGGATGAAGTAGAAGTTGTGTCAGATGAAAAACCAATTGCAGTGAATGAAGTTACAACCCAAACTCTGAATGGTGTTTCTGATTTAGCACCACTCGAACCTGAGCATGAGGCAAGACCAGATAATGCTGGTGTTAATGTACATGATCGAGCGGATGAATTGGAAGCTGTTGTCTCTGCAAAATCTCTGGCACCTGAATTTGTGGCACCGAGTTCCACTGAACAAGGGAATAAGGTAGAAGAGGAAGGTCAGGTGAAGAATTTCCCAGATGATGTTGGCAGTGAATCTGTGGATGCAAGTCCTATTTTGAACCGAGAGATAAGGGTAGAAGCAGAAGTTGATGATAATGATCATGAGGATGATGATAAGGATCTTCAAGATTATGATAATGGTCTTCAAGGTGATGATAAGGATATTGAAGATTATGAGGAAGCTGAGAATGAAAGTACTATTACAGATGGGAACAATGAAGGTATGATTTTTGGGAGCTCGGATGCTGCTAAACAATTCTTGGAAGAGTTGGAACGAGGATCAGGTAATGGTTCTTACTCTGGCACTGAGGCTTATCCTGATCACTCACAGAGAATTGATGGCCAGATTGTCACAGAATCCGATGAAGAACTGGACACTGATGAAGAAGGGGGTGGGAAAGAGTTATTTGATTCCGCTGCATTGGCAGCTCTTCTGAAAGCAGCAACGGGTGCATCCTCAGATGGTAGGAATGTTACATTTACCCACCCAGATGGATCCGGGCTTTTCTCTGTTGAGCGTCCGGCTGGTTTGGGATCCTCAATCCGGTCTTTGAAGCCTGCTGCACGACCAAACAATTCAAGCATTTTTTCCAATTCCCCTGTTGTGGGAGAGTCTGAGGACAACTTGAGTGAAGAAGAGAGAGCGAAACTTGAAAAATTTCAGCAGATAAGGGTTAAATTCTTGAGGCTTGTTCAGAGGTTAGGTGTTTCTTCAGAAGATTCGATTGCAAGGCAGGTTTTATACCGCCTAGCTCTTGTATCCGGGAGGCAGAACAGTAAAGAATTTAGCCTTGAAGCTGCGAGGATGAAAGCTGTCCAGCTTGAAGCAGAAGGGAAAGATGATTTGAACTTGTCCCTGAACATACTGGTTCTTGGGAAAACAGGTGTTGGGAAGAGTGCTACTATAAATTCAATTTTTGGTGAAGAAAAAACCCCAATTTATGCATTCGGACCTGCAACAACTTCTATCAAAGAAATTAATGGAGTGGTGGATGGAGTGAAGATTAGGGTTTTTGATACACCTGGTCTTAAATCTGCTGCAATGGAACAGGGCGTCAATCGCAAAATCTTATCTTCTGTGCAGAGATTCACGAAGAAAAACCCCCCAGATATTGTCCTCTATGTGGATCGGCTGGACACCCAAAGCAGGGACCTAAATGATGTGCCTGTATTGAAATCAATTACTAGTGCCTTTGGTCCTTCAATTTGGAGAAGTACTATAGTCACTCTAACCCATGGCGCTTCTGCTCCTCCTGATGGACCATCGGGTTCTCCTCTGAATTATGAGTTGTTTGTAGCACAGCGGTCGCAAATCCTCCAGCAGACCATTGGACAAGCTATTGGTGATCTGAGGTTTATGAGTCCAAGCTTGATGAGTCCAATATCTCTTGTAGAGAACCACCTATCATGTCGGAAGAATAGAGATGGCCAGAAAGTGCTCCCTAATGGTCAAAGTTGGAGACCCCAGCTACTGCTTTTATGCTACTCCATGAAGATCTTATCTGAGGCGACTAATCTCTCAAAACCGCAAGAATCCTTTGATCAACGGAAGCTTTTTGGGCTCCGTTCCCGTTCAGCTCCTCTTCCTTATTTGTTGTCCTGGCTGTTGCAATCTCGTTCCCATCCAAAACTCGCTTCTGATCAAGGTGGTGAAAATGCTGATTCAGACATCGACTTGGCTGACTTGTCGGATTCTGATCAAGAGGAAGACGAGGATGAGTATGATCAGCTCCCGTCATTCAAGCCTCTCAAGAAAGCTCAGATTGCTAAGCTTGGCAGAGAACAGAAGAAGGCATATGTTGAGGAGTATGATTACAGGGTTAAGCTGCTCCAGAAGAAGATGTGGAGAGAAGAGTTGAGAAGGATGAAAGAAATGAAGAAAGGGAGTAAGATTAATGTGGAGGATTTTGGTTTTGCTGGTGAAGAAGATCCAGAAAATGGCGGTCCAGCAGCTGTGCCAGTTGCATTACCTGATATGGTTCTTCCCCCTTCTTTTGATAGCGAAAATCCAGCTTACAGGTACCGCTTTTTGGAGCCAACTTCTCAGTTCGTGGCAAGGCCAGTGTTGGATGCGCAAGGCTGGGACCATGACTGTGGGTATGATGGTGTCAACCTTGAACAAAGTCTAGCCATTGCAAATGCTTTTCCAGCAGCTGTTGCAGTTCAAATCACAAAGGATAAGAAAGAGTTCAATCTCCACTTGGATTCCTCTGTTGCTGCTAAGCATGGGGAGACCGGATCAAGTATGCTAGGGTTTGACATTCAGCACGTCGGAAAGCAACTTGCTTACATTGTCAGAGGAGACACCAAGTTCAAAAATCTCAAGAAGAACAAGACAGCTGCTGGTGTATCTGTGACATTTTTAGGTGAAAATGTGTCCACTGGATTCAAAGTCGAGGATCAGATTGCACTTGGTAAGCGCTTGGTATTGGTGGGGACTACTGGGACTGTCCGATCTCAAGGTGAATCGGCATATGGAGCCAATTTGGAGGTGCGGCTGAGGGAGGCAGATTTTCCAATTGGCCAGGATCAATCCTCATTGGGCCTGTCTTTAGTGAAATGGAGGGGTGACACAGCTCTAGGGGCAAATTTTCAGTCCCAGTTTTCCCTCGGACGAAACTACAAGATGGCGGTTCGTGCAGGCCTGAACAACAAGCTGAGTGGACAGATCTCTGTGAGAACAAGCAGCTCCGAACAACTTCAAATTGCACTGGTGGCTGTTCTTCCCATTGTCAAGGCCATATGCAACACTATCTGGCCAGGGAACAGTGAGAATTACTCAGTCTACTAGGTTATGTTTCATTTACATGTCATCATCTATTTCCATTAGATTATGTTTTATTTATGAGGTCAGTGTTACAATATTGTCGAATATTATTTTTAAAATTTGTTTGAATCTAGAGCATACAATTTCTTTCAGATGAAGTTTAGATTGCGCGATGAATTGTTTTGGAAACATGAGATGGAATCCAGAGGGAATTTTTTGTTCACCATTGTTTTGAAGCTTTGCTTTGTTCAATAATATGTTGCTGTTATTATGACGATTCATAATAAAAGTGAAGAATTTCGAATTTCATGGTTGCTTCATCACCTACTTACTTTGCTTTACTGTGAATAGATTGCTTTCCCTGACTACAGCCTCCAATTCCTTATTAGTCCTACTTGCACAGAAAACTTGTAATGAGACTACTCACTCACTCATGTGGTCATTGTTTTATGCGCTTTTAGTCAAATGCACAAAACCTTTCATTGTTTTTCCCCCCTTAGAAATGATTGCATTTTAGGATGAAACACTGACCTAAATTATATCACTCTCTAGTCCCACAGGTTATTTTCCCCATGTGGAAAATCGAGTCTTGATTCTATATATCATCCTTGTGAAATCATCAGATTTTGATACCAATTATTTAGTGTCAATGAAATGAAGCACACAAACTCATTGGTGTCAGTGAGTAGGCCCTGAAAGTTGAATTGCAAGGAAAATACCCAAGATTTCTCAAGGAAAATATCCTCTTCGTCCCTCACAAAACACAAGCCTTCCCATCTGTCTAAGCAAATTCCCAAAACAGAACAAAAATGGCGGATGCTTAAGATAACGTTTCCCAGCTGCCTAGCAATGAAACCCACGACTTTCGCTCGTTTATTTCGTCCTCCGATGGGGCCTTTCTTGTCCGCAGCAATGGTGATCAGGTAATTTTGAGCACTTTATCTGGACCTCTTCTGATTATCTTGTTAATTTCTTATCAGAAAATTTCGAGCCTTGGGAAAATACGTTTGAGTAGCGAAATAGAGTTGAGGAGTTGGATTTTGAAATTTGAAGCGGCTTGATAATTTGAAATACAAATGAAATGGAGGTTGATTTTGGGTGGCAAAAAAAAAATGAAGTTACTATCTGCAATTGCTCTGTTTTCTGGGTTTTGGATTTAGTTAAGCTACATTTGTATCTCGCTTTGAACTGAATTCGATTTTGTGTTTGCATCTGTGCTGAATAGCTATATATTTGTCAATGGTATTAATTTGTACTGTTATTTTAATCGGTTATATTTGTAAAATTGACCTATATGCTACTCACTGTATACAAGTCTTCTATAAATTGACCTCAATTTAATTCAATCCTCAATCTGTCTGTTGTTCTTCATGTGTGCATAACTTAGGTCCCTGTTTCTGAACTTGTGCACATTTTGTGGATGTAGTGGAGAAGCTCATGGAAATGAGCATATTAATGAATTGGAAGGAAATATTTGAGAAGTCTGTTTTGACTGGAGAAGTCTGTTATTTTAAGCAAAAAAAAAAAACGACATATATTAAAAAAAAAAAATCTTAATTCCTCTTAGATTTACGCAAAACGAAACCAACATTTTCAGATGGCCCATAGAAAGTTACCACACCGGATTACAATCCCATCGTCTAAAAGCTGAAACGGGCCCAAAGCAAAATAAACAACACAAAGAAAACCCAAAAAAATCAAGTAAAGCCACCACCCAAATCAACGGTTGCTACTGTTCCACGACAACTCCGCCGTCACTCGAAACGGCGGGTCCATTCTCCGCTTCATCAAACACTTTAGCAATCCTCTCCGTCGGAATCACCGGCAGATACGCCGCCACGGAATAGCCTCTGTCGGCTGTGTAACCAACCGCCTGATTGTACTTGTCGGACCAATATGCCACGGTGGGGACCATTATCTGAGCAACATGGGGAAAAAGCGGGAGCAGATTCAGAGAGCGCCAAGCCGACACGGCGTACTGCTCCGCCACTGGTTCGTACTTCTGGTACACCTGCTCCGCCACGGGCTCGTATTTAGCATACACGCTCACGGTGAGGCTCCTAGCCGTGTCCACCAATCCGGCTCGCTGAACTTCCGAAGACACCGCGCGAGCCACCTCTGGAGCCTTCTGAGCCACCGATTGGGCCTTGCTCAACACCTGCTTTACGAGAGAGGGCACGTGACGGTCCACCTCGCTCAAAGACTCGTCCACCTGCAAATTACGTGATCACGACAGAGCAACGAAAAATTGAATTAACAGGCGGCATATTCAATCTAGGGTTTACTTCTTACCTTGCGATCGACGAATTTGAGAAGTTGGAATGGAAGGTCGTGGAACTTCTCGTAGACCGGTCCGATTACGGTTTTGACGGTGCCTTCTACAGTCTCGACCCCCGGTTTCAGTGGACCGGAGTTTTCCTTCGCGTACTCGTAGAGGCTCGAGAAGCACACCACGCCGTAAATTGACGCCACTTGAACAAAATCCAAATACTTAAGCCTTTTCTCATTCACCTGCGTTCAAGATCCATAAAAAAATTCACCGAAAGACCAAAAGGAAGGAAATTCATTTCACTTTCTTGGTAAACAAACAGAATTAAATTTCTCTACCGTTTCAGTTCGCTGCATTACTTGTGAATCCGCCATTTTCGCTCTGTAACTCTTTGAATTGAAACGAAGAAGACGAAGGGAGCGTTGCAACACTTTTTTGCTTTATAGGGAATACAAAATTGGGCGACAATCTCCAACAATATCTACGGCGATCGTGAGATATTTTTAGCCACGTGGCTCCTGGTGAATCCGTGGATATGGTCAAGGATGGCCAACGAGAGGGTTTCCCGGCTTGGTTGGTTCTTGGCAGGAAGAATTTGACGGCTGCGATGAAGTGAGGGAGCATTGGGATATCTTAAGAGGATGATGACACGTGGAAATATGAGGATGAGGCTGTGACGGGTACGTGTCGACGTACGGATGAGAGGAGGCTAAATTCTCTGCATGGCGCGACAGAACTTGCAATCCACTTGGCGTGGGCACGAGGGTCGAGGTTTCTGATTGGTTCACTGCACCTGATCGCTGCTCAGTTATTCATATACAAAGTTGAAATTGCATTTTCTGACCGTATATATAATTTATCCATTTTTCTTCAAGAAAAATAACATAAATAATCGTTACAAATCGCAATTATTTTTTTTTATCAGCGAACCAAACGCCTAATATATATAGGTAGTTACATAAAAACAAGCTCGACTTATTCATTTTTCAACAACTCATCATCGTGGTTCCTTTTATGAAACATTGGAATAATCTAGGGATAATTAAGGAGAGTGGCGTTGATGCCTATTCAGTTTTTTTAAATTTGATTATCGTAAAAAATGGCGTTGGGGATCTTCCACCGTGGGCGGCTGAGCTTTCGGAATCTATTTACAAGGTTCATGTACCTGCAAGTGACTGTGTTTTTTACCCTATAATTTTGGAAAGAACTGATGGTGTCAAGGGGAATGTTTTTCCATTGGATCTTTTGTGCAGAGAGCCACTCTTTGATCAACTTATTCTAAACTCTTACCAACCAGGTGAGGTGCGACACAAATTCTATCTTTTCTGTTTAGATTTATGGCATTAGAAAATATGAGTTGAAGGTGTTGATTTGCATCTAAAACATGAAAGCAGTCAACTTTTATTGCATAATTCTCCATTTGTTTCATCCCCAACTATGCACATTTGGGGCTTCTTGGTGTATTGAAATGGATTGGATTGTATAAATCGTAAAATTCAACCTAGTTTGAAGGTAAAAGCAAATGTTTTTTTTCTTTTCATTTTTATGGGAATAGAGAGGACTACACATGGAAAGAAGCTTACCTCGTCTTATTTTTTTTGATGAGTTTCCTTGTACGTCTAATCCTCTTACGATGAAAAAACATACACCTCTACCTTCATACTGCATTGAATTTGATGTGCTATCTGATCCAATTCAATATGACTCGCCAAACAATCAGCCCTTGGTGTACTGCTAGAAGAGTAACAACTAAGCACATTTGTTTACAGGGGATCTGTGCACACATTGATCTTATGCGCTTTGAAGATGGGATTGCCATTCTCTCCCTTGAGTCACCGTGTGTGATGCATTTCAGTCAAGTTGATGTAGGGACAAGCAGGAGCTTTCGAAATGATGGGGAAAAGGATCCATCCATTTCCAAGATTCCGGTTTATCTTCCCTCAGGATCCCTAATCTTCATGTCAGGAGAAGCACACTACCTCTGGAAGCACGAGATTCATCGAATGCCTGGATTTCAGAAATGGGAAGGGGAAGAACTAGATCAGAGAAGGAGAATCTCCATAACCCTGAGGAAGCTTTGCCAAGTTGTGTAGCTCATTGACCCTTGGAAATAATACTTTTCCTTTTGCTGAATTCCTTTTGGTCATCAAGTATGTTAGTAGTAGGACTTTGAACTCAGATCCACCCAGAAGAGAATGTATAGTTCAGTCTCATTGGTGGCTAACTTTCAGTCTCAGGTTCAAGTCAGATGGAATAACAAGAGGGCCTTTCGGGTTGGATTGAACAACAAGCTTACTTTACAGATCAGTGTTCTTATTTCTGAGATGACTCAGCTACATTAACTTCAAACTGCAATCATATTTTGTTACATTTGCTCTATTGAAAAGTGGTTTATGCACAAATCTGATTCATGAGGTGGTACAAAGCTATTATGTCTTTGTGCCACTGTTGTCTTATTATTTGAAAAACTTGCAATTTTGAGGAACTAGTCAATTTCAAACTACCTGATTAAATTTAAAAGTGTTTGTCTACACGGCCATTATCATTACTTAGTTGCTATACGTAGTTGGTGTAAGGTGATTGGTGTGATCAAGCAAAGGGAATTAGCATAAATGAGAGTCTTGTTAAATGGGTCAAATCCAACATTAATTTACAAGTATGGTATGGATTGTCTTTTAACAAGTTTGTTGGTATTGTTGTGATTTTCAATTTTTATTTTAAGTACACATGAAAGATCCTGATGTTGTTTGAAGTTGCTAGAATGAAATTTTAGGTTGAGATATTCACTTAATAATTGTCAAATTTATGCAACGAGGAGCTCTTGAACTTATTTGCACAAAACAAACTAAAAAGAGAAAATTGACCCAACAAAAATTACAAATAGGCGACTTTCACATGGGTGGTTGCCTATCATTTTCGTTATTGCTGCATGTGCAGTATTCCGAATACCACTAGGATGTCCTCGATCATCATTGCGTTGACATTTCAAACCACCATGATTAACATCACAACGATAATGGAGGGACTTTAATCGCTCGATTAAAACTTATCAGGTCCTATCACAAAAATTTGTAAAGGCAGATCAAATTTATGAAGACAGAAGTTTTACTAACGACTTAATCTGTTGGGATTTCGAAATTCATGGCAATGATCGACACTATGATGATAGAAGAGAAAATGAAATTTGAAGACGAACAAACTTTGATAATAACAACACTAAAATCAGTTAAATTATCCAATTTATTTACTATATTTTTACGTGTAATAAAACGTGTGAACTTGAAAAAATCAGTCGAATATAAAAGAATTTAAAGGAATATCTTTTTTGAGAGAAGGCTATGATTTTTAATTATTATTATTATTATTATTATTGAGTGAAATAATACCCCTGTTCGAAATGAAAGGCCCAAACGACAAACTTTTTTTTCTTTCTTCTGTTTATTTGTTAATTTTGTTTTTCAACTGCCATAATATATATTTCTAGCTATTTTAACAAGAGACGCTTTTTTGTTATTAGTTAAACAACGTTTAACAGAAATGGAAAGTTGAAAACTTTGACACACTAGCCTAAAACTCTCTATGTTGGTCGCTGCTAATACAAAATCTCCAATTCTGGGTAATTCTAGATCCTAGGGTTTCCACCTTCCAGTCCCACTCCCACCCACAAAATCCCAGATTCCCAATTATATTCCAATTTTGGGTTTGTCTGAACAATTGAGGTTCTGGTTCAGATTTCGAACTATGATATTAGAGAAATGTTTTGGACCTCAAAGATCGCGGAAGATCCAGAGAACTCTGCGGCATGGCAAAGTCACAATCCTCTGCCTTTTCCTCACGGTGGTCGTCCTCCGTGGCACAATCGGAGCCGGCAAGTTCGGAACTCCGGAGCAAGACTTTTTGGAGATTCGTGACCACTTCTACTCTCGCAAGCGAGCTGAGCCTCATCGCGTCCTCGAGGAGCTCCATACAACGCCGTCGGACCCTAACAACTACAACGCTTTCGATATCAACAAGATCTTGGTCGACGAAGGAGAGGAGGACATATCCGACCCCAATAAGCCTTACACTCTGGGACCCAAAATTTCCAATTGGGACGAGCAGAGATCGAAATGGCTCAAAGAGAACCCTAGTTTCCCTAATTTCCTCGGACCCAATAAGCCTCGGGTGCTTCTGGTTACTGGGTCGTCGCCAAAACCCTGTGAGAACCCGATAGGTGACCATTACTTGTTGAAGTCCATTAAGAACAAAATTGATTATTGTAGGTTGCATGGGATTGAGGTTTTCTACAATATGGCACTTTTTGATGCTGAAATGGCTGGTTTTTGGGCCAAGCTGCCTTTGATTCGGAAGCTCCTTCTGTCTCACCCAGAGGTTGAGTTTCTATGGTGGATGGATAGTGATGCAATGTTTACAGATATGGCTTTTGAACTGCCCTGGGAAAGATACAAAGATTATGACTTTGTAATGCATGGTTGGAAGGAGATGGTTTATGATGAAAAGAATTGGATTGGGTTGAATACTGGGAGCTTCTTGTTAAGAAATTCTCAGTGGTCATTAGACATGCTGGATACTTGGGCTCCTATGGGACCTAAAGGGAAGGTGAGGGACGAGGCTGGGAAGATACTTACACGGGAACTCAAGGGTAGGCCGGTATTTGAAGCTGATGATCAGTCAGCAATGGTGTATATATTGGCCACTCAAGGAAAAAAATGGGGTGATAAAGTGTATCTTGAGAATGCCTACTATTTGCATGGTTATTGGGGCGTTCTGGTTGAGAGGTACGAGGAGATGATGAAGGATCACCATCCTGGTTTGGGAGACCACCGGTGGCCTCTGGTGACGCATTTTGTGGGTTGCAAGCCGTGTGGGAAGTTCGGAGATTACCCGGTGGAGAGATGCTTGAAGCAGATGGACAGAGCTTTTAACTTCGGGGACAATCAGATTCTTCAAATTTATGGATTCGCACACAACTCATTGGGTAGTAGAAGAGTTAAGAGAGTTCGAAACGAAACAAGCAATCCCCTTGAGGTTGATGATGAACTTGGATTGCTTCATCCAGGATTCAGGACTGCTAAGGTACCGTCTTCTTAGTTCAGCTGTCTTGTTCATTTCATGTTACTGATGTAGAAAGTGTTACGATGGATATGTTGTTCCTAAAATTTTCATTTGTTAGGCGTGTGGAGATAGTATTCTTTTGTTCCTTCTGGATATGTACTGCTCGAATGAAAATCAGAAAGATTATTTATTGTTTGCAGGTCATTTTTTCTTGCTTTTAAGTAGACATCATTGTGATTCAGCCTCTTATGTTTGTCGATTATAAGCAATGAAGTTTAAAATAATATTTACAGTACTTGTTAGTGGTGGTCTATGGGTTTAAATTTCACCCTGTCGATTTTCAAGCCCAAAGGTTTCTAGAAGTTTGGAACGCATTCTCATTTAGTTTGTCAATCAATGCATTGGTGTTTGAATTCCAATAGTCTAGGGTCACTATAGCGTCTCATTTGATGATCCACGATTGCATTAGATTGGATATTTCTCCTTTAATTGAATTTCAAGGTATGTTGAGGTGTGGCGGTCTTGAGTGGTAAGCATGCCGTTGAGGTTTGGAAGATTAGATCGAATAGGTAACTTGCTACTAGTATAGGTTTGGAAGATTAGATCGAATGGGTAACTTGCTACTAGTATATCTATGTCTTCACCATATTGTTGCATGGAAGAAAAAAGATTGAATATGTAACTTCCAATTCAAGGTATGATGAAGCAAGAGATATATTGAAGTAATAAATGAAAGGTAAATTTCACAGTTTGGTTAAAAGACGGATAAGTGAATAGTGACCAAACCTCCTGCCTATGTGCCATCGTTGAATTAGATTTCACTTCAGATTAGGGGTGGCAATGAATCCGTATTGCATTAAGTTCATGTCATGTCATAAATTATGTTTTCCTTAAATATATTCAATCTGAATTCGACCCTTTTAATAATCGTGTCAAGAATATTTAATCTGAATTCGTAGTATTTTGTCTCTAAATCAGACCCGTTTAATAATCATGTCAAAAATGTTTAATCTGAACCCGTCATATTGTGTCGGGTTCGTGTCGGATCATAAATTCTGTTTTACTCCAATATACTCAGATTTAAATTCGACCCGTTTAATAATTATGTCAAGAATATTCAATCTGAATTCGATCTGTTAATGATCCAAGTAACCTGTAACTTGTTTAACTCACTTAATAAGCATGTCGTATTCGAAATTCAATTAACTAATGACATTGGATTCATTTAACATGTTTAATATGTATACTCTATTTAAATTATAAAATTTAATGCCTATTTAGATAGATAAATAGGTAGATATAGATTAGTAATGACACGTTTATTAAATGAATCAATATATAAATTAATATACAGATTAATTCGAAATCTACGCATTTATTAAACAGATTAATTATACGAATTAACAAATTGATCTAAAATTCATCTGTGTCATAACGAATTGATCTAAAAATAACCTAAAATTTTAACCATTTAATTATCCCAGATAAATTTCGTTCGAATTTCTAATTTTGAATTTTGTAACCATTTAATTATCCCAGATAAATTTCGTTCGAATTTCGAATTTTGAATTTTGTATCAAATCATGTCAAAAATTACCACTTTTTTATCTCATGTGAAGAATTATCTTGGAGGCTTGTTGAATTAGCTTTGGAGTTATACGAGAAATTTTACTGATTTTACAGTGACAAAGAGTGTAAGTGACTTTGAGATTTAACAATTACATGCACACTTAATGACATAAAAGCTTATAATCATAATTCAGAAATCCATATGATTATGATATGCTGTACATGAACCTTCATCACTTTCAAAGGAATACAAGTCTAAGATTTACAATAGCTAAAAAGGCGACCCACGCCAAACTGGGCTTCATAAGATCTGCAGCCACCGGATTGACATCTTTAAACACCCTAGTACACCCAACCATAGCCCCGAACATCCCCATGCACACCATCAGCCCGACCCAAGGGGCTCCCGCACCGAACACAATCGGATCCCAAATCAAACTCAACCCCAGCTGGGCTAAGTAAACCGGCAGAGCCGCTGGATTATTGTGGAACCCACCTTCGGCCCAGACAAGCCAAGCGGCCAGGCCCATTAGGATGCTGGACGCCATGCAAATTAGGCGCATTGCCCACATGGGCGGGAACCAGAAGGGCTCGGTGGAGGTCCGGTAGGTGTCGGCCGAGCCCAAGGAGATGGCTAGGATGTGGAGAGACACAGGGATTGCAACCGCCACGGCCAATGACCTAACCCCGCGTTTGGCCATGTCCAATTTCATATCCCTTTTGCTTCTGTAATTGCTCTTTTTCATGGGGGCGGTAGCGACGGCGGCGGGATCGCCTGCCCGGCGTTGCTTGATTGTCTGCGAATCCATTTGTGAGAGAGAGAGAGAGAGTTTGTGTTGTGTTTTATTCCGTTCTGCTGGAGGAAAATCTGGGGGGGATTATATAGAGGAGAACGAGTCCATAGGAAAATGGAGGACACGTGGGAGGAGGAGGAGGCAAGTGGTGGAGGTGGTGGGATGCTGACAGGTGGCTTAGACAGATTGTTAGTTCGATGATTTGGCCTCCTTTTTTTTTTTTTTTGGATCAGAGATGATTTGGTCTCTTAGGTTCTGGCCAGTTGCTTTGCTGAGGTGGAATTCGGAGTTGTGGAAGCTAAGAGCATCCACACGTGGCCTGGGCTTGGATTGCCGCAATATAAGTCTGTGACGGACCCACGGCGACTCACACTGCCTGATAAGACGGCAAATGGCGCCCGGAAGAAGACAGTTGTCACGACTTTAGGAATTGTTTTTTGGGTCAAGAAACCTATAGGAATAAGCAACTTTGTATTTGACGGGAATCAATTCTAAGACTATCCCATTTTTTTTAGTACAATATTTATACCTCTTTATATTCCTCTTTTAATTTATTAAATTATTTTTATATATAATATTACAATTAAATTAATTAATTCTCTATATTATCATATTAAAATTATTTCAATAAATAAAATTAGACGCATTCATGTATATCAATAAAATATACAATTCGTTGTGAGAATTTTAATTGTTATCAAACCGTTGATTTATTTAATATATATTGTTGATCTAAAAAATGGATCAATTTAGACTTTCCTCGCTAGACACTTTTGGTTATTCCTCTCGGATTAGGAAGACTTTCTTAAAGAGGGTAAGAACAAAGGAATACCGATATGGTACCGGCCTAACAGTCTCTGATGCTTAAGTAAGGTTTAAATGTGAAAGGTACTGTAATAATTTAGGCAGCATAAGAGCAAAATTATAATTACCGTTTTGGAGAAAGATACCCTTGTATTTATAGTAGCATTAAATAAGGTTGTTGGTGTAAGATAAATATCATTACCTTTAGGAGCTGACACGTGTTTTGATGTGGTAATGAATAACATTTCTGATAGGAGTGGCAATGGGTCGGGTTGTGTCGGGTTCGTGTCGTGTCATGAATTCTGTTTTACCCATTTATACCCAACCCGAATCCGACCCGTTTAATAATCGTGTCAAGAATATCCAACCCGAACCCGACCTGTTAATGACCCGTGTAACCCGTTTAACCCATTTAATAAACAGGTCATACTCAAAACCCAATTAACCTATTACCTGTTTGACCCGTAACCCGTTTAACATGTTTAACCTATTTAAATTATAAAATTTAATAGATATTTAGGTAGATAAATTGGTAGATATATGAGTTAGTAATAACACGTTTATTAAATGGGTCAATATATAAGTCAATATACGGGTTAACCTGTTAACCCGAAATGACAGGACCCGCCCCGATCCCACAGGGACCACAAGGGGACGTGCCCTGCTCCCGTCTGACACCCAATAATTCATACCAATTTTAACCTCAAAACATTTAAAAGCATAAATAACCAAATTAAAGTCATACATAAAATCCGAATTAAACGAATGTCAGACAAGGGATATAATCCAAAATTACAAATTTGCGAGCACGACTCTAAAGTAATCCTGCGGGTACACCGCCCAGCAGGGGTTCAGGTACGCAGAAGTAGATCTATGCATCAGCCTCTGGTTCCTCCTCTACCTCAGTTTCCCGACCTGGAGGGGTTATCAAACAGTAAGGGTGAGTGGACCGAAACACAAGTTTATGAAATCGCTTGATAAGTAAAACATATAATTTACCCCTCCGTTTTCCAAATATGCGTGCACCATAATTCCAAAATCATAAACCATATAATATGAACCATAAGGCATATAGCAAAACCATAACCATAATTTTAGTTGCTGCACTATACACTCCAATCCCGACATCCCTGATGTCTGACGTCCCTGACGTCCAATAGGTCACAATCACAAGGCTACGCGTGCCACTCGGGTCTCAATTTCCGAGTTCAATCCCCGAACCCCGTTCGGGTACAGCATCCCCGATGCTTAGCGTCATAGACGCTGGACGTACTAGACGTCCGTGACCTCTCCGGGGTACCTCATCCGGAGGAGACAATATAATATGGAAGGATCTATACAGTGCAGTAACAAATACATTTTATTGATATCCACATGCAAACATATATATACATAGGTAGAATCCGAACCAATCATTCAGTTTCATCGGACGGGTCTCAAGCCCAAATACCGTGAAACGTGCCATAACCACATTTTCCATATCATCAAAACCATCATTGTTTTAGCATGTGAATAAATAAAACCAGAAAACATTTATGCACACAAGGGTTTAAGAAAATGGCCCACTCACAGTACAATCCTGCTAGAAACCGAACGTATACCCTCGTCCTGGTACAAATGTACAATCCCTGTCAAATCCAAGTATTCGTAAAGGTCAAATTAAACCCCCAACATTCAACCATGAAAGCCTAGGTCGAAACCGACCCGGGAAAGCCGCCCGAACGCGCTTCCCAAGGCAATAAACCTTATTTTGACCAACTTAATGATCTCCGATCGACCCGAAACCACCGCCATTGGATCCGGATCGTCGAAACCTAAAGAATGGTGGTGGTCCCACCAGAAACACTGTTCACACGCGCCCCCACGCGCCGGTCAACGTGGCGGTCAACGCAGGAACAGTTCCTGCTGACGTCATCGCTGACGTCACTGCTGACGTCAGCATGACGTCATGCTGACGTCATCTGACAGCTGTCAGGTCTGACGTGTCAGACTCTGACAGGTGCCACGTGTCAACATCCAATTGGTCCACCTCACTGATCTGTCAGACCACGTGTCAGATCTGACATGTGCCACGTGTCAGCACGGCACTGGTCCACGTCACTGACATGTCAGTGACACGTGGCAGTCCCTGACTGGTCCACGTCACTGACATGTCAGTGCTGACTGTGCACTGACATGTGACACGTGTCGGCTCACGGTTGGTCCACGTCATCTGACAGGCTGACAGGGTGCCACGTCAGCACCACTGTCCTCAGACGGGTTGACCCGTTTTCCTGCAACTCGGGTCGATCAGACCCGCGATCATGACCCGGTTGCCATTCCTTCATTTCTGAATCATTTTCATTCCTTCCAATTCCTAATTACTCGCCTTAAATCCTAGATTAGTTCCACGTAATTAAAATTGAGAAAAACGGATTGAATCGAAGGCCTACCTCGAAGAACAGCCCTGGCCTCCCGTCGCCGTTTTGCTACCTCCCTGAGCTCTACCGGCCACGAGATCGATTCCAGAAGGTTCCTGGATGTTCCTAGAGTGGATTAGGATTGATCACTGACCAGTTTAAACGTGGGAAAAGATTTACCAGAAATCTGGGTTGAAACCGCCACGGGTTTCCTGTAACGACCCGTCCCAAATTCCATGATTAGATTAATGACTAATCACGATTAGTGAGGCTAATCCGTGATTAGTAAAGCGAAATCGGATGAACGATGCGAAATGACCGTTTTGCCCCTGGTGGTGGCAAAACGTTGACTTTTCAATCGGGTGGTCAAATGGACTTTGACCGATGACCGTGACGTAGTTCGTGACGTCACGAGTTCATAGACAGGTGGCACGTTCAATTCCGACGTTCGAGGAAGAAGTTATGACGTTCGGAAGGTTAAGAGCATTTTGGTAATTTTGGATAAAAGGGGTCAAATGTTGACTTTTTGACCGGGAGGTCCGATGGCCGAGGGCCGAAGACCGTTACGTAGATAAGGACGATACGAATCCGTAGACAGGCGGCACGTCGAATTCGGACGTTCGACGGCGAAGTTACGGTTCACGGAAGTTCCCGGTTACTATTCACGACGGCACGTTTTACGAGACAAAAAGTGCAGTTTGTCTTTAGTGGGTCCAGTTACTTTTCAGCAACCAATGGATGAGTGACACTTGTCACCCATCCACTGGCCAACCTCACCCACTCATGCACCAAAACACTCAACCGTGCATCCAGTTTTCCATTTTCCTCCAACCATTTCCCGATCCCATTCCTCTCATCTGTGCGACCCCAAACATCCAACCCTCACCCTATGATCATGACAGAGAGACCAGAGGGGGAGAGGAGGACCGGTGAAGCGTGGTGGCCGGCCAGGACGAAGCCACCGTGCGCGGTGGAGACCCAAACCCGAACGGTTACCCGGTTAGGCCCAAATCTCCCATTTTGTCGATTTTTACATTATGGATCGTTTTGGTTGATTAGGGAATGTTTGTTAGCTTGTTTAGGGTGTATAGAGATGGTTTTGAACGGGGGTTGACGGCTGTGACGCCTGGGGACGAAATCGGAAAACTGGGCCGTGGGGGGTTAATTTTTAGGGTTTGATTTAGGGGGTTTTAGGTTGTTTTGTTAATTGGGTTAGATAGGAAACTTGAAAATAGAAATTTAGAAATTGGAATGGAAGAAAACGGATGAGAAATGAGGGCGTCGGAGACCTGGACCGGTTACGCCGGTCCAGTTGCAGGGGTCGGACCGGACCGGTCGGTTCGGACCGGTTCGATCGAAGGAAGGGGATGCACTGTAGCGGCGCGTGGCTCCCACGCGCAGCCACTTCAGGCGGCGCGTGCGGGCGCGTGCTAGGGTATTTGGGGATGGTTCCAACATACGAAATCATCTATTCGATGTAACGAACATTTTGGGACTGGTTTCGTGTCGATCGGACACCGTCTCGATATGTTTCGGGGCATCGGAAGGTTTAGGGTCGGGATTAAAAATAGTTAAAAATACGGGAAAATTACGGGGCTTTGGTAGGAGGTTAATTAAGTAGTTAGTAACCTTCTATTACGCTTTGGACAGGTTTGGGAGTCCCGGTGACGGTGATCGGCTCGGGGAGCCGAATGGCACGCAAATCGAGGCGGCAGCTCGGACGGTCTGTGAGTGGACCTTGTTTTCTAAATTGGTGCATGCATAAATGTTTATTATATGTTTTATTACTTGTTTGATGATGCCATGGGTGCATTTGTATGTGGTTACGTATAAGCACGTATTTCGAGGTTTCGGCCTTATACGGTGCTTATACGGGTCTGTATTTCTTTATTGATTTAAATGAACTGAATTTGGATTTCAAAATGATAAACTCGGGTATGAAACCCATTTGGTTTTGTCTCGGGCATATGACCTCAAATTCCGGGCACGGTGCCCAGTTGGTGTCCTATGTTCGGGTACGAGACCCAGTCACTTTACGGTTTTGATCTCAGGTCAGGGAACCTTAAATGGATTCCCAGGTTCATGACGGTTTATGGGAACCGGCATGAACCCTTGTTATGGTATCATGGTTCATGACGGTTTATGGGAACCGGCATGAACCCTTGTTGGTTATTACGGTACATGACGGTTTATGGGAACCGGCATGTTACCTGGTTATGTTATTACGGTACATGACGGTTAATGGGAACCGGCATGTTACCTGATTATGGATATTATGGATCATGACGGTTCAGGGGAACCGGTCATGAATGTTTATGTTATGTATATATATGTTCGTCTACCTTCCTTTACATGTTCTACTATCTCCTCCGGGGAGGGTCGTTGGCCTGGGTGGACCCCGGAGTAGTCACGGAGCACCGACTGAGTGGAGTCACCCCCCAGTTGGGTTCCTTACTCTCAGGAAGGCTATGATTACCATTACCTCGGGTAGGGTCAGTGGTCTGCGGACATTGATCTTGACTTTGAGATGACTCGGATTGAGACCCGGGTAGCGCGCGCGTAGCTTTGGATACCGTGACAGGATTGGTTGTGTGACTTATATATATGTATGTGATGTATATATGATATATGATATGTGGTGTGTACAGGTGTGTACAGGATTTGAGCAGTGGCTCGTGTACTTGGTTTCTTTATGGTTTGGGGCCGAGTCCTTTATGGATTTGGGCAGTGGCCCGTATGGTCGTTTTTATTGTGGTCCTTTCGACCTTAGTTTATATCTGATTTGGGCTTAGTCCCACATATGGTTGTTTTAGATAAATGGTTTTCGAATGCATGCATGCTTTTTAGTGGAGGGTACAAATGTCTTCCTTATTAAATGTTTTTATAAACTCTTTGTTTTGTCCACTCACAGTTTTTAATGTTTTGACTGCCCTTCAGGTTGACATCGGATGTGGACTGTAGCAGAGATCGAGATATCACATGCCTCCTCCGGATCCTGGCGTACTCTGATAGCCCGGGAGGGCAAAGGACGAAAATATCCCTTGTCGGACACTTCGTGTCAGACGGGAGCAGGGTCATCCCGCACTAATCCCGGGGGGGATTGGGATGGGTCCTGTCAACGTGGTATCAGAGCATAGGATTGCTCATAGGATGCTTCTTAGAGTGGGGTTGTCTCTATTCGAGCAACCGCGGAGCTCTTGGAGTATGTATGCTGGTCGAGGATGTGATATCTCAAGGGGCTGCAGTCCGTGGTCAACCTGATTGTTGGGGTGCCTATACGATAGTTAGTAGGATTGGCAAGCCTTGGTTCGGCACTCGATGCCGGGGTTGCCATGGTTCTGTCAGGGTTGGCAGTGTGGAACCCTACGGAAGGCTTAACGTAGTATTACGTTAGAGTTTTGGATCGTGAGACGGTTAGTTGGGATCGTCTTCACGATGTCGTAGGATCGATTCCGACGAGTGGTTAGGAGTGTGACCATTAGATGGTCAGATTATGTTGAGTTAAATGGATTTATTGCAGTTGGCAGTTAGCAACCGGATTCGAGGAATCCGAGTTGGATTGTTGGTAGGATTGGATTGACGTTTTTACGATGTCAAGACCGCGGGGTCGGTCAGGTTGTTGATGTTACTGCTTTTCGCAGTTGGGTTCCGAGGAACTCTAGGTGTGATTGTGGAACCCTACCTTGGTAGGTATGGTTCGGGAAGGCGAGTTGACTGGTGGTTTGACTTGGATGACTATTCGGATTTGGGGTTCTTTAGTCGGCCTGGTCATATCAGCTTATGTTGGGACTGCACTTCGCAGTCGAGGTTATATTTATCGGTTAGACCGAGTTGGTTGTCGTGCTACTTCAGTTGTGGGTTGGTGCAACTAAGGTCGCGGGTGACCTGGTAGACGACATTGGGATAGTCGAGTTGCGCCTGGTTAGAGTGTGGTTGGACAGGTTACCGGGGTTGGTACTTGTCGATGGAATCCCTGAGTGGGATACAGGGTAGTTGGTACGGGCTGTTGATTCCGTTGGATGCGAATCTCGATAGCGAGGTCTGGTAGTTAGGTATGCACGAGGTTGTGGCAGACGCTACTATCGATGGACTTAGTCGAGTCTCATCAGGTCGGGTAGACTCAGGTAGTCGTGACGATGATACGGGGTACGTGAGTAACGCATATGTACGAGCAGTGATTCTGGATTCGACTCGGTTACGGCTGAGTGCGATCGCAGAATGAATTGGGGACGTTCGGGGAACGTTTTCCTTTTCTCGTATGAGTTGTCAGGGTAACTGTACCCTGAGTTGTCGGGTACGAGGGAGGCAGCGTTTCTCCTATTCGAGCAGAGGTACGGGATCGTCGCTCGGTATGAGCGGAGATCCAGGGTGTCAGTTTTGCACACGGCGTGTTGATACTGACACTAGTTTTGGTGATAGTGCATGGTGCTGGTACTAGCGCTGGTACTGGTGCCAGTGATTGTGATGACGGTGAGTTACGAGTCGGGATGTGACTCCGACGTGATGGGCTTATGATGGGTATCTGTGGTTCGGGAGTGAATCACGGATAGTGACGGACTGGATAGGATCCAGCGGTAGTTGAGGAGTGAGGATCGAGTATTATCATGACGGATTAGTGACCGGTTGGTCAGACTCGTTCTGTCGCGGGGTTTAGCGACCAATTGGTCAGAATTAGTCAGGATTGGTTAGAGATGGTGGGTTGCAGAGATTTGACTGCAGATCACAGCAGGGGGCTATTGTGACCTTTCAGTCGAGTGGTACATCATATTAGGATGAATTGACATCCTTTTGGATGTACATATACGGTCGTAAATGGGCATGTGTCCATAACCAGTCTAACGGGGACACGTGGTTGATGTCCGGGTATGTTGTTTCCAATCTGGTTGGAACTTCGGAATCGCGAGAGGTTGCGAATGAGGTGACAAGTGGAATGCGGGTTTTCCGCATTGGTAACGGGTATGTCGAAGTCGTTTTGGGTGACTTCTCAGGTTCTACCATAATTGATGGTGGTAGAGGATGTAGATGTTATTGATGTTGTTGGTTGCCACTAGTACACTAATCGTGTATTGGTTGGTGGACCCGTGATTGTCTTGGGTCATCAGGTGGAGTGAGTATATCGAAGTTAGGTGACTGAGATTCCTCATTTTCTACTTGGTGGCAGACGATGTTAGGTTACATGACGTGGGGAGTGCAGCGAGTTTAGTTGTCTGCACATAGGACGAGTTTTGATGTCATCGTCTTGGATCATTCTTGATTTTCCTCGGTGGAATGACAAGGATCGGTACGAGGTAATCAGTGAGAACCCACAGTCTCGGCGTGTCTCGTCGTTAACTAATCTATTTAGATGTGGGAGATGGTTGAGGACTTTGGACGTCGTGACGATCGGGGATCGTGACGTCTATGGTCAGTTGACGTAGTGCTGGATCTAGACCGTGATTTGGATATCCAGATAGGTGGAGAGTTATTACTCTTACTTGGATGTTGAGTGGAGCATGTTGGGACTGAACTTCTTTTCGAGGTAAATCCCATATGGCTTACTACTCGCCTGAGTAGTTGTCCGAGGAGTAGGCGTCTGACGAAGTCGGGTTTTGTCAGACTTGGTGTTGTGTGTGATGTTGTGATTGGCTTCCCTATGAAGTCAATCGATTGTGTTGTGGTAATCGGTTGAGTGGGCAACCGATAGGTTCATGATTGATACGTCTCGGTAGACGAGAAGGATATTTCGAGTTTTGGAATCAGATTTCTGAATGACGATTCAGGATTTGATTTTGGAACTTGAAAAAGGATTTCTGTATTTGGGTTTTGGAATCGGATTCTGGGTGACGATTCAGGATTTGATTCTAGAGCTTGACTATAGATTTTCTTTTATGGATTTGGGTTCGGAATGGTTATTCCAAATACTAGTTTACGGAATGATGATTTCGGATTTGAATTTGGACATGAATATAGATATGATTTCTGGGTTTGGATCCGGGCTTTCTTACGAAATTGCGGATTCGGATTTGGAAATAGATGATGGATTGGGGTTTCGATTTGTCTAATCCAGGATTGGACAAATGGACTCCATAATAGGAACGTGTTGGCTACGACCTAGGTGGTCGTGTTTTTGTTATTGTTGTGGTTGTAGTCAAGTTGGTATTGATGTACGTATCTTGTACGTTGTTCGAGGTACGATACTAGGCAGACTTGTCGTGCCTGGTGACAATATATAGGTTATACCAGTGGTATGTTGGTGAGCATATTGGTAGTCGGATTGGTTCTGATACCATCGGATTAGTTGAGGTCGTGGACTGGACATTGGATACTGTGCAGTGGGTCATGGTATTTCGATGGGTCTAGTTACACACAAGTCGAGTGAAATGCTTGTGGTTAGTGTAACCACGAGTGTGTGTCATATCAGTTTTTGACTGGCGACTGTCAAGTGGTGGCAGTTTGTAGGAGGTGTCAGCGTGGATCCTAGTGTGAGGTCTGATGACTCCCAGTGGGAGCAGACGTCAGGATATCTCAGTGACTGAGTAAGGAACCGTAGAGTTGTTTATGTCAGCGAAAGGGTAGATTTGACAAGTGGGTCGATCATAGGATACTTGGGCTACTCTGATACTAACAGGTGGTGTCAGTTCGGAGCGTACGACTTCTGCTATTCGACGTGGTCGAATGTAGACGAGGCGACATGAGCGTTCGTGGTACGTCTAGTTACAAACGAGGTTTATGTTGATTAGTGGGTGTACTAGGGTACACGTGTTTTGCGGTCGATTCTACTTTCCACGAGGTGGATGTGGAATCAGAATAGTTGGCGTTTCGAGAACGTAACTAAATTAAGGAGGGAAGAACGGTTAGATTAGGTCGGTTGGAATTTCGAGGACGAAATTAATTAAGGAGGGAAGGTTGTAACGACCCGTCCCAAATTCCATGATTAGATTAATGACTAATCACGATTAGTGAGGCTAATCCGTGATTAGTAAAGCGAAATCGGATGAACGATGCGAAATGACCGTTTTGCCCCTGGTGGTGGCAAAACGTTGACTTTTCAATCGGGTGGTCAAATGGACTTTGACCGATGACCGTGACGTAGTTCGTGACGTCACGAGTTCATAGACAGGTGGCACGTTCAATTCCGACGTTCGAGGAAGAAGTTATGACGTTCGGAAGGTTAAGAGCATTTTGGTAATTTTGGATAAAAGGGGTCAAATGTTGACTTTTTGACCGGGAGGTCCGATGGCCGAGGGCCGAAGACCGTTACGTAGATAAGGACGATACGAATCCGTAGACAGGCGGCACGTCGAATTCGGACGTTCGACGGCGAAGTTACGGTTCACGGAAGTTCCCGGTTACTATTCACGACGGCACGTTTTACGAGACAAAAAGTGCAGTTTGTCTTTAGTGGGTCCAGTTACTTTTCAGCAACCAATGGATGAGTGACACTTGTCACCCATCCACTGGCCAACCTCACCCACTCATGCACCAAAACACTCAACCGTGCATCCAGTTTTCCATTTTCCTCCAACCATTTCCCGATCCCATTCCTCTCATCTGTGCGACCCCAAACATCCAACCCTCACCCTATGATCATGACAGAGAGACCAGAGGGGGAGAGGAGGACCGGTGAAGCGTGGTGGCCGGCCAGGACGAAGCCACCGTGCGCGGTGGAGACCCAAACCCGAACGGTTACCCGGTTAGGCCCAAATCTCCCATTTTGTCGATTTTTACATTATGGATCGTTTTGGTTGATTAGGGAATGTTTGTTAGCTTGTTTAGGGTGTATAGAGATGGTTTTGAACGGGGGTTGACGGCTGTGACGCCTGGGGACGAAATCGGAAAACTGGGCCGTGGGGGGTTAATTTTTAGGGTTTGATTTAGGGGGTTTTAGGTTGTTTTGTTAATTGGGTTAGATAGGAAACTTGAAAATAGAAATTTAGAAATTGGAATGGAAGAAAACGGATGAGAAATGAGGGCGTCGGAGACCTGGACCGGTTACGCCGGTCCAGTTGCAGGGGTCGGACCGGACCGGTCGGTTCGGACCGGTTCGATCGAAGGAAGGGGATGCACTGTAGCGGCGCGTGGCTCCCACGCGCAGCCACTTCAGGCGGCGCGTGCGGGCGCGTGCTAGGGTATTTGGGGATGGTTCCAACATACGAAATCATCTATTCGATGTAACGAACATTTTGGGACTGGTTTCGTGTCGATCGGACACCGTCTCGATATGTTTCGGGGCATCGGAAGGTTTAGGGTCGGGATTAAAAATAGTTAAAAATACGGGAAAATTACGGGGCTTTGGTAGGAGGTTAATTAAGTAGTTAGTAACCTTCTATTACGCTTTGGACAGGTTTGGGAGTCCCGGTGACGGTGATCGGCTCGGGGAGCCGAATGGCACGCAAATCGAGGCGGCAGCTCGGACGGTCTGTGAGTGGACCTTGTTTTCTAAATTGGTGCATGCATAAATGTTTATTATATGTTTTATTACTTGTTTGATGATGCCATGGGTGCATTTGTATGTGGTTACGTATAAGCACGTATTTCGAGGTTTCGGCCTTATACGGTGCTTATACGGGTCTGTATTTCTTTATTGATTTAAATGAACTGAATTTGGATTTCAAAATGATAAACTCGGGTATGAAACCCATTTGGTTTTGTCTCGGGCATATGACCTCAAATTCCGGGCACGGTGCCCAGTTGGTGTCCTATGTTCGGGTACGAGACCCAGTCACTTTACGGTTTTGATCTCAGGTCAGGGAACCTTAAATGGATTCCCAGGTTCATGACGGTTTATGGGAACCGGCATGAACCCTTGTTATGGTATCATGGTTCATGACGGTTTATGGGAACCGGCATGAACCCTTGTTGGTTATTACGGTACATGACGGTTTATGGGAACCGGCATGTTACCTGGTTATGTTATTACGGTACATGACGGTTAATGGGAACCGGCATGTTACCTGATTATGGATATTATGGATCATGACGGTTCAGGGGAACCGGTCATGAATGTTTATGTTATGTATATATATGTTCGTCTACCTTCCTTTACATGTTCTACTATCTCCTCCGGGGAGGGTCGTTGGCCTGGGTGGACCCCGGAGTAGTCACGGAGCACCGACTGAGTGGAGTCACCCCCCAGTTGGGTTCCTTACTCTCAGGAAGGCTATGATTACCATTACCTCGGGTAGGGTCAGTGGTCTGCGGACATTGATCTTGACTTTGAGATGACTCGGATTGAGACCCGGGTAGCGCGCGCGTAGCTTTGGATACCGTGACAGGATTGGTTGTGTGACTTATATATATGTATGTGATGTATATATGATATATGATATGTGGTGTGTACAGGTGTGTACAGGATTTGAGCAGTGGCTCGTGTACTTGGTTTCTTTATGGTTTGGGGCCGAGTCCTTTATGGATTTGGGCAGTGGCCCGTATGGTCGTTTTTATTGTGGTCCTTTCGACCTTAGTTTATATCTGCTTTGGGCTTAGTCCCACATATGGTTGTTTTAGATAAATGGTTTTCGAATGCATGCATGCTTTTTAGTGGAGGGTACAAATGTCTTCCTTATTAAATGTTTTTATAAACTCTTTGTTTTGTCCACTCACAGTTTTTAATGTTTTGACTGCCCTTCAGGTTGACATCGGATGTGGACTGTAGCAGAGATCGAGATATCACATGCCTCCTCCGGATCCTGGCGTACTCTGATAGCCCGGGAGGGCAAAGGACGAAAATATCCCTTGTCGGACACTTCGTGTCAGACGGGAGCAGGGTCATCCCGCACTAATCCCGGGGGGGATTGGGATGGGTCCTGTCATTTCCCCTGCTTCCTTCCGCGCCGCCGTCTGCCGCCGTCCACCGCCGTGCCTCCGTCCTTCCCCGTGAGTCCAGCAACACACAGACACAATGAGTGGGTAGCTGGCTGGGATACTTTGATCGAAATGGCTGAAAGTGCTCTGCGGGTATGAATTATAAAGAAATGGAGGGAAGGAAATGGATGGCTCAGATTGAATCTCCAGATTAGATCAAGGGCTGAGATCTGATCTGGGGTTTTCAATCCAAAGGCTGAAATTTAAAGCTGGTTCAAATGTTTAATTAATCCAATAGTGGATCTGATCCAATCTAGCCAATGGGTGAGTGACACTTGTCACTCACCAGGTGTCCTCCAACCAGATTTCCTGAATATAATATTCGACACGAAAACCGAGACACGAACTTCCCGAATTCACGTTTCTGACCATAACTTCCTCGTACGAAGTCCGATTTCGGCGTGCCGCCTGTCTACGGACTCAGGACGTCGAGGCCTACCCAACGGTCCTTGAGTCAACTGAAAATTAGTTGTCAAAAGAAAAGTCAACATTTTCCCCCGAGAGTCCAAATTACGGTAATGCCCCTGAACTTCCGATAGCCATAACTTTCACCCTGATCGTCCGAATCGGACGTGCCACCTGTCTATGAACTCGTGACGTCCCGAACTACGTCACGGTCATAGGTTAAAGTCCATTTAGTTGATCAATCAAAAAGTCAATAATTTGACCATACCATTCTCAAGGGTAAAATCGTCAAATCACACATTAAATTACAAAATGAGAATCCTCGAATTTCCGGGGTGTTACACGAAATCTACCAATTTATTAAACGGGTTAACATGTTATTATACGGATTAACAGGTTGACCCGAAATCCACCCGTTTAATAAACGGGTCATAACGGGTTGACCCGAAAATGACCCGAAATTTTAATCATGCGGGTTGACCCAGATAAATTTTGTGCGAGTTTCGAGTCGTGTCAAAAATTGACACCCTTAATTTCTGATATGTCAGTAGACTTGACCGAACAGATGTGGTCAACCTATACGGGAGTCAGCCTCTTGTTGATTCCTCAGAGTGGTCGGGAGGATGCCCAAGCTGCTCAGTTGGTTGCCCAATTAGATATGATTGACCATGTTGTTCTGGGCTTATTGCTGTGTTTGGTCGATTAAGTATTGCTCGTGTTTGGTCAGACGAGGGGTCTGTGGATTGCTAAGGCAGGCTTGCTCGGTCTTTGGTCAAATCGAACAGCTTAGATACGAACATATATAAATGACTAAACAATTTTCAATCTTATTAATTTTTAAAAAATGGGATCTTGACATAGTGATTTAGAGAATAAACAGTTACGATTATAATATACGTATAAAAATAATTTAATACATCGAAAGGATAATATGAAAATGGATAATATGAGAATATATAAATATAGTAAAATACAAATATTATCTTTTTTTAATTGCAATGATATCAATCTACCGTACTGAAATTATAAGAATAACAAACACATTTTTATACACCGGTAAGCTGTTTACGTTTAATGATATTGATAATACCCTTAAATAATATTGACACGTTGGAAGATTTTAAGATGGACCCCATCCCGTAATATCGAAAGATTCCAAAGTATCGATTTTGTCTCTATGCATTGGGGTATTATATATCTAATAAATATCGATATTATTTTTTTATGAAATTTGAAATTGAAATCACCTGCATAATTGGGCCGAATCACCATGGGTTTCATACTCCAGGGCGGGCCATGCAAAAGAATTGTTAGTCGGATTGGGCCTAGGCTTCTGTTAGCCATACCGGGGCCTATTTTTAAGCAAGATCAGATCATGGCTGGTACGCAAATCCAACGGTCAGGCCCTTTTCTGATTTTAGTACGTTGATGACCCGCGTCTCGAGCTCTAGTAGCTCCTGGTCCAAACGACGACTCAACTCAACCATGGCCGGCAGATCGGCGACGCGGCTCAAACCCTCGCAGCGGCAGAGGTCGGAAGCTTCGAATTCCAATTTTTTCAATAATCCCAAGGTACAATTCGCCTTCGGTTTGCTCCTCTGCGATGCGGTCATTGTTGCACTCATCATTGCCTATGTCCCCTGTAAGCTTTTCCTCATCTTCTCGTACACACACACACACACACACGCATGTATGTATGTATGAATGAATGTAGGTTTTGATAGTATCAATGTTTAATTTCAGATACGAAGATTGATTGGGACGCTTACATGTCACAAGTGAGTGATCGTCTTCAACTCTTTTTTTTTCCTTCTTGTCTGTTTGATTGCTGAGAAAAACGCAAAGAAGATAATAATTGTGATTGACAGGTGACTGGGTTTCTTGGTGGAGAACGAGACTACTCTAACTTGAAAGGCGACACAGGGCCATTAGTCTATCCTGCTGGTTTCCTATACCTTTATTCTTCTATTCAGTATGTTACCGGCGGTGAAGTTTATGCCGCTCAGGTAATAACAATCTAATTAATTTCCAGCTGCCAAGTTTATTTTTGATGTTCTTACTTTATGTTTTGCCCCTATTTTTCAACTCATGGGTTCTGTTCTATTTCATAATTGCAGATTTTGTTTGGAGTTTTGTACATTGTAAACCTGGGAATCATATTGTACATCTATGGGAAGACTGATGTGGTATGACAATCAACAGCCTTGCGTTTTTTAAAGTTGATGGCTGCGAATTTTGATGTTACATTGTTGCTATTTGCTTTATTAACTATCTATTGCACATGATAGTTGATTCATAACATGAATGGATGGTTGAATTAATGTTACCTGACACTAAATATTCCAGCTGATAACTTTGTCCCAAACTTTAACTCTTCCATACTTTTTTTTGTTTGGTTTCCCTTGTTCTTGCCTTGTTCTCTAGGTTCCATGGTGGGCTCTTACTTTGCTCTGTCTATCAAAAAGAGTGCATTCTATATTCGTTCTTCGTCTTTTTAATGACTGTTTGGCCATGATGCTCCTGCATGCTTCCTTGGCCTCAATTCTTCACCAAAGGTGGCATCTGGGGCTTATCATTTTCAGGTAGCATTTCACATCCTTGATGAACTTGTATCAAGTTAAATTTTAATCGCTTAACTTTTCCTTTTGTGATCTGTCAAGTGGAGCTGTTTCAGTGAAGATGAATGTGCTCCTCTATGCTCCACCTCTCCTGCTCCTTATGTTAAAGGTAATATTGCATTGTGTTCCGCTATGTTCCTTTTAGAATCTGTGTCAGTGTTATTTATTAAAATTGTTAGTGTTGCACAACATCTATCTCAGGCGATGAATATCGATGGAGTGATATCCGCTTTATGTGGTGCAGCACTGGTCCAGGTGCTTAGCTCTTCCCTTTTGTTTTCTACCGATAAATATTCTGCATAGGAAGGATGTTTCATTAATATTAATTTTTAGCCTATTTACATTCTATTATTTCTTTCCTTTACTTTATAAGTCGCAGAGTATGCAACTCTGGTAATGCGGAAGTTGAATATATGTGTTTTATTCCAACGTTGTTAGGTGAGCTAGACTTCAAGATCCTCATTTCAAGATCATAGTCCAGTTAAAGTTCATTTGTTGACAGCTACTGGCTGAATGGTTCTGCAGTTACTGTTGGGGATGCCTTTCATCCTGTCTCATCCATTTGAATACATCTCAAGAGCCTTTAATCTTGGGCGTGTTTTTATTCATTTCTGGTACATTCGTTGATCCAATAATCCAATATCTTTAAACAGGAACCTTTTTCATTCAAAATTTGAGCTCATTAAGCAATTCCTTTCCTTGATCATTTTGTGTCTCCTTTATTTTTCTTGAAAAATAACCTGCAGTCTATTTTTCAGGTCTGTTAATTTCAAGTTCGTTCCCGAGCAAATATTCACATCGAAAGCATTTTCAATCTCTTTGCTGATTGCTCACCTTGGTTTACTTGCAGCTTTTTCTCATTACAGATGGTGCAAGTAAGTATAACTATGTAATTGCTCTTCTTCTTTTTATAAGTTATAAAAGGGAGTGGTGTGAAGAGTGTGCAGCTTCTTGTGTACAAAAACATGCAGTCTTGAAGACTCTTGTCAATTGATATTTAGTGATGGCCACGTAATTATCTATAAATACGTTTTGGTAATGGTCACCTGCAGGCATGAAGGTGGACTTTTCAAATTTTTGTATCCCATACTTGATCCCATAAAACTCAAATTTGCTCTTACAAGCTCATTCCCGTTGAAGAAGTCCTACAATAGCCATACATCTGTCAAGGTTCTTCGGAAAGAATGTAAGCAGCAGTCTTTTTTTCTTCCTGATTTTTGGTTTGGTTGATGCTAACATGTGCATGGTAATTTTAGATATTGTGACCACAATGTTTGTCGGGAATTTCATTGGCATTGTATGTGCTCGATCATTACATTATCAGTTCTACTCTTGGTAAGTCTTTCTATTCTCTATGAACCATGACTGAAGTTGGACAGCTCCACTTACATGATATGGCGCAATTCAGGGCTAATTTTGTGTGTAGGGCTTAAAAATCTTAATCAGAATCTGTCTGAGTGCAGGTATTTCCATAGCTTACCTTATCTATTGTGGAAAACGCCGTTTCCTACATTTCTACGGTAGGTCCTCAGCTACATAGGATCCACTATTCTCTCATGATTATTACTTTGACACTGATTATTTGCTTCTGGTCAGGTTATTGTTATTCGTCGGCGTGGAGATCTGCTGGAATGTCTTTCCTTCAAGCCCTTACTCGTCGGCATTGCTTCTTTGTCTCCACCTAGTAATTCTCGTTGGCCTCTGGTATGCCCCATCTGAATATCCTTATGTAGGCAACAAAGCATTGACCAAAGCCAAACACAAATGATGCTCTACACATTACATCTTCATCAACCATGCTTATACGAACAATGTGCATTTTTGTATTAACTGCCATTAACTGCCAGCTTCGTTTCCTTCCTTTGTTTTTTTGTTCCAAGATGAACTTTGAAGAATCAATCGTTCCCTTCTTTCTCTTCAATCAAATTAAGCGGAAATTCTACAACACCCCATTGCACTAAGTGCAGTTAGGGATGCATACCGTTATATTTTTTTAAATCAAAATCTAACGGTTAGAAAATAATGGAATATTTTTTTATTTTTTTTTATTTTTTATTAATCCTATTGAAAAAACACAATGTACTTAATGCGGTGGGGGTAATATAGTCATTTTGCAAATTAAGATCTAGAGTGTTGTAGGTTGTCTCGAGTTTAAGCTTGGTGTAGGTTGTCTAGGGATTAAGTTTTGTTGTAGGCTGTCCCAAGTTTGAGTTTCATAAAGAGCGAGGTTGATGCTATCGGTGTGAAAAATATTATAACTATTTAAAACATGATTTTCTTTTTAAACACATGAAATTAAAAAAAAAAAATCTAATAAAGAATCAATGTATAGTGACTTGTGAGTATAATTCACAATTAAAGTTACATGCTCCTACTATGAACCCACCACAACATATTACTAAGAGAATTTCCATCATCAAAACCACCCAACTTCCTAACCCTCTCCAAAGCACCATTTTTATCATAGATGGCTTGTACGGAACACACAAGCCCTCTCCATCGGTCCTCAGCGCCGTCGCTCCCGGGGGCTGGTGCCGCCCATTCGACAACCTCCTTAGCAAATTCCCAATCGGAGAACGACATTCCTCGGTGATTGGCGACAAAGGCAGCACTTGAATTCCAACCCTATTTATCTTGCCTTTCGAGAAGCAAACCAAAGCCCACTATCTCTCTTTGCTTGCCACACAATTCCCACCATCCTATTTTCGTTTGCAAATTCTGGCGCGTAGATTTCACGGTCATCGCCGTCACTTGGTTTCACGTGACACCATGTTTGGGCGGCAAGAATTTCCATCGCCGTTAGCGTCGAAGCGGTGGCTACGAGGGTGCTGTCTCCGTATGCCAACCCTAACAATGCGGCCGAATAATAAGCGTTCACGGCCTCACTTGTGCTTTCTTGGTTCCTCCCATCGGGAAATTTTGTTAACCCGCCAGCCCACGAGTGCAATTTATACAAATCAAAGCATCTCATCCGCGGAAAATTTGAATTTGAGATCTTTCCCCTGTTGATGAAATCGGCGGTGAGGGAATACGCTTGAGCCTTATACTTCATCCCCCATTGAAGATCAATTCTTGCAAGAACTGAAATGCCATAAATAAAATATATCAAATGAAAATGATGATCATTGTAAATCCCAAACCGGAAATCTCCACCTTTATCTGTTGCTCTTTGTTTGGTTACGAGCCCGCCTCATTTGTCATCGTACAAAAATCCGTTCCCGGCATCCAGCCATGGCTCGATTGCGTCCATCAAGAAATTTTTAACGGCGGGGATCACATCGCGATACTCCACCTCCTCTGCGATGAGAGCAGCCTGGCGGCTCTGGCGATCAATTTCCCGTAAAAATAAGAAGAGTTGGTTGTTATTGCTGAGGAATTGAGAGACTCGACATCTTTTTGAAGAGAGCTAAAATTATGAGCCCTGTTGCTTGCCATTGTTGACACTTAGAAGCTGATGGGAACAACAGACAGTTAAATTAAGCGGAAAATTTGGGTGAAATTTTCTCACCCAATTTACTCGGATCAGTCTTGAGTTTCTGCTCTTTTGCTTCCCTTTTTGTGTTGGGCTAATTAGAGCCGTATGTTTTGATTTTCTCTCAGCCGACCGACACAGAAGCGGGAACAAAAAATTTGGTAAGAAATTCCGACCGTTGTCGTTTTGTTGTCGGTCCGGTTTTTATAGGGATAATGCAGAGTCAAGAGCAATTAGAGTTGGTCCGGTTTTTATCCGGTTTTGACCCAAGGAAAAAAAATGCAGTGAGAGTCGGGTCGGATCGTTCGTATTGTGTTGGTTTGGGCTGCAATGGCCAGCGGGTCATTACCCACGGGGACGGATCTTATATATCCCCTGGTGAGCCCAAATAAGTTGTCTATTGGGCTGTAACCCCTCGGCCGGTTTTTAGTCTTACATAATTTTCTATTTAGGATTAGGAATATGAATAGCATTTTGAAATTTCAGTGGCACTCTGATTTTCAAATTTCAAATTTGAGTCTTCCATTTCCGAAATGACTAAAATGGGCATTCACACCTTCAACTTTGTATATAATTTTGAATTCAATTATTCCTTGACAAAAATAAAGAAAATTTATTTTCCTCAATTTTCTGTTAAATATTAAAATTAGCAAAAATAAATAAATTAAAAGTTTATTATATGGTGAAGTTTATTTTTTTTTATTTTTTTGGTATAGTTTGATTATTAATAATCATTAATAATCAATCATTTTTAACAGAAAGCTATTATAGTTTGAGAAGATTTTATATTTAATTTCGTTAAAGATGATTTCCTTTTATATGAATTAGTATTTTTTTTAAATTCTATATCGTTGTATAAAAAATAACCATTTATGTGTCACAATTATTAAGTGATTATACTATATACTTTTTATTTTATTTTTAAAAAAGGCCTTGCCACTTTTGCTAAGAGCAATGGCATATTAATAACTTTTAACAAAAAAAGCATCGCCGGATATGTAAACCACGCCAAACGGATTGTGTTAATTGCTTTGGCTTTGCAGCTACTGCACCGCAGGAGAATTGAAGATAGTAGCGACGACAACATTCCGAACTCTTCAGAGGATGGTAATGGCAGATCGTCTCTCCAACCCCTGATTTTCTTGTTTGTCGAAATAAATCATCTGTTTTCGCCCAATTGAGCCGATAGGGTTCCCAACATTTCAAATCTGATTCAATTCAGAATTTTATATTGCCGGCTTTAATTTTGGTCTAACTCTAGCTTTCTACTAGTTTGGATTTTAAAATGCAACAAATTTTGATGAATTTGGTCTCTCTCTCTCTCTCTCTCTCTCTCTCTCTAACTGTTGCAATTCCTGGCTCAAATTTGGGCCTTGTTGATTGTACGACGATTTCAAAGACTGATGCTTTTGTTGCCAGGACGGGCATGGTTCAGAAGATTCAAAGCAGAGCACCGCGGACATGTCTGCTTTTGTGAGTAACTTGATAACAGTCTCACAACTTCGTAATTATTGGCGTTGGCTTTATGAGTTATGATTGTTCTTCAAGAATGTACTTTCGTGCGTGAATTCGCAGGCACCAAAGAATTTTGTAACATGTGTTGATGTTGAACTAGTTGATTCATAATCTAAGATTTTGATATGATTGCATGTTTGGATAATTTATCCAAGAATCTTGTGTTGGTCCTGATTTTGTTTGCTTTTACTTTCTGCAGGTGCAAAACCTTCTTCAACAAATGGTGAGTTTTCGTCTGTAACTTAGAGCTTAAGCTGGTCAAATAACTGGCGTGTACTAATAAAATTTCTGTCTGCAGCAATCTAGGTTCCAAACCATGTCCGACTCCATTGTTGCAAAGAATATCCTTTTCTCCCTGCATTCAATTTTGCTTTGTTCTTGAGTAGTGTTATTGCTTTGCTCATAGAATATATGTCGGTGTTTTCTGGTTGTGGCCGCTATTTCAGATGATCGGATTGTAATATGTCTGAAACCTTTCTATTTGTGTCATATTATTGTAGTTGTTTAAATGAAAGGTCTTTTATTTTTTCTTAACTCCAATGCACTTGACGATATGGGATCTCGCATAAATGAGTTGGAGAATAGCATCAATGACTTAAGAACAGAGATGGGAGTGGAGGGCTCTCCATCTCCGATGAAGCAGCCCAAGTCGGAGGGAGGCGAAGTGAAGCATGAAGAAGGTTCTGTGTAGTGCAGGTTCTCTCTCGGATAGACCTAGTGCGTGTCTTGATCTATTATATTGGATGAAGTGTTTGATTTTATGGCATTTTCTTTTGTTTGTGATCGTGTATTTGTGCTTTAGATTTTAAATGCGGTGTTACTATGGGAGTTAGCATCCTATGTGCTCTTGTAGCTACTGTTATTCTTCGTTATCTATCTTTTGAAAGTAATGAATATGAGATGATTTCTTATCATTCGTTTTGAATTTGTGAGCGTTTCGTTGCTGAGAAAAACATAGTGAAAATGTCAAATTGTCTTATATTCTGAGAAGTAAAGACAGCAACTTCCTGGAATGGAAGCATAATATAGAGCAATAATATGAACAGGATAATTCACATTACATATAACGATGCATAAACTTTGTAAAATAGGCTAAAACTCTTTCATCAACTGCGGCAACGAGAAATAGTGCTGCATCCACGGGTGTAGGGGTTCCTCTGAGCACCTGGATGGCAGTTGTAGTAGGAAGCACCTCTTCGAGAGCACGGCACGGTGTTTCTCTGCAGAGCTCCATAGCTTATGTACTGTGAGGTGGCCAAGATACGCCTGTTGATCTCAGCGTCAATATTAAATTCTTCATCAGCCATGCACCCTGCAGCCGAACCCTCACAGCGGGGTTTGGTCGGAACCCAGCTCAGATCTTTATCGCCGCCTGCATCAATGTTCCACGAGGCGGAGATGATGAGCACGTACAAGGCCAAGAGGAAAACAGCAGAGGAAGAAGTGCCCATAGTTCTTTTGTTTTCGTTATCCTGTGCTTGCTTTTGCCAACTTGTTTTAAAGTAGTCGAGTCTCAATCTTGGACTCGATTTTAAATAATAAGCTAACCTAAGAAGAGACGAAAACATAATTTAATGGAAGTCGATGCTCGTTTTCTCAATGAGGCTGATTGTTTTGTTGACTGGCATCAATTCAAGCTTGTTCTAATTGCTATAAAGAAAAGCTCAAAAAGGATAAATCCATGACTTCTTCGAAACCTACCAAGAAAATGAAATCAACCACTTCAATTACGGCAAAATTCATAGTACGTAAGTATCAAAAAAATGCTAGTAAGACTTGTTTTATTCTGATGTAAAATTATGCGATTTATGCAACTGATAGGAGTAGACTTACCAAAATACAGTATAATATTGCAATATGCAGCTAATCATTGAAATTGATACAATGGTATTGTTTTGAATTCATGCCAGCAAGCACTACAACTACTTCGAATTGGACTTTAAACTACCAAATCGAAGCAATGATATTGCTTTGAAAATTAAGCTAAAAGATTCAAGCTTTCATTGCAGCTAAACAGTGACGTGGTTGGAAGTAAAAAATATGACTTGAGAATCAAGAAACTGCAGTGTACACAGAAAATATCAAAATCTATTTCCACCGGCTTCCAGATTTACAATTTGGACCGAAAACTGTAGATATATCTGTATGATGTACACCGAATCGTGTATTTACTGTAGTATTTGTGACATTGTAATACAAACGACACCCGAAGGGTAATGTCAATGTGTTTTCGTCCAAGAAAATGTTAGAAATGAGGAGGCAACTACAAGAAGTTCATCTTTCTAGTCTGCTGAGCAGTGCTTCTATTGGTGGCAGCTCCTTCGCAATTTGCTCCCAGTCAGGCATGCCCTGAAAAGATATATTGGACTATGTTACAGATATATTCTACTCCAAAACGATAGAAGCCACGAAAAGGAAAAGGAGAAGATGCTCAAATTTTCAGTTTCGCTTTTAGGTCAAACCATTTGGAACAGAAGAAATTTCGATTATTAAGTCACAATATTTGAAACGAAATGCAATATAATCCATGATTGTTAGCAGTTTCAAAATACTTAAATCCTAAATTTAAGTAGCCAGATATGGATACTTACTTTCCCTGATCTTCGAACCCGGCCATCTAGGCGCAGTATAATGTAGACATCCTCACCCGGGGTAACTCCTTCAGACTTTTGCTGATCCCGTATCCACCTAAACAAGCATTCTGAAGTCATCAGCCATGCATTAGAAATAA
Source organism: Prinsepia uniflora (assembly GCA_032719365.1). Lineage (NCBI taxonomy): Eukaryota > Viridiplantae > Streptophyta > Magnoliopsida > Rosales > Rosaceae > Prinsepia > Prinsepia uniflora. The sequence goes on from CM064870.1 coordinate 696,335, forward strand.
TATAAATGAACATGAAACAGTTTTCCATTTAGAATAATGAACTGGTGGAGAAATAAGTGCGGATGAAAATATAGAGTAGGATGTAACCTTTCCCATTCTGCTGGAGATACAACTTCAGCCTTGAACCGAATTTCAGATTTTAACTTTGATTTTGCAATTATAGACTGAGTTCGTTTCTCAAAATCTTCCTATAATGCAGCCATAATAAATAGCGTGAAGAAGGAAACGGGATATTAAAATCTAAAGCTTGCTCATACTTGAAAGGAAGTTATAGATGGGAGTCCCCGTATCTTACTCCAATAGAAGGAAGAGCAGCAGCTGCCTTTGAAGGTCCACCGAAGCCTTTCTTCTCTATTTGAGGTGTCCTAATTTCATCAAAGATTACAGGAACTAAAAGTACACCCCTTCTTAGGAGATCCGTCCGAAACTTTGATGCCTGCTGGATACTTGAGGAAACAGTCTCCTTCTTACCTGCTAAAATAACCTGAATCCTAGACTTTATCAGATCCTAGGCATAGAAAGATTCCAGATAAAGAAAAAGCAAAAGCATTGGCACTCACAGGTCTAACGGTGTCCCGCAACTGCACAAGTTCAACAACCCGATTTGTGGAGAGGCGTAATGGCAACCTCGATAGATTTTCATCGCGAGATATTTGTGCAAGTTGATCCTCCTCCTTCTTGTTTTCCCACAAAAATAATGCCACAAAAGCAACAATACCTGTAGTACTGATTCAAAAGCTTAGCCTTAGGAAAAAGAGAGCAAAAAGTTCACTCAAGCAATTGAAGAAGATACAACTGCTAAGGAACATCCAACCCAATAACTTAAGAACCATATCTGACTAATGTCGGATTATGCTTCTACAAAGGCACTACCTCCAATATTAATAGCAACATTGCTGGCAGTTTCCCCAAGATCAGGAGCATTATCACCACCTTTAATTGCAAGGATAAGCCTGGGAACATTAAAGAAAGTTGAGATTCCTGCAGCTGCAGACAATGCCACATAAAAGAATCTCCTAATCCCACGGAACGGTGCTTGGACTTCACTAATAAGTTTGAGATCTCTCCTAAAACTGTAGCCTATATCTTCCCCACCTAGTCTAGCCTGCATAAATAAGAACAAGAGTCAAGAAAATGTCTGAAAAAGGAAAGAAGAAAAAAAATCATGGTAAGGTTTAAACAACAATGAACAGCTATTAGGTGCCACCTTCGAAATCTAAGTGGTTAAGTTAAAACAATGTACACTGAAACAGTTTGAAATTTGATTTTAGTAACAAACCTCCTCCTGCAATTCCTTAAATTCAGGCAAAGCTCGGAATGAGGCCAAGTCAGGATCATTCAAAATGGTGCCAAATTTGAGGTTATATTCTCTCAAGGCGGTTCGTAGACAATCAGCAGCTTTTCTTCCTTCCCCTCCTCCTCAAAACGGGAACAAAAAAATATCCATCAGCCTACTAGCCAAGAATTAGTTAGATGTAAATTATGTACTAGTCTCAGATAGAAAACTATGAACTTAGAGAATTTTAGCTGCCGAAATCTGATCAGGCTTAATTCAACATAACATGAACAATTTTGAAGAACCAGTAATTTAAAAAGAAGCTGGAATTCATACTTGTAGGCGTGGCAGCAGGCTTTATTATACAGCGCCGCTTGGGCTTCAATGGGGTTGGGATCTAAATTGAGTGCTGATTCAAACTGAACTAACGCATCTTTAACCTGAAAAATTCAAGATTAGTGGCATGATATCATTATATCAAAAGACAGGTTTTCACCAAAATGAAATTTCTGAACTTACAAAACTAAACAACAAAGGTGAAAGATATGGAATATCTTGAGAATGATCAAAATCCAACAAACCCAGCTCACAAAAACGCAAACTTTCTTCAGCCAAATTGAGAATTGTAATGATTGATGAGAAAAATGAGAACATACCCGACCTCTGGAGAAGAGCTCGAGACCCAAATTGACACAAGACTCGGCGGTCTTAGTATTGGCTTCAGTGGACTGAGAAGTTGAAGAAGAAGAGCAGGAAATGAGAGAGATATGCGTGGAGTATTTGTGAATTTGAAAATGGGTATGGTTGGTTGTTCGGGAAGGAAGCCATAGACTTGTTCTTGTAATTGGGTTCGAGAAGCGGAGCCATTGCTGGGGCAGAGACGGAGCAGCCACGGCCATTGATCGGGTTTCGCCTACTTGCAGTCTCCACCGTTAAGGCTCTATCAAGACAGTGAAGAAAATCCAGCATAACCGACGTCTCTAAGACCGTCCCTAATCTTGTTAAAGTTGATAGCTTCAGGTGGCACGCTGGTGCCCTTTTCCCAACAAGTTCGGCGCACACCCACAGAGTACATGTAACATGTTCGGTATTATGACTACTCAATATAATTTTTTTTTTTTTTGAAGTTTTAAAGATTATTACAGCTCTAGAATTTGATATTGAAATTAGAATTGTTTATATAAACTCTAAAAATATAAGATTTTGACTTTTTTCTATTTGGAGTTTGATTTTTCAATGAAATTGTTTATGTAAACTAAAACAATATAAGATTGGGGTTTCGAAGTTAAACATTTTTTTTTCCCCAAAATTTGGAGTTAGATATTTTCAAAAATAATTTTTCAATTCGTAATATCAAATGTTCGAGTTCATATAAAATTTATAATATCATAATCAAAATTCGAATTTTTGAAGGAAAAAAATTTGAATTCTGAAGTCTCAACCTCATGTCAAAGTTCATATAACCCTCTATTCAATAAGCTAACTCAAAATGGAAAAAAGTAAAAAAAAAAAAAAAAATCCAATACACTATATCAAAAATTAAAGTTCATATAAACTTTATAAATCCAAAATTCAAACTCACATATTTGAAGGAAAAAAAGATAATTTTGAAACCTCAATCGTATTTTTAGAGCTAATATAAACCTTTCTATTTAAAAAATGGAACTCAAAATAAATAAAAAATTGTCAAAAAAAATTCCACTCGGCATATAAATGCTAGTGTTCATAAAAAATTTATAATTTCAAAATCTTAACTCGAAAATTTGAAGAAAAAAAATTAACTTTGAAACCCTAATCATATATTATTCACGGAAATATTTATTTTTAAAAATCAAACTCAAGAAAGAAAAATGTTAAAATTATTTGCCCAATCAACAATCTGAAACACTAGATTACACATAGAATTTATAATTTTAAAAATCAAACTCGAAATTTAAAATAAATAAATAAATTTGAATTCGAAATCCCAATCGTATAGTGTTAGACTTTCTATTAAAAAAATCAAACTCATTATTAAAAAATTTCAATTTTTTTTCCAATTCAAAATAGCAAATGGTATAGTTCATATAAACTTTATAATTAAAAAATCAATTTTTGAAAGAAAAAAATGTTAGAACTTCAAAGCTCCAATCTCACATTCTTGTATTTCACATAAACCTTTTGATTGAAAAATCAAACTTAAAATGGAAGAAAGTCAAAAATTGTTTTTCAATATGTAATATCAAAAACTAGAATTCAGACCAATTTTATAATTTTAAAATCAAACTGACATTTGGAAAAGAAAAAAAAAAGTTGAACTTCGAATTCTAATTGTATACTGTCAGATAACCTAGCTATATAAAATTCAAAATCAAAATAAAAAAAAATTAAAAAAAATTGTCAAAATTCTTTCTTCAACCCACAATATCACACATTATAGTTCATATAAATTATATAATTCTACCGTCCAAACTCTAAATTTTAAAATAAAACAAAATTTAAACTTCGGAACCCCAATTGTATACTGCTAGAATTCACATAACAATTTTATTAGAAAAACCTAAACCAAAAATGGCAAAATTTTCAATCCACATGACGCTAGATTTCATATAAATTTTAGAACTCCAAAGTTTAAACTCGAAATTTTAAATTAAAAAAAAAACAATTTAAACTTCGAAACTCAAATCTCAAATGGCTAGAATTCACGTAAAACTTTATATTACAAAAATCAAACTCAAAATGGAGGAATGTCAATTTTTTTTCCCAATCTACAATATTAAATATTAAAAAATAAAATTCTAAATGGAAGAAACACAACATCCCATTTATTTAATTTTTATCCCTATACTATTTAATTTTCACAAAAACATCAAAATCTTATTTCAATGCCTCGATTACTTCAATGTCATTCTTATTTCTTTGTAAAGCTGTAAGATTCTTAAAAGTTTAGATGAGATGTTCCTAATATATTTCGCTCACTTGACAATTTCAGAACCTTTTAGTAATATTTTTTTTTTTATCACGAGTTCATTCCATTTAGAAACTTCTGGACCCCTCTGGGTTCGAGTTATATGATTTCTAATTTTAAAAAAAAGTTTCAAACAAAATACTTGTAGAAAGGCTTTATAAGTGGCAAGCATAAAAAAAAAAAATCAGCTTAGTATATTTTTTCATATTCTGTTCAATAATTTATAGCTTACAAAATAAAAAAATAAAATAAAAAATCAGATAAGTGGTAAGTATCTCTAATAAGACTTATAAATGTTTTGCTAATGCACATGTACAAGAAAACATCTCTCAAAAAAAAAAAATAATAATAGCCGTATTTTTCATCGAAATTGTGAGATATAACTCAATTTTTTTAGTCGAGTTTTCAAATTCCGACAAATAAAAACTTCTCTTAGTGTTAACATAGGATGCTCGTTATATTTTTTGTTCGTTATTTAATTACTTCAAATATATTTTCCTTTAATTACTTCAAATACAATCCAATACCAATCACTAAACCAGCCAACAGTATGTCGAAATGGAGCCTCAAAAACCTCATAAAACAAAAGCACCCCCAATGTGTGATATGGTAGATGACTAGTCCCACAATCCGCACGACATGACTAGACATACGAAAGGAATAGATGGATTCCATTGGCACCAAAAACAAGCCCAAAATAGCACATCCCTTTTCTCTAGCTCTCGGGGAGAGAGAGAGAGAGAGAGAGAGAGAGAGAGAGAGAGAGAGAGAGAGAGAGAGAGAGAGAGAGAGAGAGAGAGAGAGAGAGAGAGAGAGAGAGAGAGAGAGAGAGAGAGAGAGAGGAACAAATACTATGAAGAATTAAAGTTGTTGATTTTGAGCTTTCTTCAAAATTTGATTGACACGAGAAAAAGGAAAAAGCTTTATCCTATATAGCTTACGGACAATCCACGACGCAGGACCAGATACCTGTGGTGGCATTGTTTTCAACTAAAATCAGTGAGTTTTTGAAATTGTATCTACGTCACATTGTTCATTCTCTTTGTTTTCACCAAATTTAAAGTAGACGCACTACGATTGTGTGCTTTTAATCACGTCCCATCAATCACTGTGAATCAAAGAGGAGTTTAAGTTCCACATAATAACATGCCTGCATATATGCTATGCCCTCTCCCATTTCCTTATCCAAAAACCTACATAATCTCAAATCCCACTTCACTTACTGGATTTGAGTGTTCAACAGTACAATATTGGAGTACTGGACACAGATAAATATATAGGAGTACCTGCATAGCTTCCATTGTTGAAGGACATTAATAATTGTATTTATAGAGATAACAGACGCATATAAGTATTGGTAACCTATGTCCATCTTTCTTATAGTATTATAAATAAGTATGACTAGTTCGATTAGTAAGTACGACTAGTCTAGTTGTATGTCATCATACTCGTGACGAAAACAAATACTGTGATTAATAAGTTCGATTAGCCCAGCTGTATATATCATCATCATTTTCATAAAGAATATAAATACTAAATTGTACAATTAATCCAAGTATGTAAGAAAGGTCCAAAGTAGTAATATATCATTTATAATGTGTTAGTGTTCGACGGTGCAATATATACGTAATCTTCATGAAAAGGTACGTACGCCATTATTAGGCACATGTAAATAATGATAGGTGCATTGTATCTACTGGTATAACACCCTAATAATTGTACTTATAGAGTTAAACGACACATAATTATGGTGGTCTAAGTTCATTTTTCATTCTTTCTTGTGGTATTATGAATAAGTGTGACTAGTTCGATTATTATGTACCATCGTATATACTTACGATGAACATAATGAGTCGGTAGGTACGACTAGTCTAGTTATGTGTCATCAAACTCGTGATGAAGATAAGTATTGTGATTGATAATTTCGATTAATCCAGCTGTATATATCGTCATCATATTCATAAAGAACATGAATATTAAATTGTACAACTAATCCAAATACGTAAGAAAGGTCCAAACTAGCAATATATCATTTATAATGGGTTGATACATTATGACTCTGTTTTAATATTTACACATACCAATTCATATGTGTAGGGGCCATATGGTTATAATTTTTTCTACAAATCATATTTAGGGTCCACAATTTGTATGGCGTCAGCATCAACTATTCCCATTTAGGATATAGTAATGTGGAAATACAAAAAGCAAACAAAAGGCAAAACCCACCTGTGAAAAATCATCTACCATTATTATATACAGACCCTATTGGGCCTGGCTTCTAAAACTATTTAGCAACGAGAGTTCCAGAGTTAGCTACTTATTAATTAGTTTCACATCTTCTGCTTCCAAGAACCAAAATGTATGGGAAGATATTAGAGTACAAAGGAGAGGAGGCATTGAAGGAGATTGAGAGACTCACAACCAAGGCAGATAAAGTTCAGTTCACCATTTTGAAAGAAATTTTAACCCGAAATTCGAAAACCGAGTATTTGAGTAAGTATTTGAAGGGATCAAAAGATGTCAATGCCTTCAAGAAATGTGTCCCAGTGATTAGTTACAAAGCCATTCAGCCTTATATTCAAAGAATTGCCAATGGTGAACACTTTTCTCTCATCACAGGCCGCCCAATCACTGAAATGTTATGCAGGTTCCTCTGGTTTTCTCTGTTTCCCCTGTTTTTTCGGTCGTTAAAAATTTTACAAAATTTTGATGAAGTTCCGCTTAATTGTGGGGTTTGCAGCTCTGGAACTTCAGGCAGAGAGCCGAAGATGATGCCTACAATCGCCGAGGATCTCGATCGTCGAACCTTTCTTTATAATCTCATCATGCCAATCATGAACCAGTTAAATCAAATTTCTCTCTACGAACGTCCTGTTGAAGGAAAAACTGTAGGTAACGTAAATTTATGTGCAAGAAACTTTGACAATATGGTTTGATACTCAAACTGCAGGTACGTGGCTGGCCTGGACGAGGGCAAGGCGATGTTCCTTTACTTCGTGAAGGCGGAGAGGTCGACGGCGTGTGGCCCACCGGCGAGGACGGTGCTCACGAGCTACTACAAAAGCAGCCACTTCAGGTGCCGGGAGCGGGACCCATTCAATGTGTGCACAAGCCCGGACCAGACCATTCTTTGCAATGACAGCAACCAGAGCATGTATTGTCAGCTCCTATCCGGCCTCGTCCACCGCCGCCAAGTCCTCCGGCTCGGGGCGGTTTTCGCCTCCGCCTTCCTCCGAGCCATTTCGTTCCTCGAACGAAATTGGATCAATTTCTGCAATGACATTCGATCTGGCACATTAGACCCTTCGATCACGGACCCCGAGTGCCGGGATTCGGTGGCTCCTATGGTCTCCCAACCTGACCCTGACCTAGCGGATGAGATCAACGACATTTGTAGCCTTGAGTCATGGAAGGGGATTTTGTGCCGGCTTTGGCCCAGGGCCAAGTACATTGAGGCGGTCGTCACGGGGTCGATGGGGCAGTATATTCCGGCGTTAGAATACTATAGTGACGGTAAACTTCCCTTAGTTTGCACCATGTACGCATCCTCTGAGTGCTATTTTGGCGTCAATTTGAAACCCTTGTGTCACCCTGATGACGTGGCGTTTACCCTTTTGCCCAACATGGGCTATTTTGAGTTCATACCTTTGGGAGAGAATGGGGCAAGGCTCGTGGACATTGACGAAGACGAGGAGGTGCCTAGTGACAAGCTTGTGGATTTGGTGCAAGTCAGGCTTGGTTGCTATTATGAAATTGTCGTCACCACCTTTGCTGGTAATAAAATATTTATTGCTTATTTCTTTCTCTTAATTGTTTTCTCAAAGATTGTTAATTTAATTAGTCCGCAGTTATTAGAGCAATAGTTTCGTAATCGTTTTCTTCGTTATTGATTATCAAAAAATTTCCTTAAAATATAATAAAAAAAATCATCTCGCCACAAATTCAAATGCATGAGAGACCGTATAATCATTCATATGACTCGATTGATATATGTTTTACAGGCTAATTTGGTTAATTTTTTTTTAAGACGTAATCTTTACATATTTTAAGAAAGCTGACAGTTTCAAGTATCAGACATGCATTTGAAAAAAATACTCAGCGACGAGGAAAATAAGCACATGCATCCCCCCTAAACCCTAGTGGATGTACTATTTATTTCCTAATGGATTACTGCTTCACGAGATTTTAAGTTTGATTTTTTTTTTTTATCAGGACTGAATCGTTATCGAATTGGTGATGTGCTACAAGTGACCGGATTTCACAATCAAGCTCCACAGTTCCGGTTCATTTGCCGGAGAAACGTTGTTCTGAGCATTGACAATGACAAAACAAACGAAGAGGACTTGCACAAGAGCGTGACCGTGGCCAAAAAATTGTTGGAACCCTACAATGCTCTTCTAGTGGAGTACACTAGCTACCCCGATGCGTCGCGGGTTCCGGGGCACTACGTATTGTATTGGGAGATTATACACCATGGATCATGTAGACTTCTAGATGACAAGGTGCTCCAAGAATGCTGTATTGTTGTGGAAGAGGAACTCGATTACATATATCGCCGCTGCCGGACGTACGATAAGTCGGTGGGGCCGCTGGAGATTAGGGTGGTGGAGGCCGGGACGTTTGAGGCGTTGATGGACTATTTCATTAGCCAAGGTGGTTCAATAAATCAGTATAAGACTCCAAGGTGCATTAAGTCTCGTAAGGCACTTAAGCTGCTTGATGATAATGTGAAGGCACGTTTCTTTAGTCCAAGGGATCCAAAGTGGATGCCTTAGCCTTACCCTACTTAGCCTTAGAGTGCATATTGACACTAATTAAGGACGATTATAACTCTTTTTGCTAATTAATTAGTCTTGATTTCTTAGCTCCAACTAATGAACTTGCATGCGTCTACAGGAGATGTGGTATGATCGATTTGTATGTTCATTAATTTTACTACTTTACAAAACAACTAGAATCCTCAAGTTTAATGTGCCAAAAGGTTAGGGTACTGTTTTTTTTAATACATACGAGGATATCGCGGAGGAGGATTATATAGATTGTGTGTCGATCTTATTCTTTACGAGTCTTTTTTTTGGTAATATATATATATATATATATATATATGTGGATAAGAAAATTACTAAACAAGCAATATTAGTGGCAAAACTTGTGTGATTCTAATTACTTGCAAGGGCACGTTTCTCTTTTCATGTTAAATACGTGAACTTAAATTATATGAAAGTACTGATATATATATATTAACGAGAATTTTGAACGGTAATTTTAAGAGGTTTGAACCATTTTCATCATGCATATATATTTCCGTTTTGTTAATTAACTCTAATTTTTCCAAGCAAAGGGCTTCATGGCAAGTGAGGCAAAAGGTGACAATGGGCCGTGTCGTGTCATAAATTCTGTTTTACCCATTTATGCCCAACCCGAATCCGACCCGTTTAATAATCGTGTCAAGAATGTCCAACTCGAACCTGACTTGTTAATGACCCGTGTAACCCGTGTAATCCATTTAATAAACAGGTCATACTCAAAACCCAATTAACATATGCCCGTTTGACCCGTTTAACCCGTTTAACATGTTTAATCTATTTAAATTATAAGATTTAATAGATATTTAGATAGGTAAATGAGTAGATATATGAATTAGTAATGACACATTTATTAAATGGGTCAGTATATAAGTCAATATACGGGTTAACCTGTTAACCCGAAATCTACCCATTTATTAAACGGGTTAACGGGTTGATCCGAAACCCACCCGTTTAATAAACGGGTCATAACGGATTGCCTCGAAAATGACCCGAAATTTTAATCGTGCGGGTTGACCCAGATAAATTTCGTGCGGGTTTCAAGTCGTGTCAAAAATTGTCACCCTTAGCAACATATATGAAACTCAAAATGGATACTAAAACATGCGAAAGTGGAGAATAAAACGTGACATATAAATTGTCATCAAAAGGTGGAGGATCATATGATATAAAGGGGTATCTCTGTGTGGTTGTATGTGTGGATATAACATAGATCGACACCATGAAAATGTAAGTAATTAAGTATGTTTGAAGCACGCGCATGCAACAAACCCAGTAGATATATACAACAAGACAAGACAACAGTATTGGGCGACTAGTCACTATGCACTACCTACCCATAATTGGCCATAAATATATCCTTGAAAAGAAGAAATCATCTCCTACCTAGGGGAGGATTTTGGAAACACCAGGTGCATACACGTGCTATCTCACAAAAGGAACCGAGTAGGATGGAACAAGGTTGTACAAAATGCAGGCCGATCCATCTATTGTGATAGGAATGGACCATGCATGCATCTAGGTCGTCCTCCTAGCTTGGTGTAACCAATGTTTAAAATGGCGTTAGATGTTTTTAGGGTAGTTGTTAGGGATCTAGCGCTTAGACAATTTTTTTTTTAACAAAATTCAACAAATTAATAATATAATGAATACTATCAAATAATTCAAAAACAAAAATTAATCATCTAGATAAATAAATTGAGTTGGAAATCATAAATGTTGAAAATGTAAGTTTTTTTTTTTATAATTTTATTATACAACATTTTACGTTTTCTAACTTATTATCTTTATTTTAATTAATACTTACATTATTAACTAAGTATTTAATAAATAAAATAACTTATATATATATAAGAACTTATATAACTAAATATATATAAGAATGTACACACATATCTACCTAGGCGCTTAATCATTATACGAGCCGATTTCCCATTTTCGAGTGTCTAGGCGCCGCCTAGATGGACTAGGCAGCCGTCATTTTGTATAGTGGGTGTAAGTGTACCTAAGATCCTCCAGGGTATACCTCAAGACTTTCTTCCTACCTAGTACCAAAAGAAATCTACATTTACCGATAAAGAGTTTCGTGAATTAGCAATTGAGGTTCTTAATTTGAACTTTATAAGTCTGGATTAAAATTTACATAGAAATTCGTATTGAATTTTTCATACTGCATTGATGTGCTAATAGACCGTGTGGCCAATTTTATTAATGGTTTTAAATAATATTAAAACTTTTTTTTTTTATATCTACATTGGGTCTAACTCAGTATAAACGGTTGGTAAAAAAATGACCGCTCTATAATATTTATCTGTGTAATTAATAGATTGACCAACATAGAGTAGTAAGATGGTATATTTTGATAGTTTAGGTATCTAATTAAATAAATTCATAGTTGAGGTATGAACAATTTCATTACTAGTAGTAGACATTTATAATCTATATCTAAATGTGCACTAGCAATTATTCCATTAAAATTATTAACGATTTCTGTTAAAAAAAAAGAAAAAAAATGTATTTTCAAGTGTTTTAAACAACTCCTTTCATTCAATATAAACTAGACTCATGGCAGCACTGACATGAGTGCTAATTTTTAATTTTTTAAGTAAAAATTAGAGGAGTTATAACCATCTGAGCTCATTAAATTTTTTTAAGGCAAAGACATGATAGTTATGAGGATGATCTCGACATAATAATTTAGAGAATAAACCGTTCCGGTTGTGATATATTTACAAAGACATTCAATAAATCAAAAGGATTATACCAACCGATACTCCTTGGATTTTATGTAAATATTTTTTTTAATTAAAATAAGATCGTGAAATATAATTTGTTCTTTTAAAACAAAAGACGGAGATTTGAAAGATGAATGAATGGACGGACCTTATATGGCCAACTTCTTGACGACTAAATTCCTCGATGATTGAAGCAACCATAGGGTCGAGATTTGCCCTCTGAGCCCCGATGGGAGGGAGAACAGTACTGTGAGTGATGTCTGGAGGCTGGAGCACAGCCTACAGTCTCCAGTCCTCTGCCAGAAACAGCGTTTAGATGCATCTCAGCCTGACAGAATTCCAAGTTCAAGGAAAACTGAACCCGATCAGCGTCAACTTCAATGGATGTTTGACCAGAAGCATTCATGGCATGAAAGCTGCTGATGAGCATGAGCTCCAATGCAACAACAAGAACAAGGGCACTGCTCAAATAATAACATCTACTTGAACAACCCATTGTTACTTATTACTTAATGAATGAACCATGCATGCATTGCCACTCATACATATAGGCATATGCGCTTAAGTTTTGTGGACGTTAGTCCTTTCGTATGCCAAATTTTTTAAAAGTTAGGACACCTGTATTCATGCCTAACTTTTTAAAAGTTGGTATTTTGAAATTTTAGGTAATTAAATTTAGCGTAAATTACACTTTATTATCTTGTGATTTATACCTTATAATAAATTATTTATATCTAAATTTTCAAATGTTAGAATTTCTACCTTGATCTCTTCAAATTGTTACACTTTGATCCCTCTTTTAAAATTTCTATCAAATTTGAAATGAGACCAAAATTTTAAATAATAAAATATTAATTTAAATTTATAAAAAATATTTATTTTTTAAAAATCCAAAAAAATTATTTCCAAATAATAATATTTTTTTACAAATGTCCAAAAATTAAAAAAATTATAAAAAAATATTTATGTACGAAAGTAATTTGTCTCTCTCCATTTTCTTTATTTTATTTTTACTAATAAGGCCTTATTTCACAAAAACAAAATTAAAAAATTAAAAATTAGTTATGGAGAGAGAAAAATTACTTTCATACATAAATAAATTTTTAACCTTTTTAATTTTTGTAAATTTTTTAATTTTATTATCTGAAAGTAAATTTTATGTGTTTTTTACAAAATAAATATTTTTTTTACTTAAATTAATATTTTATTATTTAAAATTGTAGGTCCCTTTCAAATTTGACAATAAAATAACAAAGAAATCAAAGTATCTGGTGAAAATTATAATATTTGAAAATTTATGTATGAATCTGTTATAAGCTGTAAACCATAAAATAGTAAAGTGTAATTTACCCTTAATTTAAAGACCAATTAAGTGCCAAACATCCACCAATTTTTGTTAGAGATTTCAAACTGGTCCCAATCTTTTCAAATATCAATCCAATTAAAACCGTTCATTTAGTACATATAAATAACTAAATGAGTCAGTGAGTCTAGTTCAATTAATTTTAGTATTGACTTGTAAATAGTTGGTCTCAAGTTCGAACCGTGTTGATATATTGTATGGATAATTTCAAAAAATTCTCTCATCCCCTGTAATAAAAAAATGATTAAACGACCTCTAATGTTATTGATTTTTCTACAGAGATAATTTTAACATGATGATTTATAAAATAAACAGTTCCAATTAATATATATATATATATATATATATATATATATATAACAGTACATTGCCATGAAAATTCAAAGTAATTAAAGGCTTTTACATTAGTCCGACGTAACCTCCAAGAGTACAATTTTTTTTTTAAAAAAAAAAACCTCCAAGAGTACCAGTTTATTATCCACGTTACCTTATTTTCTCAATTTCACTAAATTCTTTAAATGTACTTATGTGACATCAATATTATTACACCTTAATTTGTTACTTTGCATCTCTTTCCCTTACTAAATTACAAATTTTCTTATGTATCTCCTATATCGATAAGTTTGTCGACATCCACGTTACCACTATGGGACGGTGGCACCCGTGGGCTTGAGGGGTGGAGCACAGAGGTGAAGAGAGGTTGTGGAGTCAAAGCTGATGTCAAATGGTAGGAGCTCACAGAAAAAATAGGAGGTGGAATGTTGGGGATGGTGGAAGATTTTTTAGGTGGGAATGGTGGAAGATTTTTTAGGTGGGTACCAGCCACCACAAAGGGTGAAGGTGAAGGTACCAGCCATCACAAAGGGTGAAGTAAAAAGGCCATCACACAGAATGGAGAAGGAAAGCCACCATAAAGGGTGGAGTTGTAGCCGAAAGAGCGCCATCCCTAACGGCGGCAAGAAATTACAGCGGACTTTCAAAATGGGTTAAAGGGGGAGGAGAGTTTTAGAGAGGGAGAAGGAGAACTCTCTCAAAATGCCATGAACCCAATTTTATAAAAGGTGTCAAAATTATGATCAATAAATAGTATCGAAATAATGTCATTATTATCTTAATTAGGGAGATCATCTCATCATCACTAAACAGCAATTAGGAGTCTCTTTGCAATTTTGCCATTTGCACCTTGAGGGTACGTAAAGCCCCCCTGCCCTTGATTCATTAGCAACTTGCATACACAATCCTCAAGATCTCAGGTGGCGTCCTTGCATACGAAAGCGAATTCGCGTCTGCCGATAGGAGGTTAGTGACGGTCTTATTCTCCGCCCGACCCTCGCCGGAACGACGATGCCTTCATCTTTGTTGCCACAGAAGCCAAGGTTGTTCTTAAACTCAGAAATTCTTTGTGTCAATTCAGCCACTAGGAAGGTATATGGAAACACCTTTTGATCATGTCCAAATGCATAAGGTAGCGCTCGGATCACTGCGTCTGGTCTTCATCATTCTCCTTATGATCGATTACTGCATTTCTGGTGTAAATGTAGCATTTGGAATCTCTCGTTTTTTAAAAATATCACGTAAAGGTTATCCAAATAAAAAATTAATAAATGTATATTATAATCGTCTAATTATCTATATGCATTAAGATTATATAATATAACAGGTGATTTGCTCGTATCTATGTACCTTGCGAGAAGTAGCATCGGTGGGATGTGGAATGGCACCGACATAACCTACTAGTCCAACATAAGGGATGACATAGGAAGCTAAATTGAGTGAGTTTGCATAGGCATCAAATATTGGAGGTTGAAGAGGGTTCACTATCACAAAGTTTTGCAAAATTTTGATGGCTCAGATCTAAGTAGGCACGGACCCAGTCGTTTTTGAGGTGAACTAGAGCCAGCTATTTTTGAGGTGAGCTAGAGTTCGTGCCTGAATCTAACTTAGTCCTTGGAAATCCTCCTACTGCCGCCCTAATCGCTCTGCACTCATACACAAAGTTAATATACCAAACAATGCCACTTTTACTGACAATCACGTACGGTACATAAATAATATTTAAATAATAGCTGATAATTTCGTACCAACTTTTTATGGTAGATGGGTCTGTCATATGGATTGTATTACTGTACTTGTCGATCAATGAATTTAACCCATTTCGTTCAATGATAAGTAGAAATGATCACACTTCATTGGCTAGGCTAGAGTCAGGAAGTGCTCAATAATAAGTAGTGGAAATATTAAGGAAACGCCTTGCAATGATGCCATTTGCACCTCTAGGGTAAAACCCTCCGGGCAGGGACTCACTGCCAGTTCCATAACCAATCCTCAAGATCTCCCTCGGCGTTCTTGCATATGAAAGCGAATTCGGATCAGCTGATAGGACGTTGGTGCACGTCCGATTCTCAGCTCCGAGGAACTCCGGCACGATGATGCCTTCGTCTTTGATGCCACACCCGCCGAGCCTGTTCCTCAGCCACGAAATCCGGTTGGTGAAATCAGCCACCGTGAGGTCATAAGGAGTCACCTTCAAATAGGCAATCTTATAGAGCATTGAACGAATCACTGCATCTTGTCCAGACTCAACCCCAAGGAGTGACGCAACCAGCTACATAATTACATAATTACATCATATATATCTAGCTAATTTCATTGATTAATGTTAATTAATGTAATTAACACCGGTGATTAAAATAATCAATTAGATCTTACCCTGCGATTAATTGGCTTAGTGAGCTGTGGGATGGCTCCAACATAGCCATTAAGTCCAGCGTAAGGGATGACATAGCAAGCCAATAGGTAATTGACTGAATTTGCATAGGGGTCAAATGGAGGCCTCAAGCTAAAACCCATTGCTTTGTCAAATATTTCTGCAAAATTCTCACGGCTCAGATTTAACAAAGGCCTCGGAAATCCTCCAACTCTTCTAATAATTGATCTGAAAAAATCATTCAAAATAATTAATGACGGAATTAATAAAATATAATAGATTCATTATACCGAGAACCCCTATTATGCCAACTCCGTTACTCCAAAAGTTACACTCCGTTACTACCTCTATTTAGTATACTTACATGGTTACAAGGGATTGGTTGTTTTAATATTTGAAGAATAATATTTTTTTTTTTTTAAAACGAAGGAAGGCATTGTTTTCTCAGTCTCAACAACGAAGAAGATGATGAACTAAGAGGAGCTTTTGTCCAACCTCCACCGAATTCAACAATCCAACCACCTAACCCCATCTACAAACTCCCAAGAACTCGAGTTCGACCTCAGATTCTCGAGATTATACCTAAATCGAATGGAATTTGGCCGGGGAGGTTGATTGGCTACCTGAAATCAAGGTCACCCTAGCCAGAAATCACATTGAAATGTGGAAACAAATACGGTTCAGTCTCTCTAGGCTCATTTATATAGGGCCTTGACTAATTACTCTAGTATGCTTAGTTTGCTTTACAATTGTTTGATGTGTAGTTTTTGATGCATGATGAAGAATTGTATATATATATATATATATATATATAATAGTACCTGACATGGCCAACTTCTTCATAACCAAATTCTGTGATGATGGAACGAACTAGAGGGTCGAGATTGGCCTTGTGAGCGCCAATCGGAGGCGGACCGCCGAACGTCAAATTTGGACTGATGAAATCGAGCCCTTTTCCGAGAGAGCCATAAAGAAAAAATTCACACTCCAAGTACTCCAAGTTCAGAGCAAACTGAATCAGGTCAGTGTCACTGGCTTTATCTGACCGGCAACGATTAGGCTGATGAGCATAAGTACTAATCACCTGGTTAAGCCTGAGATAATGTTCCAATGTAAGAACAAAAACAAAAGCAGCAGCGAAGTAAGATGTTGAAGTAGTAGCAGCCATGGCTTTTCGTATAACCCCGAGTTTGGCATTAGCTGAATTAACTGACATTATATATATATATATATATATATATATTTGCTGAAGCATTTTACTCCAAGCAATCAAGTTCAGATTTTTCTTGTGCTGATTAACAACCTTAATATCTGAAGTAACATGTTCCAAACCAGTTACCAGTCCGGTTGTCTAAAGACGCAAGTGGTCATAATCAAATGGTTAAATTACTCAGAGACGTGAGATAAACAAGAAGGCAATTACTAATAACGTAAAGGATTTTAAAACTTCCCATTCATTACCCGTGAGCCATTCTTCCCCTAATTCTTTTCATTCTACCAACCAATAATCTATAATAATTCACAAATCCACATTTTCTCGGATAGCACCTGCTCCAATAGAAATTTCTAATCAGGACGCCAATGAGTTTCGAGGTTCAACCAAGTTGTTCGGTAGGTAGTACTTGCTAAAATGACATAAGTTGATGTGGATTCTTGTAGATGGTTCATCAGTTACTGTCAAGGGGTAAATCCTGATTCAAATAGTCAAATATAGGGAAAAGGAGGACGGTTTCTGTAAAGAAGATGTCATTTAAGTCTGTTTGGTGCAAAGTCTGAATCAACCCTTTTAAATGTTTAGTTCATTTTGACAGAAAAATAAAGTAGAATATTGCTAATATAAAAAAAAAAAAAAAAAAGTCGAATTTAACGAAGAAACTAATGCGTGTTAATCATGAAAAAATTTCAATTAACTACTCAGAGGTACATCCTTAAAATCAGATTTCTAAATTTGTCCCACTAGGATACAGTTTATTACATAAGGGTGTCCTGGACTTAGCGACAGATAGCTTATTGTGAAGGGAAGAAAGAGCAAGGAGGGATTTATTGAGCAATGACACGCTTAGCACCATCCAAGGTATTCTTGAGTAACATTGCAACGGTCATTGGACCGACACCTCCAGGGACAGGGGTTACCCATCCAGCTACCTTACATGCTTCGTGGAAATCCACATCTCCTACCAATCTATAGCCTGACTTTCTACTTGGGTCGTCTATAGCATTTGTGCCAACGTCAATGACCGCAGCACCCGGTTTTATCCAACTACCCTTGATCTGAAATTCCGGAAATCAACTCATTAACAAAATTGATGTAAAGAGATTTCGTTAATCTTAAAACATAAACCAGAATCTCCATCGGGGACAACCAAGAGAAGGAAAGTAAGGACCAAGACCTAAGAGATTTCTTTTCTCCTTCACGTTGGATTAATGGAATGATACAACTAATCCCATTCGCTAACTTGCATCTGGGTTTTCTTAAGCATATACTAATATGTTTGAAGTACTTAACAATGCACAGGTGTATACTGTCCTATGAACTACGAACTCGAACTATCATGGAAAGCCAAACTAATATGACACAAGATATACTGATGTTTTCTGAGATGATAATACTGCACATATTAAGGAACAATAATCTATGAACAACGTACCATCATGGCCTGTCCTGCTGCAGCAATAATAATGTCTGCTTCACGAATGATATTCTCTGGATCCTGAGTGTGGGAATGGACTATGGTAACAGTAGCATCTGCTTTCAAAAGCAGCAATGAAACCGGCAACCCAACTATGTTACTTCTGCCCACCACCACTGCCTTCTTTCCCTTAATGCTTATTCCACTCCGTGACAGAAGTTCAAGACAGCCCTGCGCAGAAAACCGTCTCATTAGGAAGGAGAAAAAAAAAAAATGCTACTAGTCACAAGGATGGCTTTCAAAGCCCTACGTGAATATTGCTTGACTAAAAGGGCCATGTTTGGTGGGTCTTATTGGATTAGATTGGATAACTCATCAAATTCAACGTTTTTGAAGGTAGGAGTGTATTTTCTTATGAGTGGATTAGACATAGATAGAAGGGAGCTCACCCAATACAATCCTATCAAAATAGTAGGATGAAAGAGGTAAGTTTCCTACTAAGTCTAATCCGCTATGCTAATTTGATGAGTGATCAAATCCAATCCAATCCAATCCAATACGCCCCCACCAAAGACGGCCTACGGGTTCCTTGTTTGACAGAATACTCAAAAATACGAAAACAAAAACATACATGTGTGTGTCTGCATCTATGTGTTTGAATACATAATTCAAGTGACTTGCCTTGGGAGTGCAAGGAAGGAATAGAGGTTCTCTGCCTTTCATTGCAAGCTTGCCAATGTTGAGAGGATGAAAGCCATCAACATCCTTCTCAATGCTGATTTCAATCAACACTTTCTCCTCATTAATATGCTTAGGCAAAGGAAGCTGAACTAGTATACCTGCCAACAAACCAACAATGAAAGTTAGCACATATAAAACTGGTTTCAGATTCCATGTAAACCTAGTTCGAAAAACTCTGCACCTAATTTTCTCAACTTAAAAACTAAAAACTAAAAACCAAGATATCATTTTTCGTGTAACCAACCATGTACATCAGGATTGGCATTTAATTCATGAACTGTGGCAATGATGTCATCTTGGGACACATTCTCGGGGAGATCTATGTCCACGGATTTAATGCCAACTTCAGCGCATGCCTTCCGCTTCATGTTGACATAGCTTTGGGAATCCTTCCTGTTCCCTACTATCACTACTGCCAGTCCCGGAACCTAAAATAATTGCATTGCCAATAATCATTCAATAAATCATGCACAAAACGATACTGAAAAACGCGGGCAGATCAAAACCTTGCCATATTTCTCGGAGAGATGGTGGACTTCCTCAGCAATTTCACTTCGGATGGCATGGGCTATGTCTTTGCCATCGATTATTGTAGCCTTGTGGTCTGATTGTGATGCCATTGATCAACTACTCACTCAGTCTTGATGGAATCTGAAGTATAAGGATCTCCAACCTCAATTGGTGTTACTGTAATCCACTAAAACTAAATAATCATTTTCTGTAGACATAAAAATAAATCCTAAACTAGGATCGAAACAAAAATAAGTTTCACTTACATTTCGAAAGCTATAGAAAGAAGGGAAAAAATTCACTTTGACAACAGTTTCGAATTTCCTCAGTTATTCAATGATCCAGCTGAAAAATAGATAAATTTGCAAAGGAGAGCCAAACAGGGCCTAATTTGGAGTTGGAAGGCAGAATTTCTCCAACTTTCAATTGCAACTTAATCACAGGCTCATACCTTGGCACACATCATGAATTTTAATTTTAATTTTGTGAAAAAGAATATCATTAACAATCATGGATCAATGCGTGCCTATCAAATATTAAGCTGAAAATGTGTGTTGTATCCGAAAATGAGCATGCAAAACAATTACTGTACCTTGACCAACCTTGGATTGAAGGGTGGGCGATCCATCGAAACTCTTGATTCAATTTATTTCAACCAAAAAGATTGTGAATTTCTCTTTAATAAAATTATCTCAAATGTTTCTCGTAAGCTAAATGGAACCCAATTAGGAATTGATCAAAAGTATTAACAATTCGAAATAAATAAAATTATAAAAAATCTAAGCAATTAGGAATCATAATTAAAACTAATGAAACAGATTCAATTCACTAAAATAAGAAGTAGGAAGAAATGAACTTACTTGACTGCAGCAGAAGGAGAGAAGCTCTCCACGGGAAGAAAGGGCAGATGTTTAAATGGGTACTTATTACAGGGGGTGAGGGATAGAGAAATGAATGGTTAACATCTAATGTTAAAAAAAAAAAAACACAATGGGTGGCGCAGATTCAAGGGGAAGGGTGGGAGCACAGCTGACATGTCAATAGCCCAACCCAAAATTAAGAGCCCACCACAAAACACAGAAGAAGCCCAAACTAAAACTATAAAGCCCAAATCAGTGTAGGTCAGCCCAAGGATCGAGGTCCATATCCTTGTTAGCCACATGGCCCAGCCGCGTGGCTTGTCAGATTTCAATACTTTTTTCATTTTTCAAATTTAGAAAATTCAGTAAAATAGCTTCAAAACTCAAAACATTCTTCTAAAAAAGTTAGAGACTCTTTTTAGCTTGTCAGTTTGTTCAAGCATTCTGGTTTGGAGGTCCAGATGGTGACGTTTAGGTTTCAAGATATTTCGTTTTGCGATTGTTGTCAAATCTTGGAAAATATGTGTGGCCGTAAAGAGGATGGAGGGGATGTTTTTCAGATAATTACCTTTGGTTGTTAGCGAATTTGAAAAGCACGTAATGAGCGTTGTTTTTGAGATATTTCTCAATCTCCCGCTACTGCCATTGATTTGCTTTTTCGTCAGCTGATTGAGTTCTCCTAGGAAATGAAAGTAGGGACCATAGTCAGGCAGGTGCCTTATAAGGGGGTGCAAAAATAGAATTTGCTAGCGGCCTAGCTTGAAGGCATTCAAACTTAATTGTGATGAAGCTGGGTCTAAAGGCACGCATAAAGGGGCTTACAGTTGGGTTCTAAGATCTTGGCTAGGGTTCCTTGAAGGGCCAGTGGTGCTGGTATGCTAGTTTGCTTGTTGACCCTTCAGGTTGAGACTTTGGTGGTTCGTTCAGGATTAAAGGCATATGTAACGGCTAGCCACACTACGGTCATTGTAGAATCTGACTCACAACAGTTAATTATGTTGTTATGTTAGAAGGGTTGTTGATATCATATCGACCAATCATGCTCCGTACAAATACGAGCCGCCAGGCCTGAAATGAGCCTGTCGATCGGCACCCAACTCCGGATCTCACTTGGTAGATCGATATTGGCCGGTCAGTATACATACGAAGACAGTCCCGCCACTCGACACCTTTTTACTGTTCACACCAGATAGCCACACCAACTTGCTGACACCAGCAGGCCAGACATGGCAGGTCACCTGCCAAATTCCATAAATTTTTTAAAATTTTAACTATCAAATTATTTGTTATGTTTTTTTTTATCCAAACACACTTTAAACGACGTCATAAATAAATCTATGAATATAAATACTGTTTTATAAATAGAATCTTACCCGAGGAGTCATCGACTGCACTTAACTCCTTAACCCTAATGGACTTTATTTTTTATATTTTTAAATAGCTTTTATCAATTTTCTTTTTCATAAAGTTGTGTATTTGGCATAAAGCTAAAAATGAGTGTAGAAAGTAACTACAAAATAATTATTGTCTTTTCTTTTTGCGGATTAGTGTTGGCATGTTTCATCAAAATGTGTTGGTGGCCCAGCCCACTCTGGAATTTGGCTAAGATTGATAGGTTAGGTGGTCCATTCCAACTCTTGATTCATTACTAATCAATAGAAATAATTATGATTACAATTATCTCAGATATTTCTCTTGAAAGGTAACTGTTGCATCTTCACCGTCTAACCAAAAGTTTGTCCGTTCTTATCCTCTCTTTGTCTGAACTCCGATGTCTGAACTCAAAGATTAGGCAAGACTAAACATTAAAGAAATATTTTTAAAAAGTTAATTGCTTTATTATAATGGACCTGAACTGAAGAAACAGAGGGAAGGAGAAAAGAGATTAGATTAGGAGCGATGACTGGTGGCGGAAGCGAAGAAGGGCAAACGTTGGAGTTCACGCCGACATGGGTTGTGGCTGGAATCTGCACTGTGATTGTTGGTATTTCTCTCGCCGTCGAGCGCCTCCTCCACTACGCCGGGAAGAACTTGAAGAAGAAGAACCAGAAGCCGCTCTACGAAGCGTTGCAGAAAGTCAAGGAAGAGCTTATGTTGTTGGGCTTCATCTCTCTGCTCCTCACCGTCTTCCAGAACGTCATAGCCAAATTCTGCGTCCCGGAGTCGGTGATGGTACATCTTCTGCCGTGCCGCCGCCGTGAGGAAGAACGAGCAGTACCCACTTCGCATTTCGGCGGCAGGCGGCTTTTCGCGGAGGAATCGTCCGGGTCGGGTCACGGAGGTTACTGCGTCCAAAAGCACAAAGTGCCGTTGTTGTCGGTTGAAGCTCTGCATCATCTCCATATTTTCATCTTTGTCCTCGCCATTGTCCACGTCACGTTCTGCGTTCTCACCGTCGTCTTCGGCGGGATGAAGATCCGGCAATGGAAGTCATGGGAGGATTCGATCGCGAAAGAAAATTATGATACGGATCAAGTCCTGAAAAAGAACAGGAAGGTGACCCATGTCCACAACCACGCTTTTATCAAAGAACATTTTCTGGGCATGGGTAAAAACTCAGTCTTTTTGGGTTGGGTCGATTCATTTCTCAAGCAATTTTACGCTTCGGTTACTAGATCCGACTATGTAACTCTCCGATTGGGATTCATCACCACCCACTGCAAATCAAACCCCAAATTCAATTTCCACAAATACATGATCCGAGCCTTGGAAGACGATTTCAAGAAAGTGGTTGGCATCAGTTGGTATCTATGGGTGTTTGTGGTTATTTTCTTGCTGATGAACATCAATGGCTGGCACACATATTTCTGGATCGCTTTCATCCCCTTCATTCTTCTCCTTGCTGTTGGGACCAAGCTCGAACACGTCATCACCCAATTGGCCCACGAGGTAGCTGAGAGGCACGTCGCAATCGAAGGGGACTTGGTGGTTCAGCCATCGGATGATCATTTCTGGTTCGGGAAACCCAAGATTGTTCTTTTCCTGATCCATTTCATTCTATTCCAAAACTCATTTGAAATTGCTTTCTTTTTCTGGATTTGGGTTCAGTATGGTTTCGATTCTTGCATCATGGGTCAGGTTCGTTACATTGTGCCGAGGCTGATTATTGGGGTTTTTATTCAAGGGCTCTGTAGTTACAGCACTCTCCCTCTCTACGCCATTGTTGCTCAGATGGGAACTAACTTCAAAAAGGCCATTTTCGACGAGCATGTTCAGGTGGGTCTCATTGGCTGGGCTCATAAGGTGAAGAAGAAGAAGGCCATGGAAGCCGCCAACGATGCCTCTGGCTCTGGCTCCGGCTCCACCCAAGGCCACGGCCAAGAAAGTTCCCATGACGGGGGCGGCGTGGGAATTCAGCTCGCAAAATTTATGAACAAAGCAACTACTAAGCCGGAGGAGACTAACTGATATGATAATTATTATTATTTTTTTCCTTTTTTGGCTGGATTATAATTTAGCAGTAGAAGTTGGATCTTTAGATCTTGTTTTCAATTGGTTTCTCACTTTAACGTCTGTTTTCTGCAGTACTATTATTACTGGAACTAAATAATGGATGTTTGTCTAAATCCAAAACCCCTAGTACAAAATACAAATTTTAATTTTCTTGCCAAACCAATTGTCCTATTATACATCGTTACAAATTCGCCGTTATACACACAGAATTACAAATACACAAGCTCGTGAAAGCTTTTAGGTGTGGTTCCATGGCCCCCAAGAACATGAGAGCTCTAATGGGTTCTTCTGCAAAGTGGTTCCATCTTCGCCTCACAGTCTCCTTTGCAACTGCAAGACTTCTACCATTCTGAGCTCCATGCCTAGCCATGGTGGCCTGATGAGCCCGCCCGAGCCGTTCTTCGACGCCTCTCTTTGATTTTTCACACAGAAATCTCTCCACTGATACTAATTCATTGATCTGGATAAATGAAAATCTTAATTTGAGCTTAGATAATAACAAACTTAACCTAATTTCCAACTAATCCTTTTTGTTCTTTTTTTCTCCACTGATACTAAAAAGATGCTTTAGTTTTGCAAGGAGAAATCCACTTACGGCTCATGTCCTCACTTCAAGGTCACATGAATGAAAATATGAAATAGTGGGAAAAGAGAGAGCATCAATTGACTTTCAATGCCACCAATGATCAATCGACATCCCATCTCTTATCTTATCTACTTGTGTTTTTAGAATCTTCTCGACTCATACCCAGATTCAAATTCACAGTCCAGGCCCTCTTCTTTAAACGGGCTTAATGCCCACAAAAGCTATTTTTGGGCCTCAGGACTCTTTAGCAAACTTGAATATAAAGGCGGAAACTCTTCCCTAACTACCTTCTAACCTACGTGCCCAGGGCATGCCAGAGGTTAGGGCAAAAAGGGCTCATGCCCTGATCCAGTGCCCATAATAATATAGGGTCCAAAATTATTAATATATATTATATAATATAATAAATTAATTAATAAATATGTGAAGTAGACAAATAAATGAATCGGACGAGTGTTTATTGAGTATGAATGCATGGACAAATATTATTTGTCGACCAATAAACCTAATTTATTCGGACCAAGTGACCTAACTTGTTCAGACCAACCAACCTAACTTAACTTTCCTTTGGTTAACTAACCTTAAGGTTAGAGCTCTTGAGTGTTCAAATAGTATAACAGTGGTTGATGCTGGTTGATGTGGTTTGGCCTTTATGGTCGGTCGGTTGGGTTGGTCGAGAATATATGAAGATCCGGCCATATAATTGCGACCTATCGTGAGGCCGAAGGTCCCCAACTTTACTGGGATACTGCCACATACCAATCACGATCGATCGGTCATATTAATACACATCACAAAAATCAACCCAACAAATGAATACAATAAATATATAGGTCAGAGAGATTGTATATGTGATGAATGTTTTCTTTTGGAGTTGGATTGGATTCTCATATGGTCTTTTATAATTAGTACAACAATTGTATTTAACATCATCATTGATAGATGTTGGAGTGTGAGACATTATTCCGAAATTTCAATTATGTCTTTTAAATTCCTTTTTTCATTGTCAATTGATTTTAAAATGTAGCTTCAATTTCCTTCATGGTATTAGAATGATTTGTCTCGCGTATATATGAAAGTCCAAGAGGGGCTACACGTGAAGACAATGCTGAGTCCACGTGCCAACTAAAAAATCCGTCATACGTGAGGAAACATATTGGGAATAACACAATTGAGCAATATCCCACAAAAAAAATATATATATATACAACTCTAATCTATACCTTAAAATTTTGGACTACTCCTCTCTTTGCTAATTAATTTTAAGATGAAATCTTAAACTCCTTCTATAACTTCAAAATATCCTCATGCATGCATGTTCGTTTTTGTGTTCTCATTTCCAAAATTGGTCTTAAATATCTTATTTTGGAATTACGATACTTGATCATCAACATATTTCGTATTTCATTTTTTTTATATCTGGTTTCGTATTTCATTTTTACTTCCGTTATATTTATATGAATAAATACTTTTTATCACGTAAGTTATAATGATGTTTGTTTTTTTGTGGTTTGATCGAAAGTTGAAAAAAAAAAGAAGTTCTTTCATTTTAGATTCTACTAGAGATCATGGTCTATAATTGAAATATAGATATCGACGGATATATCGCTAGTCAAATTTATGGATATCTCGCACCAAATATCGATAACGATATCGTTTATAATCAACAAATGACGGAAAATTTAGTCTAAAAGTTTGAAATTTTTAATGAAACTTAAGGAAAAACTTAAGTACTAAATAATAGTTATATATGACTAATAAAAACTATATAATGGCTTTGATATAATAAATATATAATGAATAATATGATAGAATATGATTTTGACAATGACTAATAATATAAAATTTTAAATATAAATATAAATTGAAGTGAATTATTATAATTGAATATTAATATAGTTAAAAGCATAACAATAAGCATAATAATAGAGTTTATTTACATAATGAGCTATGGGCTTAATAATATTATAGATGTTGATAATGATGTACCAATATTTAATAAAAGAAAAGAATTACAAATTTAAAATATATTAGTATTCCAACTTAATAATAAAACTAGTAATTAGTTGTATTGAAAACATTAGAACCGTGTAGAAACTAATAATAAATTAATAAACTAATAATTTAATAAAAAGTAATAATAATAATAACAATAAGTATCTTGATAACATTAGACTTTTTGACCGTGTAGTTGTAGAAGAGTCTCTCATCTTCTTCAATTAATTAGCAGCTCTGGGATGCTTGGTCTCTGTTGAGCACTTATCGTGCTTGAGAAATAGAGAGTAAGAGACTCATACTTTGATAACGCTTGAACTACGCATTTAAATAAACTTATAATTCAAGTATATGCAATGTAAACCCTTTTTGTGTAGATGTAGTATTGGTAAATAGAGATCATTCTTAACCGATAACCCAGCCCAGCAGCAAGCCGCGGAGCGCGCCTGCCGAACCTCCCTTCAGTACCTCGCAAGCGCATACCGAAAATCCCCACTGCAGCACACGCATGTTGACTCACCTTCTACGCCTGCAGCAGTTGTCCACCAACCCACTTGCTCCTCTGCTGCAGTCCCTCACCGAAAAATTAGAAGACCCATCTCCTGCATTTTTTCTGCTGCTCAACTGCTCCACTTTCCCTGCTTTTTCCAGCTTCAAACCATCCCTAAAATCATCATAAAATCTTAAATATAAACATAAATTGAAGTGAATTACTTGAATGTTAATATAGTTAAAAACATAACAATAAGCATTAAAAAAAATCAATAGAAGAAAAATGATAAAGTAAGTCCAAATATATTTAAAATTGGAAAGAAAAATGAAAACAAAAAGCCAAAGTTCGTTGAAAAATTGGAAGGAATGGTTAAAAAAACAACCAATAAGCAATTGCCAACCTTTGGGTTCAAACCTAGGTGCTCTAGAAAGAAGGTTAGCCACAAAACCAACTCAACTAAGCTAGACTTGATGCAAGTTTAAAGCTCGTATAATATATGACTCATAAAAAGCGACAATAATCTTCTTCCTCCAGCGGGTTTGCAACTCGAGTTTCCCGATCCGGCGACTTAACTCGACTCAAGTTCCTTTGTTTTACTTCCAATTTTCACTAAGTAATATCCTATCTCGATCGTTTTGATCTCATAAAAGGATATGTGGGCTCAGAACAAGAATGTTAGGAGAAATATCGGTCAATTTCCTTCACGCCCTTTAGGTGTCGCCTCCCAAAATTTCGATATTTGGGCGAAATATCGAGCGAAATGTTCGATATTTTCATCTATGGGTATAATAAAAATTTATTGTTAATTTATTTAATTTTATGTTCAAACTGAAAAATATCTAGTAATTTTTAATCAAAACACAAGGATTCGAAGTAGGTATAAATTCATGAATTAAAAACAAGACGAGATAAATGTTAACGTAAATTTGTTTATTATTAAATTCTGACGATATTAAGTGAATTTTATTGATTTAGAAAATACACATAGCAAACATACATATCTTATGCAAAAAAACAAAAAATTATTATGCAATAAAAACAAAATAAAACAATTAAATTGCAACAAGTTTTTTTTTTTTTTTTATGTACGTGGACAAGACATCATCTTATCTTCAAAAAATTCACAATCCCTCATATTTAAGTATAGAAAAAATTAATAAATTGTATTATAAGCTAACATTACATAAATTTTCCTTCGAAGATTCGAGATTGGATGGGCTAAAGTACACTCCAGCCCTAAAGTGTGACCTGTACCCAACTAGAAGGTGTATTACAGAATATTTGTGATATATTTGATTATTTGTGGCTATACGCATATTTTGGAGTCTCGACATAAAAACAGAGTAAGAAAAAAAATATTCGTGATATTTCCTAAATATTCGTGATATTTATATTTTGGAGAGTTTTGACCAAAAAATAGAGAAGCAAAACTTTCACTCAGATTCCATGATATATTGATATTTCACCTTTCATTTAAAATTTTCAAAGTTTAGATTAAATTTGTAATATTTTTGTTAAATGTGAATGGTATTAATATTGAAATATTTACTAATATTATCATAAATTTGAATCTTTATATTTCCATACAAAAATGATATTTTCTTTTTTAAGTTTAATACCCAGCGAATATTCCGGAATTGATAGAAGTCGAAAATCATGAATACAAATGACTCCATAAAGTGATATGATCGTGGATTACAAGTTTCTCCTCTTATATTTTATTCTCTTTTCCCCATTCATTTGAATCAAAGCACAATATTGCAGAACGTCAACTGAGAATTATTATTATTATTATTTTTTTTTTTGCTAAATGAACCATTATTGGAGGCCGAGATTTATATGTAATTTATTCTGTTTTTTTTTTTTTTTTTTTCCGTCCAGATCCTATTATCAGATATGTTTTCTTACGCATCGATCCCCATGCTATATATATACTCAAAAAGAGAATAAAGATGGAGTTATAAAAGCTTACTACAATTGCAACCACACCTCCTTGGCTTTTTTCAGTCCAAAGTTATTCAAATGACAGATCTCTACGCACTTTTCTAAAGATAACTTAAAACCCACTTTGCCACTCCACAAAAGTTATATTTATACACCTTGTTTTAGCGATTTTTATACAACTTCGTATACGATTTGAAATTTATAAAAAAAATTATTAAAATTAATTCGCACGATTAAAATTTTAGAGTTATTTTAGCTCAAGTTGTTATAACACATTTAATAAACAAGTGAATTTTGGATCAATATATCAATATCTATAATGAACTATTAACCCGTTTAATAGATGTATAAATTTTAAATCAACCTATATTAACATATTTAATAAATATTTATATTACTAACCCATTATTTACCCATTTACCTACCTATATATCTATTAAATCCTATAATTGAAATATATTATGTGAGGACCCATGTCTTGGATGCATGGTTAGCAATCCCACATCGCCTGAGGATCTGGGGATGCGCCTTATATGTGTGGGCGCGCATATATCCAACATGAGGCTTTTTGGGAGTTAACTGGCTTTGAATTCCTAAGGAAATCCAAAATTAAGAGAGTAGGAATTGGTACAATCTTACGGTAAGTGACCCACTAGGAAGTTGCACGTGAGCTTCCGAGAACAAAACTGTGAGGGCTGAGCCCAAAGCTGACAATATTCTGTTGGGGATGCGCCTTATATGTGTAGGCGCGCATATATCCAACATGAGCCCTTTTAGGAGCTAACTAGTTTTGGATTCCTAGGGAATTCCAAAGTTAAGCGAGTAGGGATTAGTGCAATCCTAAAATAAGTGACCTCATTGATAAGTTGCACATGAACTTCCGAGAATAAAACTCTAAAAACTGGACCCAAAGCGAACAACCAAAAGTTAATTGAACATTCTTAACAGTGTTGAGATTTCATAAAACAAAAATCTCCTTTACATAGAGGCTAGGAAGAAAAGGAGATTTTTAGGTCCTACAAATAACAGAACATTACACGCTGTTGGCCTTCTTATGCCAAAATCCAAACTAATAAAAAGCTACCTATATTATTAAAGACTGCAGGCTCCCACAGGTTCAGCCTCTTTTAATTTTTCCCTTAATTTTACACTAAATTACATATTACAAAATTACTCCTCCCCTCCCCTAAAATACACTATATAACCCTTGTAATTTTAGTCATCACATAATGTAACACCCGCTTTCGTCACCATCGTCGTCGTCGACAAAAGCATCGGAGGAATTATCCGACGGCAGAGATGGCAGGAACAAATCAGGGTGAGAGTACCTGGCGGAATGCATGGGATCCTGGGCATAGTATGAAGCACTTGTACTGGTAGGGTACGCCGTATTGTAGCTAAGCCCGTATGTCGGAGGCTGATAGTACACTGACGATGGGTGTGGGCCCGGGTACACGTGTTGAATAGGTGGGCCGTGGTTCATAGAGCCCATTGGGTGAGCCATGTCTGGGCCAACCGCCATAGAAGGCCCAATACTAACAGGCGGAGGAGCATCGCCGGGATTATTGCCGCCGTGGTTTCCATTGGCTGAGTCACCACTTGGCGCTTTCTTCTTCTTTTTCTTTTTCTTCTTTTTAGCGCCGGTACTTGCACTATTTCCACCGCCACCACCGCCGACAGAAGGAGTATTATTACTTTCTCCGCCAGCTTCGTTTTCGCCACCCTCCTTGTCAGAATCGCCACCCTCCTTGTCAGAGTCATCACCGCCGTTTTCATTATCAGGGTGTTGGCCACCGCCGGCCTCATGATCGCCGCCGTCTTGGCCGCCACCCTCGACTGGCTGCTGCTTGTTCTCATTGTTGCTTTTTGATTTGGACTTTTTGCTTTTCTTGGGCTCCGGCCAAGGCTCGGCGTGCTTTCCTGACTTCAAGAGCTTCTTGATAAGCGTCTCCGCCCCCACGTTGCCGGCCACCGTCACCTTTTGCTGCTGCGAGTCGATGGTCGTCATGTAAACCCCTGATTGAGTAAAACACAAACTGTCAATTCATATTTCATCACCGCTTACTTATTTAGTGAAGCAAACACATATAGCTACTGATTATTTTTTTCAATATAACTCACCGTCAATATTTTGAAGAACTTTCTTGACTTTCCTCTTGCATCCTTCACAATGAATTGAGACCTTCAAAACCCATGTCTGAAAATAAAAGATGAAGATCAAATTAGTAACACTCCGAAGCAAGAATGTATTGTTCTTATAAAAGAAAACAGGGGAACTGCATGCAAGAGGAAATCTGATCAACTTAGGCATGAATATTTCAGTTGTAAAAGAAAACAAGAATATTTCAGTTGTAAAAGAAAACAAGTGAAATGGAAAATTAAAAACCAAATGATCACAAAACAGAGGAGCTGATCAAATGAGGAGCAATCCTTAGACAAAAATATTGTGCTGGCAAAGGAAAATTGAAGCAAACTGATTGAGTTAATTAGTTACCTGGTATTTTAAGGATCCAGAAGCTTCTTCAGCTGGTTTTGCTGCCATGAGAGAGAAAGAGAGAGAGAGAGAGAGAGAGGAAGTGGAGAATAAGGAAAGTGGGAGACTGAGCTTGAGGTTTAAGGAGTGGAAAGGATATAGATGCTAGATTACAGAGTCAGCTAGGAGCAATAAAAAGCAGAGCATTTGGCATCTGGTATGGTCATGCTGTGATGCCACATCAAACTCCACACCCCAATGAAGCACTGCTATTGAGACACATCAGCATTCTCACGTGACCTTGTCACGTGACCATCCAGTGAGGACTGAGTACCCTACCACTGCTGCATGAGCTTCACTGATTCAAATAAGGGTAGCTGTGGACTTAATTATATATGCATGATGATGTGTAAAAACGATATACATATTCAGCTGAATTGCAGGTAAAATATTCAATGGAAAAATTTATGTGTAATGTTGAAAGTTCTCTCAAAAAACTCCGAATTGGGTTTTGTTGTACTTTTGGGTCCATTAGCTTCAAGTTAATCACACTATTTCTAATATATTTTAATTAAATAAATTAATTTATTCATTAAATAAATTAATTATTTAATTCAAGATTTGATACTCTAGAATTAAAATATCGATTATATTATATTAATCAAATTATATTATAAAAGTTGATAAAAATATTTATATTATTTAATTAATTATTGATATATTATTATTTTAATTAATAATAATTATTATTAATATACTTTTTCAAGATTACTTGTCATCCGAATATTTAATACAGATAATTTTGAGGGCATTATTTTAATGTGTCTGAAACGTATAAAGCCAACCAACCATATTAACTTACAATGTAAGATCCCACATCGCTCGGGGAATATAGATGATGCACCGTATATGTGTGGGCACGCCTCTATCCAATGTGATGAGTTTTGGGGGTGTGACCCCCAAGAGCAAACAGGGGTTCACGTGCGTGTGGGCCGGTTAGACCATGAAAGGCCGACGTGTGGCGGGGTCCAAATGGAACAGTATCGCGTTGGAGGAGGTAGGGCGTGACATAGACGATAACTAATTAATAAAAATAGTATTAAACACTAATTTCGTACTGTATTATCCTATTCAGTTCCTTTACGGCATACCAAACATAGCCGAAGAGTTTTACTTATAATATAACCTCTAGATTTATATTTTTTTTCATATATATATATTTTTATTTTCCAACTTTACACTGGCTATATGTCACTCGAGCTGAACTATATATTTCTCTAGTTTTTTAAAGATTGGTAGCTATGCCTATAAGGGGGATCATAACTTTTTCAAGCATAACTCTCAACCTTTTTTTGTTATCATCAATATGGAGTATTCCAAAATTTTCAATTAAAAACTAATCTGCATCGAGGTCATTTCAAAAATTGATATCTATGCTCACGAAGGGAATCCAAACTTTTTCAAATGCAATAAAAGTAAAGAGAAAATTTAATATAAAATCCGAATTTTCAGTGAACAACCTCGTGGAATTCCATTCTCAAACTTTTTGATTGATATGATGATCAGCTTTCTAGTTTTCGATATAAGCAGACGGTGTGTACAGTTTACTTTGTAGGGCTTAAGTGCATAACTAGTAACCTACACCACACACAAAATATGATCACGGGCCTAGAAGATTCTAACGAGCAATCCAGGAACCAGAGCTATGAATTATCTTCCTTCATTGCTTAGGATTATGCTAATAATGACGCATTAATTTGTATTAAATATGAAACAGAAAATGATTTTGGTTTCGAGAGTGCATGAAGCCTTGAATGCACTGGAAGTCTGGAACTAAAGCTGCCCTGTTTCTCTTTTGATCTGGAAAGCTGCCTTATTACGTGCAGTGGTAAATAATTACGTGCAGTGGTAAATAATACTTCGCAGCAGTTTGCATGCAAAATTGTACGTATGGTGGAGTGTGTCGAGATGAAAAAAAAAATAATTGAGTTGAAAAGGACTCAATTTTTACACCTTCCTTTCTTTTTGCCTCCAGCCATTCCCTCTAAAGCTTTCAATTTTTACAATTCTTGGCTTCTTCTTTGGGACGATTATCACTCGAACACTAATCAATGATGACTACAAACAAAGCAAATGGATTTTCACTTTTCTCCTTTGTCCTCTTTTACCCTGGTCCCACCATGTTTGGTGGGGTTTCCTCTCCCATTGAAGAGGTTTAGGTGTGAAAAGCAAGCGACGAAGCTAAGCAAAGCCCACCTAACCAAAAACACGAAAACAAAAAGGAAGCAATATAAAGTTTTTTTTTTTTACAAAGTGGTGCGGTATTTTTTTCATTTATTATGAATAAGGGATACCTTGAAACTTTTGTACAAACACAAATTTTAAAATCTCAATTAAAAATGAGTGACCCTGATATTCTAATTAAGATTTGATACAGAGTGATGTGATAATTTTTTATTTGTTGCGAATAAAAATATGTTTCGAAACCTTTTTATACACACAAACTTAAAATCATATGTGACAACCAGTGACCCTGGTATTGTAATTAAGGTTTTATGCAAAGTAATGTGATAATTTTTCATTTGTTGTGATAAAAGACATGCTTTGAAACCTTTGTATAAACACAAATCTTAAAATCACAAGTAACAACCAATGACCCCGGTATTCTAATTGAGGTTTTATGCAAAGTGACGTGATAATTTGTTGTGTGTTTTGAAGAAGCTTTGTATAAACACGAATCTTAAATTCATAAGTGACAACCAATGACCCTAGCATCCTAATTAAAGTTTTATGCAAAGTGATGTGATAATTTTTCATTTGCAACAAAGAAATGCTTTGAAATATTTGTATATAAGTAATAACCAATGACCGTAGCATCTTAACTAAAGTTTTATGCAAAGTGACGTGATAATTTTTCATTTGTTATGAACAAAGATATGCTTTGAAACATTTGCACAAACACAGCTTAAAACCCTAGCAACCAATGATTCTAGTATCCTAATGAAGAACCAATGACCTAATAAAGCAGCTTTACGATGAAAAAACAGCTAGTGGTTAAGTCTTAATGTGCCTCCCAGCAATGCATTTCTCTGCAAAACAAAAGGCAAAAGCAATAACACGAAAGATAACAACTAATTAGCATTCGCAAACACAGCCACAAGAGATCAAATCATTATCACTAAACAATGGTTTCGCCAAGCCAGGTCACACTAGGGTGACTTGTGACTCCATTTGGCACTCACAATGGCTCTTGCTTTTATGCTTGTTGGCATACAATCGGGCAAATAGACGTGCTTATCTGCCCATTAAAAAAGAGAACAATCATCCAATCTTACAGAAGAAATCAATAAAGTTCCATGTCTACAAAATTCTAATGCACTGTCAATGAAAATGACCTAATAAACTTCAGATTTTTTATCTGACTTGTTCCTGCTGCTGCTTCAATGGAGAAATGTAAAACAGAACTGTAAACTAGAAATTTAAGGAATCTGGTACAAAAAATTTAGATTGTCAAAGCAAAAAGACTCATTGTTCAAAGACAGAGAGGTTTAGAGGTTTAGATCATGATACCAACACGTAAAATCCTAAGGTTGCTATAAACTCTAGCTAGAAACTTTTTTGAATATATAAACGCCTATTGTGATGGAGATAAGAGCCGTTGAGGCTCCTTGTTTAGAAAGCCCGAATTCAATCCATGTCAAGGGCTTCTTGATTTCAGAAAAGACATTCTTAAACTGTTGATTCAAAAGCACCAATGAAATAGTGCTATCACCGCGTCTGCCTTATTCCTTTTGGTAAATCAAGTGACATCTGAGAAACTATACTCGATTGTGATTAGTACTCACTTGTTAAGTCTCTTGACCTGAGTCTCTGGACCTGAGTTGCAGGATCAACCCATACAGGTACAATAGGTTTTGTCCATTTCTCAATCTCGGCCTCTAACAATAGAGGGACGTCAACAGCGATTATCTTAATGTCCTTCACCCATAGCTTCAAAACATCCCAAAATATTCCCTAGGCTAAATAAGAAGCTACTGCTCTACAAGAAGATAAAAACTAGAGATGCTACCTCATATCATATGCAACTTGTGCTATAAACTAATCCAACACAAAATCTCTCATAAAATATTACTAGAATTTTCGGACAAAGTTCTAGGAAAACTTGAGTAAAGGAATTAACTTGGTTTCTTTTTCCTGTTTTTCAGAAACTCTATTCATGAATTTTGACTTCGACAAGTCAAATTGGGCGAGTTCAATACCTACTGAATGTTTTACACATGATGTGAGTAACCACTTTTAAACAGTGGCAAAATACCTCGTTTTACAACTGACTGTAAGATAACCATACACTACTAAAATCTATATTAAAAGCACAATCTTTTAACTAGAAGCCAGGAGGTCCAATGGTGACTAAATTTGTAAAAGAGTATGATTGATTTACTCAACTGCCCTAGGGATAATATTAAGAACTTGACTATGCTCTTGTATATGGATAAAAGTACACCAAATAGAATGAAATTGCAAGAAAAAAAAGAGAAACAAGTACCTGTCCAAATTGGAGCTTTTCGGCATTAGAGGAAGCAATTTCGCCCAGTACAAGCCTATCAATTTCTCCATCAGGCTGTAACTTATGGTTTCCAAATGCTGAAACGTCATTTTTCCAGCCACCGGTGCCCTTCTTCAATACATCCTAGAACCAATATTCAAAACGGCACTAGGCGCTTCTAAGGCAGCGAGCAAGGGCCTAGCGTTTAGACGGCTAAACGGGGCCTAAATTATTTCGTAGGGTAGGTAGTGATCCACGTAGAATCATATATTTAAGCGATTTAGTTAGTAGGGTTTAGTAGATCGATCATTAAGATACACAATCTGATCCACTAAATTATTTCTCCCAAAACAAAAAAATAAAAAACAAAAAAAATTATTTATAATAAAAACATATCCAAATTCAGGTATTATCCATGCCATTTGTGTTGGAAGAAGAATTCATTTTCTAAACACAATACAAATTGAAATGGATAGGTACAAGTCCTATTACCAACAAGGAGGTCCAGGACCAATATCCAATTCCACGGTCCACCTCCCATATCGAATTCAAGTCCAAGTCCAATTCTTATGCGCAGACTCTACTCTTAAGTCTATCATCTTCTTTAGTCTTTATCCTTTTCTTTAGTTTTTATCTTCTTCTTTACAGTCAGAGACCATCTCAAAGTTCGTCTTCTTCCAATTCTCCCCTTCCATCTCCGTTCTCCCCTTTAATTTTTTCCCCTTTCCTCAATAATTCACTCTCCATCTCCATTAGAGATCCCTTTTAATGTGTTTCCCCTTTTCTCCACAAATGAGAAAATCACAGAAAGTAGCCGACCTCCAGCTCCATTCTCCACGCTCTATCTCCAAAATTTCACAGAGACCGAGGTAGAGAACGGAGAGGAGTGAGACATGCATGGTGCACCAAGACTCAAATTCAAGAGTACGCTGTAGTCGTCAAGCTCGAGTGCGATGTCGATGTGCGGTGTAATCTCCGAGGCTTCAAGCTCGGGTGCGATGTGCAAGCTAGCCGGGCCTGCGATAGGAATTAACTTAGGAGTCGAAGATAGAGGGTTGAGCCAGGGTTCAACCGTTCAAGGCTTCAAGCAGCAATATTGAGTTTGCATTTTTGGATTTTCTTTTCTAAATCTGATATTCTGATTTTGGTCCATTATGTGAGACTGATATTCAATTGCTGATATTTCATTTGGATGTGTTTGAAATTGCAAGTTTAAACAGATTATAGATGTTGTATGTACAATGAAGTTGGATTTTTTTTTTTTTAAAAAAAGAAACTTTCTAAAACGCCCAACGCCACCTTCTCTCCACCCAGCCGCCCAGGCCGCTAGGCGCCGCCTAATCCGCTTAGGCGCCGAGAAATATCTCTGCCGCGTATAACGACCGTCTAGGTGTTATTTGCGGCGGCACCATCCCGCCTAGCGCCTAGGTGGCCGCCTAGGCCGCCATTTTGAACATTGCCTGAAGAAACCAAAAGAATATTCAGTCAAAGAATTCATTGCCACCCACTTTGCATGATTCTGAAAATTGTGTTGAGTTAATGCCTCCTTAGTGGATTATTAATGCATTGAATTTGATTATGTATTGGAATAAATACATGGTGTTGTTCATTCAACCTTGTAGGGAAAGATTGATGTGGAAGCTTCATGAAGAAGAGCATTAATTGAATAAGGTGCATGAATGGACTTCAATGAAGGATGTTGAAATATGAGGAAATTGTCCCACATTGGAAAAGCACAAATACAACTTGTGCCTTAAGCACTATATAAGGTGGAGAGCTTGGTCACATTTCAACATCAAGGAGAACACCTCACAAGTGAGTGAGTGCTTCAAGAGTGTGTATAGCTCTTGGGCTAGAGTGATCTTCTTGAGCACTTCAAGAGTGTGTATAGCTCTTGGAGTAGAGTGATCTTCTCGGTTAAGAGAAGGTGAAAGAGTGTGTATAGCTCTTTGGGGTAGAGTGATTTTCTCGGGTTGAGAGAGGGTGTACAAGGGGTATCCTATTGGATACAAGGGCTCGAGTTGGGTATAAACTTGAGTAGTGTAATCTTGTATTTTGTATTCTTTCATAGTGAAGGAGAAAACTCTCCGAGGACGTAGGCAAGTTAATTGGCCGAACCTCGTTAAATCTTTTGTGTTCTTGGTTTCTTTATTTCATTTTTATCTTTATTGTTAGCACTTGCGTGGTGGAGGATTAATTTCCTAACAAGTGGTATCAGAGCTTCGGTTTATCGATCGTGAGCGGTTTGCCATGGCAAGTTCTAGCGGTTCACATTTCAAGGTGGAGCAGTTTGATGGAAAAGGAAATTTCACTCTATGGCAAAGGAGGGTGAAGGACATCCTAGTTCAACAAGGCCTTGCAAGACCGTTGAAAGGGAAGGATGCGAAGCCAGAGAAGATGTCAGATGAAGATTGGGACGAGTTGGAGTCCAGGTGTGTCAGCACTATTAGGCTTTATATTGCTGATAATATTATAAATA
The DNA here is from genome assembly GCA_032719365.1 of Prinsepia uniflora. Classification (NCBI taxonomy): domain Eukaryota; kingdom Viridiplantae; phylum Streptophyta; class Magnoliopsida; order Rosales; family Rosaceae; genus Prinsepia; species Prinsepia uniflora. The sequence goes on from CM064870.1 coordinate 734,881, forward strand.
ATGTTAATGATGTAGATTCTGCACCTGAGCTTTGGGAGAAAATGGAGAAGCTTTATCTTGGGAAAGGCTTGCAAACGAAGCTGAATTTAAAGCGGGATCTCTACAAGCTCAAGATGGGAGAAGGTGCGAATCTCATGGAGCACATGAATGTGTTCAAGGGATTGATAAATCAACTATCAAGAGTTGAGGTTAAAATTGAGGAAGAAGATCAAGCCCTTTTACTTCTTACCTCGCTTCCCGATTCATATGAGAATATTGTTACTACAATTGTGTATGGTAAGGATACACTGAAGATGGAGGATGTAGAATCGACTCTCTTATCACATGAGAAGAGAAGGAAAGCCGATGATTCTCAAGGTTCCGTCTTCATTGCTCATGAACAGAATCGTAAGGGAAGGTCAACTGCGAGGGGATTTAGTGAGCATAGCAGGTCTAAATCCAGAGGCAGAGGAAAGGGCAAGCAATGCTACAAGTGCAAGGAGTGGGGACACATAAAGCCGGATTGTCCATTGATGAAAGAGAAGGACGATAAGGGCTCAGATTGCTCCTTGGCTGGTGTAGCGGAGATGTCTAGAGATTTTGGAGAACTTCTCACAGTCTCCAAAGGTAATTACATTTTTTCTCAAGATTATTGGATATTAGATAGTGGTTGTTCTCATCACCTTTGCTCTAGGAGAGAATATTTTGATACGTTCCAGGAAGTCCAAGGATTTGTGACTTGGGGTGATGGCACAAGACGTCGTGTCATGGGTACGGGAACGGTGAAGATCAAAATGTTCGATGGAGCAGTTCGAACATTGGGTGATGTGGTGTATGTCCCAAAGTTCCGGAGAAATCTAATATCCTTGAGCCAACTAGACTCCAAGGGCTGCAAGGTTTCGTCAGCAGGGGGAGTTATGAAAGTGTCACGTGGCTGCATGGTCCTAATGAAGGGAGAAAAATGTAAAAGTATGTTCCGTCTGATAGGAAAAACTCAGACCTCGAAGGTTGTTGGGAAACAGGGTGCACAGGAGAACAGGTACCTGAAGCGGGTCTCGTTTGCGGGCACAGCAGAGACGCTATCTACATGTTTCCAAGTTTCAGACGATGGTGAGAAGGATAATCCTGCTAAGGAAGAGGCAAAGTCGAGGTCCCTCTTCGGAGCCAACTGGTAATTGTTGACTCGGAGCAGCTGCACATAGCATTGGCCATTTTGAATCAGGGGGAGCTAGGATCGTATGCAACTGATTCGGGGTATGTGTAGTTGGTACAAGAATAAGGCCAATGGAATGCTTGTGGGTATATCAAGCGGTATCTCAATTTGAGATGAACTTCAGGGATTGAAGTGGTGATGCAACATTATCCACCTAAGTCGGCAGGGGGAGATTGTTGAGTTAATGCCTCCTTAGTGGATTATTAATGCATTGAATTTGATTATGTATTGGAATAAATACATGGTGTTGTTCATTCAACCTTGTAGGGAAAGATTGATGTGGAAGCTTCATGAAGAAGAGCATTAATTGAATAAGGTGCATGAATGGACTTCAATGAAGGATGTTGAAATATGAGGAAATTGTCCCACATTGGAAAAGCACAAATACAACTTGTGCCTTAAGCACTATATAAGGTGGAGAGCTTGGTCACATTTCAACATCAAGGAGAACACCTCACAAGTGAGTGAGTGCTTCAAGAGTGTGTATAGCTCTTGGGCTAGAGTGATCTTCTTGAGCACTTCAAGAGTGTGTATAGCTCTTGGAGTAGAGTGATCTTCTCGGTTAAGAGAAGGTGAAAGAGTGTGTATAGCTCTTTGGGGTAGAGTGATTTTCTCGGGTTGAGAGAGGGTGTACAAGGGGTATCCTATTGGATACAAGGGCTCGAGTTGGGTATAAACTTGAGTAGTGTAATCTTGTATTTTGTATTCTTTCATAGTGAAGGAGAAAACTCTCCGAGGACGTAGGCAAGTTAATTGGCCGAACCTCGTTAAATCTTTTGTGTTCTTGGTTTCTTTATTTCATTTTTTCATCTTTATTGTTAGCACTTGCGTGGTGGAGGATTAATTTCCTAACAAATTGGAGATTGCAGTTTGCTCTTCACTTACATAAGTTTTAAAATCAGCATCAACAACGGGAATCTGCTGGGCCCAAAAGAGATTTGAGACGGTACTCTTCTGAGGCCCGAGAAAATAAGAATAAGGAATTAGACAAGGATCTAACACCATTAGACCAAGAACAAGAAAATTATCAACTTTTACTTGGTATCGAGCAAAACTACTAAAATAATTTTTTTTTTCTTTCTTTGGGTTCATTAAGATTGAAAGTCTAAGCTTCTTTCACGGGAGTGGCTTAAGCCTCACCAGTTCACAGCTCAGAACAAATACAAAGTTCAAATTTTCCCTCTCATTCCCAAAAGAGGAATCTATAGTGGCCTTTATATAGGCTTCATATCGTTCTTTCACACGGTTAACGAAAGTTGTTCATAAAAGTAGAATTATTTGAACACTATACAGCATCTCCAATTGAAATGAGGCAAAGATTTCTCGTTCCTCTGGCTATCTTGAAGCGACAATAGACATATGCAACAATAGACAATGGGAACCTATCCCACCCTCTGATTTAAATATTGCAAATTGATTTCAACATAAAAAAGCAATCTTTCCCTCCAGTTCATACAAAAACAGACGGATAGACGGATAAGGCCCAGATTAATATGCTTTCAATGCTGAATTCGTAGCGAATAAACTGAATAAGAAGGTAGGGGAAGAAATTTCTAACCTCCGGCGATCGGCGTCGTTGCGGTGGAATAATTGGGGTTGAAATTAGTGATTCGGCACGCCTAATGTAGCCTTCTTTTTATGAGCATCAAATAGTTCGAGTGGATAAAATCTTCCAATTGATAAACAAATCAACTTCGACAAGCAGCCAAATCTTCCAAAAACTACGAAAATTTTTACGGGACTGGAGGAGACACGGAGAAGTAAAATATAACATTTGTGTTTGGCACCACTAACAAGAAGCGCATCTGGTGTAGTGGTATCATAGTACCCTCCCACGGTACTGACCGGGGTTCGATTCCCTGGATGCGCATTAATTTTTTTTTATATTTATTTTTCTTCTGGAAAGCCCCGCCCTTCTACCATTTTCAAGCCTTTTATAACTCGCACAGAATTTTGCGCTCCTCTTTCGTCTCCGTTGTTAGATGAGACACGAACACGATGATACCTCCGCCGGAGATCAACCCTGCAACAACTCGACTTCTGTCTCTCCTAAACACCTGCTCCTATGCTTCTCAGATCCCGCAAATACAAACCCAACTCATTCTCTCAAACCTCCACTCGAACACCACCGTCGCCTCCACCTTCATTTCCGCCTGTCAATCTCTCGGCCTCTTAGAGTTGGCCCACCTTCACCTCCTAACCCAACTTCCCAAACCCAATGTTTTCGTCTGCAATTCTCTCATCAGAGCCTTCTCTCACTCCCGCACCCCTCATCTCCCTCTCTCTGTATACACCCACATGCATAAAAGCTCCATTCTTCCCAACAACTTCACTTTCCCATTCGTTTTGAAGTCCCTAGCTGATTCCCACGAATTCAAACAAGGCCAATGCTTGCATGCCCATGTCGTGAAATTTGGCCATCTCCATGATATTTATGTTCAGAATTCGTTATTGAATGTCTACGCATCGTCTGGGCGTATGGAGTTATGTCGAAAGGTGTTTGATGAAATGCCCCAGAGAGATGTTGTGTCGTGGACTGTTTTAATTATGGGGTATCGAAATGCCGGGAATTATGACGATGCATTGATTACTTTTGAACAGATGCAATATGCTGGCGTGGTGCCAAATCGTGTGACAATGGTGAATGCTTTAGCTGCGTGTGCTAATTTTGGAGCACCCGAGATGGGTGTTTGGATACATGACTTTATAGTGAAGAGTGGCTGGGAATTGGATGTAGTATTGGGGACTTCTTTGATTGCTATGTACGGAAAATGTGGTAGAATTCAAGAGGCTTTGGCTGTTTTCAATAACATCAAAGAGAAAAATACGTTTACTTGGAATGCACTTATCAAAGGGCTTGCTCTTGCTAAAAATGGCAAGGAGACAATAGAATGGTTTAAGATGATGGAACAAGAAGGGGTCCGAATAGACGGGGTTACTTTGGTTTCGGTTCTAAATGCTTGTAGTCACTCAGGGCTGCTGGATATTGGTAGACAGATTTTTAGTTCCTTGAGCAATGGGAAGTACGGATTTTTTCCAGGGATCAAGCATTATGCTTGTATGATTGACCTCTTCGCACGTTCTGGGTGTGTTGAAGATGCTTTGAAATGCTTAGGAGAAATGCCTTACGAGCCTAATAAAGCTATTTGGGGGTCATTGCTGGCTGGTGGTAAAGCTCATGGAAACGTAGAACTGAGTGAGTTTGCAGCTCGGAAGCTCATTGAGATGGAGCCCGGGAATAGCGCTTACTATATTTTGCTGTCGAATATTTATGCAGACATGGGAAGATGGAAGGATGTTGAGGAACTGAGGGGGATGATGAAACAGAAAGACCTCAAGAAAAACTTGGGCTGCAGTTCTTTGGAATTCGAATTCGAATCCCGAACCCAGTTAATCAACTATTAGCCCAATAAGTTCTAATGTTTTTATCAGCAGTTCATTTTGCAGGTTAGTTTGTTCTATTATTGAGTTGGGTTGCTTCCATTTTACTGCTTGCTTAAATTTGATTGGATGGTGAATGCTCTTCTTGCAGCCCGTTTATCTTTTGAATTTTAAATGGAGACAGTTGAGAGGTTGTAAAACCAAATGCAAAAGGCATATATGTTCATACCGAAGATGGAAAAGAAGACTCAAAGTAGAGTCTTTTACAACCATTTGATGGAAAAAGAAAATCAACTAGGTACTTTTATTGGAGATATACGACTGTTGAGTAGGCAAATAGCAGCAACAGCGGCAGCAGTAGTTACTCTCTAGTTCTTGCTTCCCAAGGCAATGACTTTCTTCCAAGCTGGCCTTGCAGTGATATCAGCTACCCATTTGGCAACATGGGGGCGGGATTCGAACACCTTCTTTGATCGTGTTCCCATCAAGTAATGTATGTTGGGAAGGTGGTGAAGATCTGCTAAGGTGAAGCTGTCCCCTCCCAAGTATTTTGACTGCGCCAGACGGGCCTCATAAACATCAAGAACCCCACCCAACTTGGCTTCAAATTCCTCCACAACCGCAAAGTCAGTTTCCAATCCTACCAGAGGTTTAATGGCGAGCTCCCAGGTCAATTTTGAGGCTGCTGGATCGAACTTTTGACCTTCCACCTCCGCCCACACAGATATAATTGCCATCTTCTTGGAGTCTCGGATCACCAGCTGGGTTCCATTGTCCGGATACTCGTGGGCAATGTACTGTGTGATTGCCCTTGATTCTGCACATCACAAGTTGCACATATTATACACACAAATTTTTAGGGTTTGATGTGAGTGATGAAAACTCACCAAAGAGCTTAAGATCTCCATGTTCGAAAGCCGGAACTTGACCAAATGGCTGCATCAATCGCAACCAAAGAAATGTGAGACCGATTTGGGGTGGTTGGACACACAAAAAACATGCTTCCCTCTTCAAATTCTTAGGGTGAGTCAGATACTTACATTGAGGGAAATGAAGGGCTCCTTTTTGTGCTCTCCGGCTTTCATGTCAACCGGAACAAACTCAAATTCAATGTCTTTCTCATAAAGGGTGGCGAAAACCCGCATAGCGGCGGTCGACATGGTGCTTCCATAGACTTTGATGGTTGCCATGGCAGTGTGTCTGTGTTGTGATTTTGAAGCAAGTAAGAAACTGAGCAAATTTGGTTATGATTTGGGAATGAGTTATGGCATAGTATTTATAAAGTTGGAGGAGCAGAAGGGATCATTGCTGCTTTTTCCCAAAGCTATCGATTACGTGGTCGATGACATAACTTTCAATTATTTTCTCTCAGTGCCTCTTCAAGATTAATTTATTCATCTTCTGGGTTTTGATAAAATTTTGGCCGAAAGCTCCAAGATCTAGCTGCCAACCTACCCATTTTCTCATCGAGCGAAAAGCGATCTACCCATTTTCTTATTGAGCGAAAGCTAGTGCGAAATAAATGGAAATGGAAATGCAAGTCAAGTACGACTTGATAATCTATTTCCCATTGAACACGACCTTTGAGAACTCCCCCAACCCAACTTGATGTTATTTTATGTTAAAAGATAAGATTTTTAAAACCATTTTGATTTCTCCGAAGTAAAATTTTAGAAATGTATCTAAAAGATAAGATTTTTTTTTTGTTCGAATAAACAAAATATCCTAAAAAATCGATCTTTTTTTTTTTAGTTATTGAATCTTTCTTTAACAAATCAATGCGTGGAAATCTCAATTTTTTTATTCTAATCTGGTAATATTAGTAACAGTGAATAATTTTTTGTTACTCGAATACAAAAATGTAAATATTTCAAGTGATCCAAAATAATGTTAACTCTTGATGTTAAAAAAGTTATTAAACGTCCAGTTGTTACGACACTAATTGATTGAATAGTAATTAAAAACCCTAAACAAATTGAGATTATTAATAAGAGCAGCTACTACTTAACGGTTGTTACCAAACGAATTAACCGTCGGAATTGTATTAACAATCTTAAACAAACTTTAAATGTAAAAGTTAAGAGCATTAATACTTAATTAACAGTCGATTCCCTCACTTGACCAAAAAAAAGAGAGTAGATTGTTTCGTATAATTAAAATTTAAACGAGTCTTTATTACTAACCAAACAAGCACTCTTTTAACTTAAAAGTTGACGAAATATTATATTGTCGTCGGCTATATATATTGTTAAGGATAATATTTGTATTTCACATTGATGAAATCTTTTTATTTCACACTTTTCGATATACGTGTAACTGTTTACGATCACTAAATCATCATTTCAGAATTGTCTCTTTACAAAATTTAACAAAATGGGAGGTTATTTAGTATTTATATGCATCTAACAAATCGATCGTATTTATAATAATTACGATATTCATGGTGACTGTCTATTTAGTTAATATATATTGACTAAATGATTTTTTTGGTTACTTTTATGCATAAATAATCTTGAAATAATGATTTAAGTATTTGTATAAGAAAAGTTCAATATATCAAACTTATGGAATGAAAAAACTCCTCCAACGGTGAAATACATCTATTATCCTCTAGTTAATTATAAATAAATAAACCGAAATGTAAATTTTGTTTCAAAAAGAAAAAAAAAACTTACGAAGGTGAATTTTGTTTTAGTTAAATTTATCTGGAACCGTGGATACAATAGCTTTAATAATGTCAATTGATAATGAAAAAACAAAATCGGGATAAACATCAATACAGTGACGTAGTCAGAATTTGACTTTAATGGGGGCCTAATTAATTTTGTTTTTTCTTTCAACAAAATACTCTAATCTAAATTGTTCACAAATTTACGAACATAGTTATAACAAATTTCACGACATTTATTTGTATAAATCATGTACACTATGAATCTTATATATAAGCATACTTTAACAGCTAAGAAAACAATAACTTATGAAAATTTATAAGCTCTATAATCACTATAAGCATTCAGAAATGAAAAAAAAAAAATTAAGTAAAGAAATATTAAATACAAAAATATGGGGTAAATACATTTTACGAATATCTATAGTTAAAAAACAAAATTAACAAATTAACGAAAGAGGAAAATTAGAAAAATTACAGTACAAATTTAAAAAATTTATATGCATTATAAATAAATAAAATTAAAATATATTAATTATTTTATGATAAATAACACAATAGTCTAATACAAACTAACACATAATAGAGAAAGAAATCACGCCCTTTTATGATTTTCCGTTTTCAATTTTCAGTTTTCAGTTTTCACCGAAAGTCATACCCTCGGCCACCTTCTTTAACGCGGGCCGGGTCGATATCTCCTCCCACCAAGCCTTGACACGTGGACGATCATTAACCAAAGAAGCCCAAGGAGTCTTCATGAAATAAAATGTGTAAGGGAAGTGGTGAAGGTCAGCCAAGCTGAAAAAATCACCGGCTAAGAACTTGTTGATGCTCAGCCTGGCTTCGTACACGTCAAGAACCTTCTCCAACTTCTCCAAGCCCTCGTCGATCACCGCCTGGTCGGCCTTGCAGCCCGCGGCCGGCTTCGCAAAATACTCGAAAACGATCGGCTTGATCGCCGGGTGGTATTGCTGGGATTCCACTTCGATCCATACCTTCACCAATGCAGATTCCTTAATGTTTTCGTGGCGGAGGAGATCGGATCCAGTTCCCTTGAATTTTTCGGCTATATAAGATGTGATTGCTCGAGATTCTGATGTGTATACGTGGTGAAGATGTGACAAATTTAATATGTTATGTCAGGGCCTACAATGTAAAATGAGGCTAACGAGAAAAATAATAATGCTACAATACAATGCCGTATTAATCGTATTAAGTACATTATATTTTTTCAATATAATATAATTTAAAAAAATGTTCCCTTATTTTTTCAGCCGTTAGATTTTAATTTGAAATAATCTAACGATCTATACTCTGCACTGTACTTAGTGCGGTGTGGTGTTGCAGAAATTCCGTATTTTTAACATATATTTTTATTAAATTTATACATTTTTCTTGTGACATAATTGAGTGTAAATAAACAAAAAAAAAAACACACACACACCATGGTACAGACACCGTAAGATTAGTGACTTGATAAAAAAAAACCTAAAAAAAGAACAAATTACATTCTATATGAGGCCTTTTTTAACAACAACATGAGCTTTTATTTGTGATTAATTTTTATTTTTCGTCAAATTTATTAGGATTTATTTTTGGGGTTTTTTATAATTTTTTTGTTCAATAAAAGAAAAAATGCATAAAAAAAACACCAAAATAAATCACATATAAAAAGTCCACGTTGTTGTTAAAAAAGTCCTTATTTTTTTCTTTTGTATATTTTTTTCTTTTATGGAAGTAAGAGTTTAGGGTTTAGGGTTTGTGAAACGAACTTACCAAAGAGTGCGATGTCCCCATCTTCTAACACTGGAACCTGACCAAAGGGCTGAAGAAAAAAAAAATGGTTAAAATGATTGTGACTAACTAGGGTTAGGCATTTGGATCTCAAAAAACCAAACTAGATCAGAAATTATCCAATTCAATTCAATTCGGTTTATTTTGATCCGATTCAAATTTATTTTATTTTTTAATATTATCGGGCCTAGAAATTAACCGAACTGAATTGAATTGACTTCAAATTTTGTAATCTCTTTAATTTTTGAATTCCATGGGTGTGATTATAATATATTTATATCTAAAAATAAGGGTTAAAAAAAGTTCTAAATCTCAAATCTTAATTAATATTACGTATATAAAGAATTTAAAATATTTTCAACCTACAATCTAATTAAAAGATTTTCCTGGAAAAGAAGTTATGTATTATTTGAATAAATACGATGCCTCATTTTGGATGCAGAAGTCTTATATATGGTTCGAGGAACCCGTGATGTAATAACGGATTTGTTACTATAAGACATTAAAATTTTTTGTAATTTACGTGTGCGTGATACTCGTGTTATTTGATCCGAGTTGAAAGTCTTAGCAAGATTTTAATAAGGCCACATTTATATATCGCTAAATTTTATAAGAATTTTCAGATATTCATCTGGAATTGGAACTGCATAGCAACGACGTACATATCCACATGCATTTATAATATGGAAGGCGGACTTACATTCTTGGCAAGAAACGAAGGCTGCTTGTTTTCTCGAGTGAAAAGATCAACACGAACAAGCTCGAAATCGACATTTTTTTCATGGAGGCAAGCTGCTACGCGAGTTGTGCAGGCGGACACCGGAAGTCCATACAGCTTCACCACCATAGTTGCAGGCTTAGCTTGCAGCAAAATCAAAGAAAAATAAGCTCAGATTTTACCACTTGTATTGTAAATTTGTATATGAAGATCGATGGGTGTTAAGAGTGAAGCATATACCAAGTAGTGTCCTTAAATAAAACTCTGGCCTTCGCGTCTGCGAACAATGGGGTTGAGATACTCTTTGTCGGGCGGTCATTTCGGTTTCAATTTTTGTACTGCTGTAAATAAAATAATTTGCAGTTTATTTCGAACAAAAAACAGTCACATTTGATTAGATTAAGAAAATTACCAGCGTAAAAAATTAGGGTTATGCTTTGTTTAATTGGATCTTCCACATGGTTGAATGCAAGACTCGATGCAGTAATGATGGAGGAATCTTTTGTTAGCCGTAAATAACGAAAGTAACTAAACACATTTTGGCATGGGTAAGTGTGCCGTCTCGTATAATAGTTAGACGCCTATGTAAATTTGTGTGTATAATCTTATATATATATATATATTTAGTTATATAAATTATTTTATTTATTAAATACTTAGTTTATGAACAAAAAAAAAACTTAGAATGTTGTATAATAAAATTAATAAAAGACTTACATTTTCAACATTTATGATATTCAACTCAATTTATTTATTTAGATAATTAATTTTTGTTCTGAAATTATTTGATAGTATTCAATATGTTATTAATTTATTGAATTTTATCTTTTAAAAAAAAAACCGCATAAACCCCTGTCTAAATTCCCACCTAAATCCCACCTAGCCGCCTAGATCATATCTGACCGGCTAAACGCTAGACCCCTATAGATCATCCTAAAACGCCTAGTGTCATTTTAAACAGAGATTATCCGACCATTTAAATATTCATGACCAGCACTCTCACAAAAAAACGAAAAAGGTTAAACCCTTTAATGAATTATAGCACTTTCACCTAATATGAATGAATAACGTTGTATTTTATGTTAGGAATAAAATACCATCCAGTCAAACAAAGATTTCAGTGCACCGATTTAGGGCAAAAATATTCAGATTCGCTTTCTTCTTCATTTTTAAACACTACACGAACACCAAGTTAAAAACAAAGATCGGAAAAATCAACAATGAAAGCTAAATCTGGGCATCATATAAAAAAAAAATGAAATAAATATTAAGCGACAGTAACCACAAATTTACAAGTCAGTTGTTAATCTCAACGGTCAATTGCAATGTACCCGAGAATTGAAATATCGATATATATCGACGGATATATTACTAGTCAAATTTATGGATATCTCGTTTCAAATATCGCTATCGATATTGTTTACGGTCAAATAAAAATGATGGAAATTTAGTTTAAAAGTTTGAATTTTTTAATGAAATTTTGGGAAAAATTTAAATACTCAAAAATGTTTATATAAAACTAACAAAAACTATAAAATGACTTTGATATAATAAATATATGATGAATAATATGATAGAATATGTGTTTGACGATGATTGAGATGATTGACATGTATAAATCCTTAAAGATAAACTTAAATTAAAACATAATTTTATTGATAATGTTGCACTAAGAATACTTTACACATTGGCCTTTATTAAAAACAAGTAGAGTGTCTACCACATTGAAAATTTGATTGGTTTCCATCTACCAAGATCAAAATTTTTGCCAAGTGATGCTACTTGACCAAGTGAAAATGTATTGTTGGACATAATATTTGTATATCTCCTTTAAATGACATACTCTTCCTCCATAGATGGAGTAGTTAGGATTTGTCCAACTAACTTCTCCATAACCTTCATTGAGATGAGGATCTTCCTAACCTCTACAACCATGTGGCCTCCGTAAACATATATTATAAATTAAAACATATATTACCAAATATGTGAGTTAAGCCATATTTGACATTAAGACATATATTACCAAATAATAATAATAATAAAAATTATAATCACGTTATTTAAATTCTCTCAATTAGAACATATATTCTAAGTTACACTTTGATGATGATAAAAAATTAAGGAGCAAAAACACATATATTCTAAATTAAAACATATATTACGAAATATGTAAGTTAAGCCATATTTTACATTAAAATATATCTTCTAAATTAAAACATTTATTACCAAAATTGTGCGTTAAGCTATATTTTACATTAAAACATATATTGCCAAATAAATTAGGGATTTTGAAAAAAAAAAGGTCAAGCAAAAAAAAAAGAAGAAGAGGATATGAAATAAATGTAGAACACAACGCTTTGCATATTACACTAAAAAGAGAGACTGAGAGGGTTAGACTTAAATCGTCCAGACTCTTCTGGAACTCTCTCTTGGGTGAAGAGAGTGTTTTCTCGTCCTCTTGACTGGAAGGAAACAGAGAGGCGAGAGCTGGAGTGTCGGTGAGGCTGTCGGCTGAGAGAAACGGAGAAATAGAGAGGCCTGAGCAGTTGGTTTTGTCGATCGCTTTAAAAGGTTGGTTCAAATGTCGAGATATTTGAGGGGTTCGAGAAGTTCTGGGCTTCCAGTGACGATCGTGAGAGCTTCGTCTAGTTCGAGAGGTTCGAGAGCCCTTTGAGAGGTGAGTGGGTGATGTAATTGAGTGAGTAAACGAGGGGGGGTAATTGTTGACTCTGTGGTGATTTTGCCTCAATTTGTGAAGATCGAAGGTATGTTGCTAGTTTGCAATTTGTAGGCAAAGGGGTGAGTGAGTGATTGGGCTCGTTTGATTCTTTTCAAAATTGTATCCTAATACTCCAAATTGTAGTATTAATTGAGTGATTGACTGATTGCTGTCCAATTTTATTTTTCCCATTTATGTTTGAATTTTTGGAGGATTGAATTATTTGTCCGATTTTCTGTTCATCTATGACTCTTTCAATTTGTTTGATATTGTTTGGAGGTTTCAATTTGTCCAATTTTCTGTTCATCTGTCCCCAGGTTTTCAATTTGTCCAATTATGGGTTTTCAATTCTCTGTGAAAAATCGATGGTCGATATTGGCCGAAACCATCGATTTTGAGGGAAGATTTTCCTTCACCCCCGGCTTATGTGTCTCTGATCGGAAAAATCGATATATCGGCGATATTCCCGATATTTTTATCACTGAATGTCCCACATGGAAGACTGCAACATCGGAAACTACAACACTAAAATTAACATAAGACACGAGATTGTAATACTCATATTTTCTCAGTTCTCTCTCCTGAGCAGAGAAAACACTCCCAAACCAACTGTAGCCGCCGACCCCTTTGGGGGGTCGGTGGCAACCCCCTTGCTTTCCCCCATTTTCTCTAATCTTCTCCTCTGTCCTCCCTCTTCTCATCATCTTTGTCTCCCTTTTATCTATCTTTCTTTTCCTTTTTTCTTTTTCCATCTTCTCCTTCTCGAGATTCTCTCATCTTCTCTTTCTCCATTTTTGCTTCATCTTCTCCTTCTCCTCCTTAATTTTTTTCCTTTTGATGGTTTCTCCGCCATTTGTGGCTTTTATCGGCTCCACCCATGTGGTGGCTTTTGCTCCACCTTTTATGGTAACTTCAAATGCTCCCTATGATTTGAACCCTCATTCTCATCCTCCCCCTCACTAAATATCTTTAGTTGCTACTCACCTTAGATTCTTAGCCACCTGACTCCGCTCCACAACCCCTCCATTATGGATCATCCCGTGGTGATTTTGGGTTCTTGATAAAGTGCACGATGTACTCATTGAATGAATTATGAGAGCACCTTGTGTGCGGATAACTAACTCACTCCCATTTTCAGATTAGTTATTCGGTTTCACTTCTCTACTAATTGGTGGCTGTGAACTTGTGACTTAGTGGTTATGTGGTGGCTATGCCAGTTTGGTGGGAAGACTATAAGAGATTTAAGATGTAATTATTGAACTTTAATTTCCCTGTTGGTTCCAATATACTTTTCTAATAAAAAAAAAATCACAAGGGACACAAAGAAACCACATTATTGGATATCTTTACTGATTTCGAAGATAAAGGATATAAAGCCATATTGTTTATGAGTTAGTTTGCTTTTTTCTTTTCTTTTTCGTTTTTCGAATTTCGTAGTGTTACAGCACCCAGAAATTTACAAATTTACATCCTCATGTATTTACAACATAATATACCTAAAAAACTAGGGAGAAAATCAAAGCAGAAGGCCAAACAGTACTCGTAACATTATATGTAGGAAATGATGGACATTGGAGTTTGGACAGTACAGTATACATCACACTTCAAAAGGCTTCTTCTGGCTTTAGAAAGTTGTGATATTCCAGCTGTGCCATCTCTCCTCCATTCACCGGGTCAAACTCACATCGATAGAAGCTGCATTCAAATGCATATGTATAACAGAGTTTAAATTCCAACTCGCCACACAAATGATGGCTAAGCAAACGCTACAATTGTTTACGCTATATATATATATAAGTGTATATATATATATAAAAGTGATGATTGTACGTTGATATGGATTGATCTTAATTAAAATGCGAAAGCGTCATAAACTATGCTTGCCTTCCATCCATGCCAAGAATGACCACTGTATTCTTCTGGTGACCAAAAGCGACAATGTATTGAGAACCCTCGAGCAAGCGAAACTGAGCAACAGACCACTCTGAACTAAAATACTTGGGCAGCACACCTGCAAGTGCAAACCTAACTCAGATCCATCGGCCTAAGAGAGACAAATATAATCTGTCGTTTGCCAGTGTACATGATACACCTGGTCTTATAATCATCTACACACGTGATCAGAATGAACATAGTTTCTTTCGGTAATCATGCTTTTCGGTTTTATGATCAGACATTGTTTCTTTATTTCCATGTCAATATGTTCTCTTACCCATGCATACAACAATTACTTGCCCCAGCTAAAATGCTTAACAGCCTGTGCTTTATTATGCATTCAAAACTCACTAGTTTCATCATAGGGGAATATAATTTGGGAAAAATATAATTTCTTTGGTGTCAACGTGGTGCAAGAATTAACACTCTGAAGAATTTGTCACCAGTAAATGTAGAATGTTCACAACGGAAAATCAGACTAGAGCAATTCAATCATTTAGGAGGGAGAGTTTGAGTGTACGTTTACCTCTGATGAAAGAAAGAGATGAGTTTGATGAGGAAGCAGCAAGATTAGGATCAGATGCACTTCGTGGATTCTCATTTCCAGAGGATCCAGAATTAACCTTAAGATTGAAAACATGGACAGTTCCCTTGTCACTCGAGACCGCTAGCCACTGAGCAGTTGAAGAGAAAGCCAAACTATAAATTTCTGCTCTGTCTGCACCCCTCCTAACCTGCAATTGTATCCAACTATCAATCATACAAAACAAAATTTTATGAACCCACTATCATAGGTCAATAACAGTTCACAGTTTCAATGGAGGACAGACGCATCCTCCTCAAAGGTCAGATAAAAAGGACATAACTTGATAAAACAATCTTCCCCAAGATCACTAAGCATGTATATGCAACATGATCTCTATATAATCATGTCTGTTCCAATTAAAACTGAGAGTATTTATCTTTTTAGTAATCACTAACATATCGAAGCCCACATATGCCCATCAACTGCAACCTGCAACTCACAAGCGCTTAATACTACACTGCTTTGACAATTAACCAGAGCACCAATAATACAATCGAAACTGAAAGTATTTATCTTTTTAGTAATCACTAACTTATCGAAGCCCATATATGCCCATCAACTGCAACCTGGAACTCACAAGCGCTTAATACTACACTGCTTTGACAATTAACCAAAGCACCTATAATACAATCGAAAATTTCACACCAAAATTCAACATGTTTTAGCTTCAACATCTTACAGCATTGCAAACAATAATGATCAACATCATTATCAACCAATGCAGAAATTTTCCTCTTATATTAAGTTTAAAGCATACCTCTTGAAGCAAAGTTCCATCAAGCGTGTTAAAAATCCGAACAAGAGTCCCTTTGTTGCTTGCGGTGGCGAGCAACTGGCCGTCCGGCGTTAGCGCAAAGCAAGCAAGCCTGGAATCGTGAGCCATGATGAACTTGGTCCTCTTCGAAGCGTAATGCTCAACCCTGACCTGCCCTTTCTGCAACCCAGGGCACACCAGCACCAGTGACCCGGCCACTTGCGACACAGCGCACAGCCCCTTTGGATTGGCAATCGTCTCAATCTGGTGCAGTAATTTCAAGTCGGCGAAGTTGTACACAAAAATCTTCTGCTCCAACACAACAACGATTCGGTCCCTGCGAAGCCGTACGGAGCGGACGACAGAGCGAAAGGAGAGCTCGCCGATGCATCGGCCTTGGTGGTCGTCCCAGATCATGACTTTGTTGGTAGGGTACTGAGGGTCAGGACCACCGCCGACTATAGCCAATATGTTGCAGCGAAATAGCATCTCAACGACGCCAATTCCACCACCGTTGTCGAAGTCCCGGCGAAAGAGCTCGCGGAAGGGGTCGCAGTTGTAGATCCGAAACCCGTGGTCCGTACCCACAGCGAAGCAAGCGTGGTCCTGGTTGTATGAGAGGTGGAACAGCGACGGAGGAGAGCGTGAAGCCGGAGGGGTTGGCTCTGGGGGTGTGGAGAAGGGGTTGCTGTGGACGTTCGGGTTCGGCGGCGATTGCGGGTCGTGGTCATGATCGCGATCATGGTTGCGGTCATCGGTGGCGGCGGCAACGACGGTAGAGGGGTCGTCCGTGGGTTCGGAGAGGAAGGCGGCATTGGAATTGGGGTCTGGCCAGGAGTTAGGCGAGAAGGCAGAGAGGGTCGCCATTGGAGGAGGATCCAGATGGAATTATGGCAAGCTTTGATAGGAGAATCAGGAGGCAGGAGAGGATAGACGATAGAGTATTGGGAAGCGGTGAAATTACAGTTGGGACCTCTCAGCGTTTGCACAGGAGGAGTAATGAGAGATTTTTGGGGGAGAAGTGAGGGACAAAATTGTCCTATGAAGTGGTGGGGCCGTACCCGGATGTGGCGCTGATGCTAATTCGTTGATTGGAGGGCACGAACGAAATCGGGATGCGTTGCGCGTCTAAACCACGCCTGATGGAAACGGAATTGGAACCTAGTATTTCATTCCATTCCGCCACTCCTACCAAAAATTAGGAAAAATAATCACAGGTCGAATTCAGCCATTCAGGTCACAACCTGTTATTAAAACTAAAGGGTGCAAAACAAACCCACGTTTACAAAAGAAATGGTTGTATACTACAAAGACTTTGATGTTTGATGAGCGAAGCTGGCCAAGAATAAGGGACGAAAGCTTGTGAGATGAGAGCTCCCTACACTAAATCTACATATATGTATTATTCAACTCATGTACAATTTTTTTTGGTGAAGTTATGTTTACTCCCAAAAAAAAAAAAATAATAAAGCAAACAAATTTGGATGAGCTATTCAGCTCCCATCAAAATTACAGGACCCTAAGTCTAGAACTTGTCCTGGTAATATATGAGAAGCAATGTTGGAGCATAGGGTTCCGAATGGAGCTTGTGGATACCACTCACCTGCCATGTAAGGCCTACTCATCACCCCCTGGCGGTCGGTCGACTTTCAAGTTGAGATCCTGGTCCCGGAGAATCCTGCGCTTGTCAAATTGAGATGTCGGAGAAATAACTGGATAAGATGATACTTTTGCCATTGCCCACATGAACCTCTTTCCTGCCCACAGAATTACATTGATCACTATTTTCATAGTAAACCTAACAATACTCAACTAAGAACGAATCAAACCCAGAAAACCGAAGATTCAAATTCGATTGTCATACCATGGATGGTGAATCCGGATTAATTTCCCTACATCAAGGTCAACATCGCTGCAGACTCTCGAATTGAAAATAACTGTCCTTGTTGATTCTTCTTCATTCAACGTGTTTGTTGAGCTCTCTGCCCATGGGAGGCACTACACGAACAAAAATGCATCTTCACTCATTCTTTCCAACAAATGCATAACAGAACATGTATTTTCATTCATTCATTCATTCATTCATTAACTTGCTGCTACAACAACAACATCATCTAACAAATGAACATAAACTGACCTTTAAATTGTTGCCAAAGGAGCAGCGACACACTGTTAGCTTTGCATCCAAGTATCTTGAAAGAATTTTCACATCAATGCAGCTTGCTTCGGAAGAATTGGCAAATAAGTACAAACATGAATAGGCAACAGCTCAAAGACCAAAACCATATCTTTCTTCTATCCAAGTACTACATGCATGTACAGATAAAATAAGAACAGAAATATTCTAAAGAGTTATTACTTTGGTAGGTTCCTTCCTCAATATTCTTCAAGAATTCCATATCATTTTCTTTCTCACTCTGCACGACCTGCTGCAGTTGCCCGAATAATCCAATTCTACAAAATGGCAGTACACAAGCACATTTAGCTTCTACTAACATTAATTGCATTTGTATCACAGGGTCTAACTGTTCACCTTAATGGTTTAGGCACTGCGAGGAAAGCTTTGTCACCCAAAGCTTCCTGAAATCGATCTACCAATGTTTGTCCTTTCACCTCCGGTTTATGAAGCGTCAAAATCTGACCATCAGCCTGCTTATGAATCTACATCAGACAAAGTAACATTTGCAAAAGGAAAGAGCCAAACAAAAGCAATTGATACCTCGCTATCACTTGGAGATCCAGGGCCTAAGTGCTCTGGGGAGCTTTCATTGTCAATAAGTCTATCTCCAAGTGTAGATACTCTCTTCACAACTAGGGGTGCCGTTTTACGTCTTTTCCTATTATACTGAAGAAAATACTTGATCAAACTATGAACAGAAATATGCAAAGCAAAAAAAAAAAAAAAACATGTTTGAATAAGACAGTAAACCATTTTCAAATTTCTTCTCTGCATAGTTGTCTTATCCTGCAGGCCATCTAAAAGCTCAGCCATTGACTGCTCAATGGGTCCATGCCCAAGTTCATTCACTTCAATTGGCACAATCTCCATCTGATTTTCCTCTTCTCCCTGAATATCCTCGAGAGTTGCTTCCAACCTCTCAGGCAACTCTTGAACTTTCAATGATATGTCACTTTCATCCTTGTGCGTTGGGAAATGGAACGTAAATTTTGGTTTTCCTTTGCCTTTGATTGCTACACCAATTGATTCTCAAATTTAACAAAACACTAAAGATTGTAACAAATTACACAAAATGAGTTGACACATATCACCTTTCAAACACGTTATACCTTTAGATGATCTTTCCAATTTCAAGTAAGCAGAATACGACGAAGAACACGAAGTTTTCTCATTCAACCGCATGAGCGCCTCAGCTTCTTTACTTGCCGCCAACCATTTGTATGATCCATCTTCTTTACCACTCCCAATGCCACGAACATCATCTTTCTGCAACTCTATAGCACCAAAAGCAACCGAACTTTTCGAGCGCACATTGACCTTGTTTTCCACAGACAGGTTACAAGCACATTACAAAACCAATACATACATAAAATATCTTTACATCCAAATCGTAATTTCGTACCTCCTCGTCGGAGCTCACATCATCACCTTTTAAGTTGCAAGGTGGTGCGCCTGCATCAGAAACAATTAAACAAACCATACCCATCACACAATTTTAGCAACCATTTATGAAAACCATACCTTTCAGGATTTCTAGCCGTGATGAAAGTGGTAATTTCTCCTGTTTATAAAGAAAAAATTACAATTACATCAACAATACATACTATAGATTGAAAGCACAAACACTTCAGAAAAAAAAAAAAAACAATGTAGTATAAAAGCTAAACCTTTTTATCCGCGGGCCCTGGAAGCGTAGCACATTTATTAGGACAATCTTGGTCCAATTCTTCCTCATCTGCCCAGGTGAAGAACCAGAACCCACAGTGAGCCAATAATCCCAAATTATACAATTCATGAATAATTTGATAATCAAGATGAAGGAGGTACCGGAAATGCTCTGATCGGAATCTTGAGCAATCGGAAAACGACGCATAAGTTCTTCTCGGGAAATGGAAGCGGGAAAAAGTATGGGTGGTGATTTTACCACCACAGAGCTTCTCTTTTTTTTTTTGGACAATACCACCACAGAGCTCTGCCGTGATAAATGTACAGCTTCAGTTGTAGTAGTAGAGTAGTAGACTAGTAGAGTCTCGGAGTATCTGATCGGCCCAAAAAGTTAAAAGGCCCGTTTCGGCCTGAAAGCCCATCTGTGTGGGCTTTATCAGAAAAGCAATAAAATAGTAACTTCAGTCTCGTGCAGCGCGCACTAATTTTGAAAAAGATTTATTTCCCTTTAAAAAACGAGACAATATATGATGCTACGCCACCCCATCAGATATAACTCATGTCACAGCCAGCAACCGTTAGATTACGCCTAACAAAAATCATCGTCCAAAATATCTCCATATGTACGGACACAATCAAACATTAGACTACTAGTGAACTGTTATTGTAGTTCCTGCTACACTGACTCCCTATCTCTCTCGGCAATCCCGCGCAATTTGAAATCTGGCCTTTTCGCTACTGATGTAATTTCTGTCCCTTAAATCGCAAAATGTTTCAATTTTTCTAACAGAGGTAAACAGAGAGTCCATTTGGGAAAACCCTAAATTCGAGCTATAACAACAATTGGGGGAAATGAAGGGAGCTCTTTCGAGGCTTCAGCTAGGCGAAAACCACTCTTCAAACCCATTTGGCTTCCAGAACCTTCTCGAGTCCGGAGCCGCCGACGGTAGCTTTCCGACATCGTCTCCTCTGGGTACTGAACTTGACCCCAATTCCGACGACAGAGAGTTCATTCTCAGCCAGGACTTCTTCTGGTAAATTTTTCCCACCCGTAATTTGATTTTTAAATTTCAGGATTTAAAAAATTCAAATTCAACAGATCGATGAAATTTTTGAATTTTTTGTCTGTTTTGAATCTGGTTAATGCAGCACTCCTGATTATATTACCCCAAAAGATAATCAACATATGTTGAACGGCTGGGATTGCACAAAGGTACAATGCTTGAATTCCACATTTGTGTTCAGCTGCGTTTTAAATACTGTTATCTATGTTTCTACCTTGTTCAGGAAAATATCCCTTGCCCCAAATCACCAGAGAAGTCTACCACGGTTAAATCGAAGAAACGCAGACAGAGTCAGAGTAAGAGTTCAAGTTTGATTTCACTTTTTATTTGTATTATTTCACAGTGATGCGGCACTGTTATTGAACAAAATTTGATGAAAATCTATTGGGTATTTGGTTCTGCAATTAAAGATACATACTTTCTGTTTCTGCAGATGAAATTTCATTGAATCTTCTCAGCCCTACATTGTCTGGAAATCAGCAGATAGTGGAACTGGAAAAAGATTCTCTTAGTAGAGATGAAGCGAAGATAACAAATGTGGGGAAGACACAGAATTACGTGTCTCAATCTGCATTGGCTTTACGCTGTCGTGTCATGCCCCCTCCATGCTTCAAGAATCCATATTTAAAGGATTCTTCAGAAATGGACATTGATCCTCTTGGCCACCAAAGATCGAAATGTGCAGGTACAGTTAATCCTAGCTAGTGTGATGTTAACTTAATACCCGGTCATAGTCAAATTTCTTTATTTCATTCTGATTGGTCTAGTTCTAATTACATTATGCTGCAACGTCCAGCATTGTTCCCCGCAACTATAGGTGGAAATGGCCTTTCACGCTATCGCACTGACTTTCATGAGTTTGAGGTACCTACTCAACCGTTGAATTTTGATTCAGAGTTATTGATATTGCTGGGATTGGTTTAACTTGTTTTCCATTTGCCTTCGCTTTCCAGAAAATCGGAAGTGGGTGCTTCAGTCATGTCTTCAAAGTCTTGAATAGAATTGATGGATGTATGTATGCTGTGAAACATAGCATTAGGCAGTTACATCACGACACAGAAAGGTTTGCTTTCTCGTGTTTTGGCTATGCCAGCCATTTGTTGAAGCTGTTTGCTTATGCATTATTTGTGTCATTGTCAGGAGAAAAGCCATGATGGAAGTTCAATCTTTGGCAGCTTTAGGTAGGTTAGAATTTGCATTTTTCAGTGTCTTTCTGCTTTACCTATTTGACCTTGTGCACCTATTGTTATTTGTTAAACTGTTTTGCATTCTGCAGGATCCCATGAAAACGTTATTGGATACTACTCATCTTGGTTTGAAAATGAGCGGCTCTACATCCAAATGGAGCTATGTGATCACAGCTTATCCATCAACAAATTTTCCCCACAATTCACAGAGGGAGAGATTCTAATAGCCTTGTACCAGGTTCTCTTGCATACCTGTTTCTACTTGTTAAGTTACTATTAACTCACGTAGTGATCATTCTAAACATACAATAGCACCAACGCAGTGACTAAATTGATTGCATTGTAAGGTCCTTTTTCTACTACACGTACAAGCCTCTGAACATATTCTTACCTAATAGGAGTCATGATAGACGGGGTTT
This sequence comes from Prinsepia uniflora, assembly GCA_032719365.1. Lineage (NCBI taxonomy): Eukaryota > Viridiplantae > Streptophyta > Magnoliopsida > Rosales > Rosaceae > Prinsepia > Prinsepia uniflora. The sequence continues at coordinate 757,142 of CM064870.1, forward strand.
GTAGGTCCTTAGTATACTCATTTCCTACAATCTACTGCGAAGGCCTACATAGTCCTAATGTTTTATGTTTAAATCTAGGCTAGATTCAATAAAGTAAGTATATCTGGAAGCGTTAGTTCCTCATGGTTCATAATTCCCCATAATTTTAATGTAAGTCCTTCCGTTAACATTTATATTGTTATTCTAGATGTTCAAGTTTCACATGGATAAAAGACCAATGAATAAATGTCGCAATGCTAATACCGACAGGTCGAAATCTTTGTTTAAATTGAACTCATTTGAGCTTGAGAAGTCTTCTGCTTTATATGCTCATTTTATTGAATATCTACAGATTGCAAAGGCCTTGCAGTTTATACACGGGAGAGGAATAGTTCACTTAGATGTAAAACCTGATAATATATATGTGAAGAATGGTGTTTATAAGCTTGGTGACTTTGGATGTGCAACTCTACTTAACAAGAGCCTTCCAATAGAAGAGGGTGATGCTCGATATATGCCTCAAGAGATCCTAAATGAGAAATATGATGATCTCGACAAGGCTGATATCTTCTCCTTGGGAGTTGCTATTTGTGAGCTCATCAGAGGTGCACCTTTGCCTGAGTCAGGACCTCAAATTTTAAATCTTAGGGAGGGAAAATTACCACTCCTTCCCGGTCATTCCTTGCAATTTCAGAACCTACTCAAGGTGAGTAGTTGGCTTTTTACCTGTAACTGTGAAATTGTGACTATTTTATACACAGGTGTGGACTGGAAAAATTGATTTTTGTTTTCATTTATTGGAATCAAACAACGTACCATGGTAGACCGGAAAATTTTGGTTGCATTATTTTGAATTAGATGCTACTATTGCATGTAGCCAAGTTGTTGATTGCATTACTTTGATAAATCTCTCAGGTTATGTTGGATCCAAATCCAGTTTGGAGGCCATCAGCTAAAGATTTGGTTCAAAATCCAATTTTTGACAAGGTCCTACTAAATGTACAAGGCTACACGACTCCAATTTCGCTTCGAAGAGATTAGAGTGTTGTATGCGTCATCCATTTGCATCAACTAAGGCATGCAAAGTAAGTTTGTGAATGGCCACTTTTGTATGTATAAATTTATTGTTCCTCGATCATGTGCACCTAAATAGTTTTCCCATTGATGAGGTGCATATTTTTGTGAATCTGGAGGAATTCTGCGGTCATGTACTCAAGGATCAAGGTTGCTGATAAGAAAAAATCTCTAAATATTACGTGTGGACGTGGATTGAGTTGGATTCATTTTTACGGTCGAGTTGTAAATTAACCCGAATTTACAGAAGGTAAAATTCAACTAGATGCCTCTGCCGTTTGTGTAGAAAACTTTAATTGAACAATCCAAATTAAGTCTATTATTTTCCTTAATCATGTGTTTGCCTAACTTAGATGTCAAAGACGATCCCCAATATTTTGTAAGCATCTGAGTTACTAGTTTTCGAAGGCAAAACAAATGCATGTAGTAATGTTTGTCTTTGAGTTGGAATATTCTGTCATGGACCTGCAAATGTGCTCTTGGCACACACAGTCGACGGCGACTCTTTTGGTCGAGCCAACAACTCACCAACACACTGCTTTCACTCGTATAGTATACAATGATTCTAATGCGTATTCATACACCAGGCTCGGGGTCTTCCAATGTACATTAGATGAAGTCAACTCAATGAAGATGATCTCACGTCGTCTCACATTCTACATTAGAAACGTTTGTCAATATCAGTGATCGTGTGTTATATACGAGAAAAACAAGCTCATACGATCAGAAGGAAACTTGCAATTGCATTCTCTAATGGCTATTCAAGCACTGATCCTAACTAATTTGGGATGAATTACCGTCGACTTCAAATGTGAAAAAATAGGGAAAAATCAAAAGATTTTTTCGTTAAATTTCTATTAAATACTATTTTACTAAAAAAACTGGCTTTAAAATTATTTCACCTCTATTTTCAATCATAGGTTCAATCCACCTCTATTTTTCATTCATGAGTTCGTCTTTACTCATATCTGTACATCGTAGCACAGGATTTGCCAATGCACCTTAGACGAGCTCAATAACTCTATGAGTACAACTCACTGCTATCATACATTCTCCATTAGAAACGTTTCCAAATGTTAGTAATAATGTCTTACATAGGAGAAGTAAAAATGGTATAAGAGAAAAAAATTGTAAGAGAAAAGAGTGGAAGAGTCATTGTATTAACCTTTGAAAGCCGCATAATGCAACAGACTAACCCTAGATCAACATATAGTCAAGTGGATAATTGTGATATATGTCAGCACAGCATGCTTTGAATATCTTGCGGCCGTCTATACACAAAAGTGTAATGGCATGATACAAAAATATGCATTATTTTGGTGTGCTCTTACCAAATACTTTACTTGTATATAATTCAACCACTTCATGAATAATGCTAAGGGAATTCCTCGTCAAGCTAACATTTTAGGACCGATCGATTCCATTAAAATTTTAACAGTTTCACAGTCTATTTTTCATATATATTTTTTTTAACGATCATTTTCACAAAACTTGGATACATTAAGTTGTTAGAATAATAACAACTAATATTCGATTGAGCAGACTGCAAAGTAGGGATGGCCTAATTAGTTGAGTCCACTCTCCATTCACTTCTCTCATTAACAATGAATTTTTAATAATTTATAAAATTAAAATTTGATTTGTTTTTATATTTTTATTTTTAGTTATTTAATGATATATTTATTTGAAGATAATTAATCGTAAGATATTTTTGTCAGAAAATATGATGAAGCCTTCTGATTTTTCTGGTTTTATAATAAGAGAGATTTTAAATGAAAGGAACACAAGGTGACATGCATAAAGTCCATCAGGAGGAAAAAAAAAATAATTGATAGAAAAATGATTGGTAATGAATTATTGCTCTCTAATTCCGGGCGAAAGGTTAAATTTTCTATTTGAAGCACCATATAATTACATGACATATACTTACAAATGTGGGGAAGGCTTAGTCGACAAAAATCCAAAATCGAGTTGAAATTCATCGTATAACATGAGAAAATGGCTAAATAGGAGTAATATTCCTTACTATAATTTTAAAATCCGTCCATAAACTTCTTTATTAGTTTTCTGGATCTCCGAATTTTATCATAATAGTTTATTTATTTATTCCGTAAAAAATTTGAATGGAATCCAAGAAAAAAATCTCACTTGAAATGACATTTTTGCCCTATATTATAAAACATTTTGTTCGAGTTTGGTATCATTCTAAGAGCATCTCCAAGGGAGATGTCAAATTCCGAACATCAAATTTAAATTTGATGGCTGACGTGGCAATTTGACATTTATACAGTTTTACACTTCACCCGTTATGTCAAATTAAATTATTATTTTAAATGAAAGTAGGAAATAAACTGGAAAGAGAAAGAAAGAAACAAAATAAAAAAAGAAAATAATAAATGAAAGTAGCTGCCAGCTGTTTTAAAAAAATAATAAAATATTCATTTGACATCTTGCTTTTGAGATGTCAAAAATAACAGCTAAACCACCCGCCTTCATTCCACATCAGCTTTGACAATTCGGTTGGAGTGGTGTGAGATGTCATTTATAACCGTTAAATATATATGTGACACTTTTGCCATATCAATTGGAGATGCTCTAAAGCATCCAAATTCACAACCAGACAAACAAAAATTCGTTCTAGCAACTAAGCCATATATATATATATATGTTACATAGATTATTTTTCTATTGCTCCCTGTTGTTGAATGCAGTACTCTCATAATTGCATGGAGTCATTGACACAGTAAACATCACAGGCACATGGTGTCTGGGATTTAGCATCTTGATTATTTTCTAAGCAACCAATTTAATTAGGGCTAATCCCAAATATTTATCAGTTTTATATATATATATAAACATGGTTTCTCCCAATGGGATGCCCTTGGCCTTAGCTAATTAGGTGCAAATTTCAAAAAAGAAAAGTGGAGGTAACGTCTATGTATGCCTCGCATTAGACATGTACTACATATCCGATGACACACACAATATTTTTTCTCTAATCAACAAACGTACGAAAAACGTTATGTCATTATTGAACTCAATAGAATTTATAAAATAATTAAAATAATATTTTTATTCTATTTTTAACGTAATTTCTTATATTATTCTTTTTATTTATCAAATTATTTATATATATATTATAACCAAAATCATTCAATTTTAAATCATATGTTTAAGATTGTTCATATATAAAATCAACCAAAGCAAATATCATTTGGTTATTAATATGTATCAACTAAATATATAGACGGTTCATAAAAAAAAAACTTAATTATCTAATAATACTCTGTTTAATAATTATGAATTGTTAAACAGCTTATAATTTTATTAATTTTTTGAGAAAAAAATATATTAAACGGGTGATTAACGGGTGATTTAAAGAATGAATGGACAATTTCGATTATGATTTATACGTGACAATGTAAACATAAAAAATATTGGTCTCAAGAGACAGTTAATTGATACCAGCCATAAATATGAAGATTTATGACCGATTTGTCTTAACTTGTGGTCAACACGATTGTCTATATAGTCATCAAAAGAGGTTGGAAACTGGAAAAATAGACTACAAAATTTGGTACGTAAGGTGGAGTGATTGGGTGGCCGCTAAGAAAGAAGTAGGAAGCAGCCAAGGCTACGCTCATGCAGTGCCTGTGGGTATGTGATGTTTGTTTTTTTTTTGGGGATAAATTTCCCTTGTATTCAGAAATTCTAGGAGTTTTGATTAATTTCTATTCGGATTATAATTTATTCCCGATTATAATATATCCTGAGTAATTTTGAATTTATTACTAGTTCGATATTAGAAAATTCGTCATAAAATGATAATTTGTCAATCTATATGATGCTTTTGACAATACCAAGGAAATAATAGGCTGTGCCTGTGGGTTGTGGCTATGTATGCAGTGACATATAGCCACGATTAAAATCATGTGGGGGCATTTCACAAAATATATAGGAGACAAATATTAAAATTTGATGTAATTTAATTCATAATAGTATTCGAATAATTTATTTTTAGTTAAAGTGATACTCAAATTATTTAAATTAATATAACAAGACAAAACTAAATGAAGATCTAAAAAATTATACCAAATTTTTAATACTTCATTATATAAAGATATATTAGCGAATAAAAATTCAAATAGAGAATATAATATAAATAACGAATTATAAATAGATCATTCAAATGTGTCATAATTATTCAATTGATTTATCTGATAAAATTAAAATTATAGAAAAAAATAGAAATACTTTCTAACACAATTAATTTAATATTTATTAAATAAAATATTTTAATATATATGACAAATTAAATAAATATATATAAGAGAGACGACTTAGGACCCTAGTGGACCCTCCTCTTTCCACCCTTATATGTATGTGATATTTTTTTTGTTGGTAATTAAATTCCACAAGTATTTTGAGATTCGAAGGGTTTTGATTAATTTCTATTCAGAATCTGACTACAATATACTTTTAAGAGCATGTCTAATGGAAGAGGTATGGGTAAGGAGTTAAAGGCAAAATTTAGCCCCTTAACTATTCATGATATTTTGCCCACAACTATTTTTTGTGTTTATAATGGGGAGGGGTAAAAATTCAAATTTTTATGTGAATTATTTTTAAAAAAATAATAATATATATGAAATATAACTTAATTTCATTTTGTCTTACTAACTTATATGAACATAAAAAATAATAATTAAACATTATTACAATGTAGGAGTTTTATTTCATAAAACTTATATTGCATTTAAAATATTGCATATTCCAAGTAGACGTTGATAATAATAATAATAATCACCATAATAAAAAAAAGATTGATCGATTCAGTGAGAGAAAGAGAAATCGATCAGTTTAGGCCAAGAAAAAGAGGTCGAGATGTTCCAAAGACCTGAGGTCGTCGACTAATTAGAGATTTTCAAGAGATTCGACCATTCAAGAGTCATTGAGAGGTTGCAAAGGTTCAAGAGGTGGTGAGGCTGTCAACTGACTGGCTGCTGCTACTTCTTCTTGAGACCTAAGACCATCGACTGGTTGTGCTTCGAAGATGGCGGACACCGCAACGGCTTAAATCGAAGGAGGAGGGAGATAAAGAATGGAGTTGCTCTCTGAAGGGCAATGGGTCTGCAAATATGAGAGTGAATTTTGATTTTGCCCAAATTTTCCTAAATTTCCCTCTGAAATTGTTCAATTTTTTTTTCTGAAATTGTTAAATTGTTTTTGTTGAAATTGTTCAATTTTTGTTCAATTGCTACAGTTGAAATTGTTCAATTGTTCAATTGTTCAATTGGTGTAAATGTGCAGTATAAATTTTAGTTCCTAGTTTTGCTTCAGGAGCAAAGTAGCCGTTTGACTACTCTATGCTTGGTGGGCCAGCTGTCCAGTCCGAGCATGAAGAGAGACAAGAATAACCCGAACGCAAGCTTTAAGAGAGCCAAATTTGCTCCCATTAGAACAAGCAACTCAGCACTTGCTCTAACGAATTTATACCTTAATGAATTTGAATATCTTATTAATGACATATTAAAGACAACTTGTCAATGTATATGATGTTTTTGACAATGCGGAGGAGATAATAGGCCGTGCTATAATCTTCTCTCCGCATGGCGCATGTCGCCATATGTAAGTCAAACAGTTGTAACCTTCCTCTGATGTTGCCAAAAGCTGCATTAGGGTTACACGTGTCACACGCGAGCACAGTCAAATTACACGTGCATATCTTCCGTGGCTAGACACCGTCTGACTTTTGCTCCAAGCACCGCATCGATAATAACCAAGCCAGCTAGACATTTCCCCGTCATCTTCAAAGGCGGTTTCTTGCCCTAAAAAATTCAAATACACGGGTTTAATTTACACGCTAATATTAATAAATATTTATCACTAATATTTCCCTTTAGTGATTAGTATTCCATGGAGTTTTAAGAAGTTCGGGATTCGATCTTGTAAAAATGAGGTCGATATATAATTCTTTGACATAATTATTTTTTTAAAAAAAAAACTTACAAACGAGGAGATCAAATTTACAAACGAGAGATGCTTGATTAGTTTTTAGTGGATAGAATAACCATACAAAATAAAAATAAGTTAAACTGCAATAATTTAATGACAAAAATGATTATCTACGATTAGTTATCATATTCGATATTTGTCGAAACGATCGATTGGGAATATAACAGGAAAAAAAAATATAACTTGAATTGTTTAAATATTATTTAGGTCATTACTGCCCGAAAAACTAATCTTTATAATCTTACAAAAAAATAAAATAACACAATTAACCCGATTTCATATCAAAATTCCAATTCCATCCATCCCCCATTTAATTGGAAAAGTAAAACAAATTGATGAGAGGCATGATAGTGTGATAATGGTAAAGTGAAGGGGTAAAATTAAAAATATATGATCACGTTGGGAAGACATCAACATCTTGACCTCGGAGGTCCCGTTAGGTTATTAGCTTCATATCAATCTCAAAAAACAAGGTCAAGCTCTTGTGCTAACCTTGCTTCTTGTGTTCATATGTTATGTTAGCTATAGCTAAGCTCGTATATACCTATATATAGTCCCATGCCATTAATTTGTTCCCTTCCTTTCCTTATTTTCTTCAGCCTAGCCGACCGAGAGGACTTAGCTCTCGAATTTAACACTATTAAGAAGCAAAATCGGTAAACAATGTACTTTTCGTAATAATGAAAAATGGAAAATACTTGTATTACAGTTTTAATTTATCGAATTATCTTTGTACATATATCATAATTGAAATTGTTCATTTTCTATATCATCATGTCAATATCATATCCGTAAAAAAATTAACTAGATTAGATGTCTGAAAGTCATTTGTATGTATCAAAACAAATTTTGTAAGAATTAAGATCCTCGCAGTGCACTGTCTATTTAAATTATATATAAATAATTAAATAACAACCTTCAATTTAGTTGATTTTTTACGAAAATAATCTCGACATGATGATTTAGAGAATGAATAGTTCCGATTATAATATATGTATAAAGATAATTTGATAAATGAACATGATTGTATATGAAGATATCAACGGAATGAGATGCAAGTATATATTGTCCGTAAAAAAAATACGTATTATTTAAATCGGGATCGCCCTGGCCTACTTAATTTTGTACTAGATATTGGTCTTCCTAGCTCTTGCTTCTTAATTTCCTTTAAATATGAACCTTAATCCTCACATCTAGGAATTCATAGCACTCCTAGCTGCCTCTCCCCAGATTTCAACTCTCTCTTCTCTCTCTCTTTATCATCTTCATCTTTATATTATATCAAGTGCCAACTTTCACAAAAAGATGCCTGATGAAGAGCTGGTGTTAGAGAAGCCTACAGACCATCATCAAGAAAACCATGATCATCAAGAACAAGAGGAAGCCCCCGATCCTCATGATCACCGTCCAGATCACCAACTCAAATCCAAGAAACTTTCATGGCAAAAGTTGCGAAGATACGACTCCTTGGACCTCGAGTCGCGCAGCTTCACCGCCCCCCACGGCCATGGCTCCAAGGTATATATATATTCTCTCTTACACAAAGTTGCCACTTCAATTCTTATGGACCACAAAACTTATAACTCCATCGATCAGTTCATGTATAAGTTCGTAATCGTAACTCATTTCTGTTTTAGACGGAACAAGCCTGTTAATTCTTTCGCTCCCGATTAAATTATTCGGATTTTCTTATATCTTTTTGTTATATAAAATTTCGATCGAGTTCAATTCCGATGAACGACAGTCTTTTGATTATTCAATTTTTTTTTTAATTTTTTAATTTCCAGGGGGCAGAGTGGTCGGTGATATTGCACTTGGCATTTCAGAGCATTGGAATTGTTTATGGGGACATTGGTACATCACCTCTGTATGTGTATTCAAGCACCTTCACAAAAGGAATCAAAGACAACGATGACATTTTGGGAGTTCTTTCTTTGATCTTTTACACCATCACCTTAATCCCTTTGATCAAGTATGTTTTCATCGTCTTACGAGCTAACGATAACGGTGACGGTAAGATTTATATCTTTATATTAATGCCCTAAATAATGATTAATTTTTCATTTTTCATTAAACAAATTGATATAGAAACATATATAGTGGAACCTGTAACTAGGAATTGAATAATTAATTAACCCACAATAATATTAAGGCACGACCGAGGGAAAACTTATTTAATAGAGTCTAATTAAATCAATTATTAAATTCTTCCAAGACTAATTTTTAAATACGATTATATCATTCATGATTTGTATTGAATTTCATGTAAGTGTTATTATCTTGTGATTTACACCTTATAACATATTCATATATAAGTTTTCAAATGTTACAATTATCATTTTGAATTCTTCAAATCGTTACTTTGATTTCTTTATTAAATTTTTTGTCAAATTTGAAATGAAACCCAGAATTTTAAATAATAAAATATTAATTTAAATTTATAAAAATAACTTATTTTGGAAAAAAAAATCCAAAAAATTTACTTTGAGATAATAAAAATTTACAAAAAATTAGAAATTCAAAAAAATATTTATGTATGAAAGTAATTTTTCTTCCTCCATAAATAATTTTTTTATTTTTATTTTTTTGAAATAAGGCCTTAGTAACAATAAATAAATAAAGATGATGGAGATAGACAAATTACTTTCGTACATAATTTTTTTATATTGTTTAAATTTTTAATTTTTGTACATTTGTAAATTTTTATTATCCGAAAGTATTTTTTTTTTAAATTTTTTAAAAATAAATAATTTGTACAAATTTTAAATTAATTTTTCATCATTTAAAACTGCGGGTCTCATTTCAGATTTGACAGAAATATTAATAGAAGAGTCAAAATGTAACAATTTGAAGAATTAATGGTGAAAATTATAACATTTAAAAAATTAGGTATGAATATGTTATAAGGTATAAATTACATGTTAATAAAATATAATTTACCTTGAAAAAATTTAGTTATAGAAATTGACCCAACTCTTTAATTTATTGTGCATGTTTCAGTTCGAATTTTTAATTTAAATCCCAGGTTCTTACCTAATTTAATTAAACTAACATAATTAAACCGCCTTGAGTAAAATATTTTTGAATTTGTAAAATTGTGGATATAATAAATGTAGGAGGGACGTTTGCACTATACTCTTTGCTATGCCGATATGCGAAGGTCGGTTTGACTCCGAGTCAACAAGCAGAAGATCGTGATGTTTCAAATTTTCAGCTTGAGTTACCAAGCAAGAGTCTAAAGAGAGCATCAAAGCTGAAATCCGCCTTAGAAAACAGCCCATTCGCCAAACTCTTCCTGCTATTCGCCACCATGCTCGGCACCTCCATGGTCATCGGCGACGGCGTACTCACTCCGTGCATTTCAGGTTCCATCTCTCGTTATTTATAAAAAAAATAATGCTGACAATCAATGAATGATTTAAGATAAATATAAATAAGTAAATTTTTTCAAATAACACTTTTCATTGATTGACACATCAATGTGATCAATTTAGTGTGTACAAATAGTACTCGCAACATATAAAATAAGGGTAAATTACACTTTACTACCTTATGGTTAGTTTTCAAATGTTACAGTTTTCACCCTAAACTCTTTAAATTATTACGTTTAGATCTCTTGTTAAAATTTCTGCAAATCTAAAATGAGACCCATAATTTTAAACAATAAAATAATAATTTAAATTAATAAAAATATTTATTTTTTATAATCCAAAAAAAATACTTTCAGATAATAAAATTTTACACAAATTTAAAAATAATCTTAAAAAAATATTTATGTACTAAAGTAATTTGTTTTTCTCCGTCATTTTTATTTATTTTTACTAAGGTCTTATTTTACAAAAACAAATTAAAAATTTATTTATAGGGAGAGACAAATTACTTTCATGCATAAATGATTTTTTTTAAATTAATACTTTATTATCTTAAAGTAACTTTTTTGGATTTTTTTTTCAAAATGAATAATTTTTTAAATTTTAAATTAATATTTTATTGTTTTATAATTATGATTCCTATTTTACAGTTGATAAAAAAAATTAATAAATAAATCAAAATATAATAATTTGAAGAATAACATTTAAAAATTTAAGTTATAAGGTAGAAATCACAAAATAATAAAATATAATTTATTCTAAAAGTAATTACGAAAATAAAAATTAAGTATGGGTCAACGAAGTTATTCTATTATTTAAAGGCATAGTGTCGCACTAGGCATATGCAATAATAAGACAAATGATGAATCAAATTGTCGCGTCTGTTATTCTCACATGACTATGATTTGTGTGGCTAGCTCATTTCTTTTGACTTGAAGATCGATGTAACAAATTTTTCTATTCCAATTTGATCGCAGTTTTGTCGGCTGTTGGTGGAATCAAACAAGCCACTTCTAAGATGACAGATGGTATCGCACTTACCCCACATGTTCTTCTTTTTTTTAACTTCGATTTGAGTTAAATTTTGCTTTATCATTTTAAATCGTTATTTATCTAGCGATTTAAATTTGATGGTATAAAAATCAAATATTTTGATAATTTAAACATTTACGTTAGTAACGGTTTGGATTTCAATGTAAATAATGGAATCCGTTAAAACCAAAACGGACTTTAAATAAATATACTAATTTTTAAATCTATTATTAATATAAAGTAAAAATAATAAAAAAAATATTTAGTAAATCCAGATAAATATATGTATACCTAAATAAGAGTAATAAATTATTATTAAGTGGTAATATTTGTTTGATAAATCTTAATATATTAATAATGTTTACAATCCAATCATCCGTAAACTTAATATATAAACAAAATTTTGAGTATTAATTGTTCTGTTATTTTTTTTATATTCTTGTTTATTATTTTTAATATCCTTGTTTTTGTTATGCGTAAGCGGTTTCAAACCGTTTTCGTTCCAAATCAGATTATTAGTAACAGTCTGAATCGAAAAGGTTTTAGTTCTAATTTTAAAAAATTTAGACTGTATCAAACTGTTAAAATTTTAACGGTTTGAATTTAAATATTATTCAATATTCTTATCAAATCGTATTATGCTCACCCTTACTTCCGACGGTATGTCTACAATATTAATTATTTAGTATAGTGTCTACAAGATTAATTATTTAGTATGATAAATTGTTTATGCTGACGTCACTTTTGCTACGTGGACAGATGGGATTGTTTGGATATCAGTAGGCATCTTGATTTGCCTCTTCATGGTTCAAAGATTTGGAACCGACAAAGTTGGCTACAGTTTTGCACCAATTATTTGTGTTTGGTTTGCATTGAACGGTGGCATTGGCGTCTACAATTTCATCAAGTTTGATCCGACGGTGGTTAAAGCTCTTAACCCACAATACATCGTAGATTACTTCCACAGGAACAAAAAAGACGCCTGGATTTCCCTCGGCGGCATTGTCCTAGCCATAACAGGTAAAATTAAAAAAATAAAATAAACGAAAAATATTATTAAATTGTAATACTAATTAATAATATATAAATTAATTCAATTTTTAAGTATAACATATAAATTAGTTTAATTATTATATATAATTACATTTTTTAATATTTTTTTAACTGTATTTTTATTTAAAATTTACTAATAACAATTATACCCTTTTAAGAGATATATATGGTTGAGAAAATTTCAAATTTCAAATAATAATGTTTTATATTTGATTTTTAATATTTATTTTATAAGATAATTTGTCTAACTAAATTTCTTAAGTACAGATTCCTTTTGGGAATGAAGTATTAGTGAATTAGTCATTTTCTTCCACCAAACTTCTTATATATTATCTTATAGGGTTAGATTTTAATTTCAATTTATATATAGTTATATATACCCCCAATTTAAATATATAATGACATGCTTGTAATTCTCTAAAAAATAACGGACTAAAACTAAAGCTACATTTTTTTTAATAAAAATGAAAAAATTAAACTGTTTCTTAATTAATATTCATATTGGACTAATTTATATATTGGACCCTAAAAAAGATTTATATATATAATTACCCCATAATTATAACTAATAATATATTGTATTAAAATACAGGAACCGAAGCTCTATTTGCTGACGTGGGGCACTTCACTGTACGGTCCATTCAAATAAGTATGTGTGCAGTGACTTATCCAGCTTTGATATTGGCATACACCGGCCAAGCCTCTTTTCTTCGCAAGCACAATCATTTGGTTTCCGAAACCTTCTACAAGTCCATACCAAGTAAGGGGAAATTTCTACGTTTAAAATTATAACAATCAGAATGACCGAATGTAATTTTTTGTATACACCCAAATTTCAATAGAGCCTGAAGACGGCACACATACAAACTAAGAACATGTTCACTTGAATTAGGCTATGTCCACGGTGTTGCACTCTTCTCATTGATAATATAAGTATATGATACAAGAAGAGGTATGAGTCTTAGAGAAAGAGTAAGATTGTAGAGAAAAGGGAGAGCTCCTTTATATAATTAAGTGTGTATACATGATACATGAGACATAGCCTAATTCGGATGAACCACATAAATCTTGTATTCTTTTAGTATACGTGTACAGTCTTCCCGGACTAATTGATTCATTTTATACGTCAATCATACTAATTAGTACGTGTTGATTACATGCAGAACCTTTGTACTGGCCTATGTTTGGAGTGGCAGTAATGGCATCAATCATAGCTAGTCAAGCCATGATCTCAGGGACCTTCTCTATAATCCAACAATCTTTGTCATTAGGATGTTTTCCACGTGTCAAAATCGTGCACACATCGACCAAATATGCCGGACAAGTTTACATTCCAGAAGTGAACTACCTTCTCATGTTAGCCTGTGTTGGTGTCACTCTAGCGTTCCGAAGCACTTCAAAGATTGGCAATGCATACGGTACAACTAATCTCGATCGTTACTTCTCTTATTTTCATGTAGATAATCATAACAAAGTTACATGTTGTCAAAACGATTACATGATATATAAAATAATGCACTCACTTTATTATTTATTGATTGTCACATTAAGTGTATCACTAAATATGGTCAACGTAGTGTATCCAAATAACGTTATACCATATAAATTAGTCAATTTATTGTATTATTAAGATTGTTACAGTGTCTTTTTTTATTGGATTGTTTTTTTTTTTAATTTTCAAATACTGTTTATACCCTTTTTCAGGTAGGTATGGATAGTAACTTTCAAAATTTAGATATTAATATTTTATATTTATTTTTTAAAATGATTTGATAAGATAATTCTAACTAAATTTCATATTTTCAAATTTGTTTTAGGAATGAAAATCATTTTAATTCACCAAACTTCTCATTTATTGTTTGATACTTTTGAATAATTACAGACTCACAATAATACTTTATTTATTTTATAATTTTTTTTTGGTTTTATTCTTTCGTTGGTAAATTATTAATTACCTGCTTGTTTTATTATTTCGTAGGTAAATTAATAATTATTTGTGTATTTCTTATTTTTTTATTCTATTTGAAAGAGATATATTGTGTATAATATACTTTTATCATACAATTAAAATTCTCATAAGTAAATTAAATTTTTATGTACAATTAAAATTTATATAGGTAAATTATATAAATTAAAATTAAATTATATAATATTTAATGACACGCTTGTAATTCTTATTTACAGGTATTGCGGTGGTGTTTGTGATGACGCTGACATCCTCCTTCCTGGTCCTAATCATGATAATGATCTGGAAAACCAACATATTTTTGGTCGTCTCATATGTCCTTGTCATTGGAAGTGTTGAGTTTATGTACTTGAGTTCTGTCCTCTACAAATTCAACCAAGGTGGCTATCTCCCGCTCGCATTTGCGACGGTGTTGATGACGATAATGTTCGTGTGGAACGATGTCCATCGACGAAAGTACTACTACGAGCTCGACCATAAAATCTCCCCGGAGCAACTCAAGGAAGTCGCGGCGGGTGCCAACTTCTGTCGCATGCCTGGCCTTGCCATGTTCTATTCCGAGCTGGTCCAAGGCATCCCTCCGATCTTCAACCACTACGCGGCGAATGTGCCTGCGTTGCACTCGGTTCTCGTCTTTGTATCGATCAAGTCTTTGCCGATAAGCAAGGTCCCGGTGGAGGAGAGGTTTCTTTTCAGGAGAGTGGAGCCACGGGAGCTGAATGTGTTTCGATGTGTGGCGAGGTACGGGTACACCGACGTTCGAAATGAGCACGAGCCTTTTGAAGGGCTGTTGGTGGAGAAATTGAAGGAGTTCATAAGGAATAGTTTTTGGATGTCTGGTGATCGTGTCAATGGAGATGATGGTGAAATGGTGATGGAAGTTGCTGAGCAAGAGTTGTTGGAGAAAGAGATTGAAGCAATTGATAAGGCATGGAGGTGGGGGGTGGTTCATTTGATCGGGGAAAATGAAGTCTCGGCCGCCCCAGGAGGTGGGATTGTGAAGAGGGTTCTGATTGATTATGCTTACAATTTTTTGAAGAGGAATTTGAGGCAAAGTGACAAAGTGTTTGATATTCCTCACAAACGCATGTTGAAAGTGGGCATGACTTATGAACTCTAGCTACCTCGGATATTTATGATTTTTATAATGTGAGACTTTTTTTTTTCTCACTAAAAACGAGATATATATACTACAGGCTAATAAGTCACATAAAAAATCCTTAAGTTTAATTTGAGATTTTCAATTACATAACGTGTACTTATGTTATTATCATGTAAGTTATCTGCTAAGATCCATTGCAAAATTTGTGCTGTGTGTGTATACAAGTTTAATTTTCTTCCCTTATGTTATTATCATGTAAGTTATCTGTTGAGATCCATTGCAAAATTTGTGCTGTGTGTGTATACAAGTTTAATTTTCTTCCCTCTCTTCATCCTTTAGCATATATAATTTAAACCCAGGAGGGTCGAAACCCTAATGCAGATTTGGTTGCGTGCAATGCTCCCTGCTATCATAACAGCCGATCAAAACCCTAAATGCACTGATTTGAGCACTGCAAGTGGTTGCGACTTGTGATTTATGTGGTGGCCGGCAAAAGGTGATACACTTGGGGAAAACAAATGGTGAATTGGTGATGACATGAGTGTGGCATATCTAGCTAGGTAGCACGTGTAAAGTTGGGGGAGCCTGCTAGGTGTCACATGAAGAACTCAAGAACCACATGCCTCTGTCAGATTTTTATGGGTTTCGCAGATACCGGCAGTGAAATCGAGTAAGATTAATTAAAAGCACAGCGAGGCCACCAATTCAATGAGGTGATTTTTTTAAGGAAGATGATCTAGAATGTTAATGAGATTTTTTCAATAAAGTCCCTGATTTAAAGATTAATTCTAAATTTTAATTAAAAGTTTCGTTTGTATTTATAACTGTTTCACGAGAGACGAAGAATATATCAGAAATTAATCATAATAAATTGTTCAACCCTTAAAACATCAACTAGAGATCATTTATAAAAAAAATATTTAATTTTTTATATTTTTAAACTAAATAAACAATTCACTATTAATTAACATCATTCGTGTATTATATATACAAATATTTATGTTATTATAAAATCAACAGACTCAAAAGGCTTTATTAACAAATTTTAACGAAAATATCCATTAATTAATGATATAATAGTAAGTTTATATATTGAATTTATAATAAAAAATAATAATTATTCAATGAAAAGAGTGGGGAAAATGAAAAGGGTAGTGGCTCATGTAGTTAATATTCTTATTTTTATTTAAAAATTAAAAATATTAATTCATTTTATTTTAGTTTTTTAGTAAAGAAATTACCATTTGCGTTAACAGCGGCCAGAAATACACTATATAATAAAACATACAAATGATTAATTGATTTATATTCATTCATTTCTTACTAAAATCATTTTAAAATAACTTATATATTCACCTAATGATATTACATTATTGAATTTGATATGAGATTATGGGTGAGAGAAACCCTGAAAAGCCTCCTAGGAATTGCTATGCTGTTTGTCACCATGCTTTCCAAGAATCCACACAAAAACTTCGCAACAGGTTAGTCTTGACAATGGAGAGAAGACTAGTCATCCTCACTTGTGGGAAGATGATCCAAGCTCTATTATTATGTGTTCAATTATTCATGTGTATATAATTTCGTCGGCATGATCGAGACTTGATGTGTTTCTTAACGACAAATTAACCATGGAAGCTTGCGCCCATGGCCACTCAAACTGTGGTACCTGGTGAAAAAGTAAACATATATATGGTAATTACCAATGAAAACCCTAGCTACTTTTTGACTATATTTATTAACATAATTAGCCTCATGACTACAATATTAGTGACGTTAATGTGGGCTTTATCTTTTAAAATTAAGCCAATTAGTGAGTAAAACAACTTTTCATTATTGGGTACAATACATATTCGAGCATTATGTTGCATATATATATATATATATGTGATTATCCAATTTCTTTTCTTATACATTATAATGAAAACTTTCATTATTATTTTTTTTGAAATTAATTAATGAGATATATATTTGATTATTCATTCACAATATTAAATAATTGATAATTTTTTTTTATAGTGAGAGTTTTTAAATAATAATTTTAAAAATAAACCAATTTCGATTATGATAATGTATAGAAAAAATTTGCTAATTACAATATATAGTAAGAAAGAACAAAGTATTATAGTTTAAAAGTAAAACTTATAGAGAAGTGAGAGATTTTCTTCAAATAGTTAGCTTGCTAGACTAGTGCTAAATGTAAAGCCAAGCCTATACATTATAATTTCCAAAGAATTGCATATTGTATGATTTTCCAATTCCAACAATTATTCTACCTATAATATATATGGATTCCATCAAATTAACATAGGATGAACAAAAAAAAAAAAAAAAAAAGGAAAACGGGCAATGTTTTTGTTCTTCTATGAACATGGTTCACAAAACCTTAATTAACTTAAATAATGAGGCATCCACCAAAGGAAAAATCATGCATAGCATATATATGGTGTCTTAATTAGTGAATAGAAGGTCTAAACTCTACATGGCAATTCTCCCAAATCAATTACAAGTTCAACTCAGAGAGGATTTGGATTATATTTTTGTATAACTTCTTAATATCGTGTCTTCGATCTTTTTATTTTTAATTTAAATGAAGTCATGGTTGAGAAAAAAATGCTAGTTAGCTCTCACCAGAAAGATACTCTGATTTAACCATTTCTCTCCAAAAAAAAAATGATATGTATGATCTGAAGTAGATAGTTCTAATTCGAGCAACAGTATCAATCAAGTAATTAAGCCATAAGATTTAATCACCAACTCTAGTAATTAACTACAAGCTAGATTCTTTTACTATCCATACAACCAAATCAATTAGAAACAAATTGAAACAATTCATCAGGTGCTTCCTCCGAAAAATCCCTAAGCATATCCAGTTGCTCATATAATGATATCGATCAGTTCGAACTCACACCAGAATGATATATATATATATATATATATATATGAGACCTAAACATGAGTAAATTAGCACCAAAATTGGCAGAGATTATATCTACAATTGAAATCTAGTGAGTAGATATTCCATAATCAAGAGGCCACAAACCCTAATAATTAAGCAGTGATAATATATATATGAATCATACCAGTGTTTTGCAGCTATGTTTTGTAATTAATTCAGGTTTAAGGACAAAATTGAAAAGGAAAGAACAGCCAAGAAAATCTAGAGACCTCATCATTAATATTTATAAAAATACAAATAAATTAGTTTTGGGTTTATCCCCGTTTATCACCCAAAGAAAAATACAAATAACTAAGTCAAAGATTATCTCCAATTTCTCATTATTTATGAGCTAATAAGTCACAACCAAAGAGCTATATATAGCCCAAGACTTTCTTATGACGAGCACACATAAAAAAAAAAGGAATAAAAAAAACTAAAATTAAAGCTTCCCACTTAATTGTATATATAGTCATGATCATCATATGTCTATGATCTCAGAACACTAATAAATCTTACACACATACAATAATTAAGTAGGAATTTTGAAAGTGTTTGGATGCAATTACCTTGCTTCAAAATCGCCGCGAAATCGAGCTGCTTCCCCTTTCGATCACATTGAAGTTCGACGTCGGAGGAAGAGTTGTTGCTGTTGTTGTTGTTGTTGTAGGTAAAATTCTCGCTGATGAAGCTCTTGGTGATGATTGTGAGGCTGCAATATTATTTCTTTCTTCACTTGTGTTAATGACCTTATAATTATTATTTTCTTGTTGAGCTGCCTTCTCTCCCTCCAATTCTCTATACCTATGCAAGTACCTCTTCAAAGGGTCGGCATAATCATCAAAGCCAAGAGTTGCGAGAGCCCAGCAAATGTCGTCGCCGTTCACCGTCTTCCTCTTCTCCTTGTGGCACTTGTCGGAGGCTTCTCCGGTCACAAAACTTATGAACTCAGACACACATTCTTGCATGGTTTCTTTAGCTTCTTTTGAGATTTTCGCATTTGGGGGCAAAATTTGCTTCATGATCCTCCCCACATTCGCAATCGGAAGCAATCGATCTTGCTCCTTGATCACCGCCCCTTGCCCATGATCTTGATGTTCTTCATTGAAATTGTACTTAAACCCCCCTTCTCTCTCTGAAGAACTATTGTTACTGTTTCCTAAGCTGCTATTATCAATTACCATCTCCATATCCAAAATTTAATTTGGTTGATATCTCCACCTCTCAAACAAAGACACGTTGCTACCTTGCTCGTCTCTCACTTGCTAATCACTTAATCACCTTCTTTATATAGAAGCTAACATATATAAACATATATATATATATATCATCACCCATGCCCATATTGTAAATATATATGTGCATCTTCATGTATATATATCCACCATATGTCTCTAGACAAATACCTGGTCAGCACAGCCAATTCTCTAGGTTGATATAATTGGCTTCTTTGCTGGTTTTTTTCAATCCTCTCACTCTCTCTAATGTCACCATGTAGGGTTGTCTTTTGGGAGCGGATCTTGTCCGAAGCTTTTATCTACGCATATGTTCATATATTATAAATGACGGTTAAGATTAAATCACTTTAATAACAGAATAAAATGTCGAATATATATGATTCGCGCCTCACTTTGAAAAAAAGTAAAATTAAAGACTCGAAACTTATCAAATGTGAACAGAAAATTAATGGTCCCCCGGCCTCAGGCTTTCATCGATCTGTTTAACTTTAAAGATCATATTAACATTAAGAATTAGGACTTAATCTTAAAATAATGCTCTTAATTTGAATTTGTGGACAAAAGCTGGGCACGTGTACTTTGTTGCACTGTAGATACAAACCAATTAAAACCTAAAAAGAATGGACTAGTTAATTATTAATTAAACAAAACCATTGTGTGTTTGATTACCTACGTACGTACTGTTCTGAAAATTAATTAATTAGGCTTTCCGGGAGACTAATTATGTCAATCTAGACAAGAACAACTTAAAGTATACTATGGAAGAACTTAAATTTTTAAGGTGACAGCAGGTCCAGAAATTCTGGATTCTTTCGTGACACGAAATTTTTTACCATGCCATCTAAATTTACCGTTTAGTTTTATATGGATAATATTTGTATCTCATTTTAGTGATATTTTTTATATTATATTTTTGATTTATTGAATTATTTATATATATAATAATCAAAATCGTACATTTTTTTAAAGATCATCTTCATATAAAAATAATAAAATTAAAGATCGTTTAACTATTCATATATCAACGGTTTGAGTGCCAATGAATATTTTCGATTATAATGAACCATTTATTTAATTAATACATATGAATGACTCAGGGCTGGCCACAAGGGAGGGAAACGGGGCACAAATCATGTACCCAAATTAATATAGGACCCAAAATTATTTAAAGAATAACAACTTAGCTCGTACTGAATATGGAAAATTATAGTATACTAGTCATGAATATGGAAATATTGATGTACAAGTTCGAAATATAAGATTTTTTTTTGAACTGTTGTTTTGGACATGGGGTGCTATGTTTCCTTGTCTGGGTTTAGTCCCAATGAATTTTCTCTTACAAGATTTTAATGAAGTCTTATAATATAAAAATAAAATAAACAATTTATTAAAAAAATTATATTTTTAATAATTAAGTGCATGAATTAAGGGCATATTTTTTATTCTTGCAACAGGACTTCAAATGTTTGAATTGGCCATATAATGGCTAAATGATTTCAAAAGTTGCTAATTTTTTTTTGCATGAATGGTCATGAAATAATGATTTAAGAATTGAACGGTATCGATTATGATATATTTGCATGCATGTATAATGGTAATTAAATAAATTGAAACAATAATATGAAAATGTATCACGAGGGTGAGATGCAAGTATTGTACATTCTAGTTTTATACTAGACAAATTGTGTGCAAACTACTTGCAATTTTTTTTTGGACAGTGCTTTCACCTACCCCGATAATATCTCATAATACCACTCCATGTTAATTTATCGAATTGTTTTTGTGCATGCATCATAATCAAAATTGTTCGTTCTTTAAATCATCATATTAAGATCATCTTTGTAAAAAAATAAATTAACAACATTAGAGATCTTTTAGTCATTCATATATCAATTAAATTACTGGTTCAACATGAGGATCTTAATTCTTATAAAAATTGTTGATTTATTTGGTACATATAAATGACTAAACGACCTCCAATCTTATTGATTTTTTACGGATATGATTATGACATGATGATAGAGAATTAATGGTTTCGATTATCATATATGTACAAAGACAATAAAGTAAATTGAAAGGGTGGTATAAAGAGGTATCATCGGGATAGAATGCAAGCATCGTACTTTTTTTTAAGAAGGTGATTAATTTAGGAAATTAGGTATTGGATGACAAGAACAATATAGTTAAGGATAGCTGGGTAATATATAGGAGTACTATAGAGCCATTATTGAGAATTAAATAACTAGTTTGACGATCTTGAAATAGATAGCACATACATAATTCATACATGACTCATCTCTTATTGAAAAAAAAAAAAAAAACTAACGCAATTCAACAGATGGTGGTAAAATTCTAGATTGCTTGATGAAATGCATGCATGATGATTCATCATAGGCTGTGCCTAGGGTTGGCATGTGGCAGTTCAGGGTGGTTGATCTAGCTATTTCAAAGCATGTGTGAACGACCTTGGATTGAATTGTGATTACTACTTGGTGCAAATTAATTTAGAGGTCTTAATCTTGATTACTGTGCTTAATGGTGAAACCTCCCCACACCCACCCTTGTGAAAACGACCCCATTCATTATTATATGGTACTGTTTCTTAATTTGGTCTAATCACATTTGTTTGTTTAGTTAATTTTTTTTTTCCAATTTATGACTACTTTTCCTCAACTATATGTGACGTAGAGATGATAATTAAGTAGATGCTTAACTATATAATACATTTCTAATTAAAAGGTTATTGTGAACTGATTCGATTTCGATGTACGCTGTGGTTGTTTAGAAGACATACATTTCTATTTAAAAGGTTATTCCTAGAGACATATCGTCAGAAAAGTTTCCTTAACCAATTGAATATACACGAAGAAAAAAAAAATTAGCGGTAGCAACTGCTGACAACTCTACATAGGTAGAGTTTAGTTTTTCGTCGGTGATGGTGAAAAAGATGACAGATAAGTCACCCTTATTGCCACTCTAATTTCGCTTAATGGGGTTTTTCAAAATTGTCGTTGAGGACAAATCACGAGAAGGAAATATATGTATATATTTAATCAAGTTGATTACAATGATTAAGTAAATTAAATTAAACTTAATAAAAAAAATGTAAATTGAATTAAATGATATTAGCCTATGAATGAAAAAACATGTGCAGTCAACGACAACGCAAGTTAATTAATTAATCCGTTGATCTATGCAGTAGCTACTTAATTATATTAATCAATCTAATTAAGAATCCATGAGAGTGGGGGATCACAAATTTGAATTTGTCGATGATCGATCGGATAGATAGAAAGCCTGAAATTGACAAGGACAAGAAACTTGCCAAACTGGGTATTTTGTAAACATAATAAATCCACACCATATATACATATAGTATATAGAGAGAAAGGGGTCAGACACATAAAACTAAGAAACCAAAATATATCAGAATAGAACTTTAATTCCATCCTAAAAAAAGTTACTTAGTACTACCCTTTTAATTTGGCATAATTAGATGTTGTTTAGTATTTATTGATCTAGATAAATTAAATGAACGATCGATCGATCATTATTAATGTAAAAAAATTGATTAAATCAGAATCGTCTCAATGAGCTCGATCTTCTCGCTCTCATCGATGATGGGCGATTAGCAAGGAATAACGTACCATTAAAGATCGTAATGGTGTGGTAGTGACCAAATAGCCTCGGATTGCTTAAGTTAGTAAGTGAAGCGGGTTGCACAATAGTTTCAATAGTGTAAGGGTAATAACGTTATTATCTTTTTTAAATGAGGTGTTTTTGTATTTATAATAGCATTGAATGTTCTTTGTGACACATTTTGATGTGGGGTTAATGTTCCTTGCTTTGATGCTTGCATATGCATGTGCGTCAATGGTCCCGACCCCAGTGGTAATCTTGATCTGATCGGCCAACAAGTGAGTTAGCCAAGCCTGATTGGGGTGACTAGCAGAGTGCTGTTGTGCAGGTGGGATTTAGGCATGTCTGGTGGGACGAGAATGACGTGTTAGTCGGGTGAGGGCCAAGAGATATTTGTTGGGACTGATTGCAGGTCGGTTAAAGTAGGTACAAATAATCATTATTAACTTAATTGTTACTAAAATCGTCAATTATATAATATATATAAAACTAAAAAAAATCAATAATTGAATTGAATTTTTTTCTGGTCTATAATCTTGAAAAGATGATTGAGAAGATTAATCGTTCTAATTGACTTATCTATAAGACATGTTTTGTAATTAAATAGGGACCAAAAAAGACCTAGAAGAAAACTGAAAGCAGGCTTACCCAACTAAATCATATGATAAAAATGTGAAATAAGACTGAGACGGGAGTCATAATTCTAGACCCAAAAGTACTCAAGTTCGCTAAATAAGGAAATTCAAAGTTCAAGCTGGATACTTATGAAACTTATAGCACTGAGACAAGAATACGCCATAATTATAAAACTTAAAGTTACTCATCTAAATATATTCAAAAGCGTTCGTTCAAACTGGATAATTGCCTTCAACAAAATTACACTAATTTCTTGAGTATGGAACATATATATTGGAAGGCGATAACAATATATATATAGGCGATAACAATATATATATATATATATATATAATATAGCTAGTCCTACTTCCATGCTACCTAGCATACAATATAGCTAGTCCTACTCCTTGCTACCTAGCTGCAACTTTATACATGCACATTCGAAAATTCCCGTTGAATTTTTCTATTAAAAAAAAATGAAGGCATGCATTAGATGTGAATGAAAAGAATATATCCCATGCCAATTTTATATCACCACCACATATCTTTAATTTGTAAGGCTAGAGGTGATGCTGCCTTTGTTTAAATTTGAAATTAATTTTTGTCATTATCATTAAACCTCTAATTCAAAGTTAATTTATACGGAAAGTAGAAAAATTTACAGAGGCATATTTCAGCTTCGTTCTGGTTACAAGTCAAATGCCGGTTACGTATCTAAAATCCAAAATTATGGAGCAAATCTGACTTGTAGCATATCACCACCACATATCTTTACTAAGGCTAGAGGTGATGCTGCCTTTGTTTAAATTTGAAATTAATTTTTGTCATTATCATTAAACCTCTAATTCAGAATTAATCCACACGGGAAGTAGGAAAACTCATAGACGCATTTTAGCTTCGTTCTGGTTACAAGTCAAATGCCGGTTACTACGTGTCTAGAATCCAAAATTATGGAGCAAATCTGACTTGTAGCATGATTTTTTACTGAACTGCCACTTGCTCGTGGTTAGTTCAAATTAGTATAATAAAATCCAGTACGATCTTATTCTGCCTCTTATTACCGTACGAATTCTAAGCGTGAAGGCACTGTTTGGAGACACATGAATGGCATAGGGTCCTTCAATGGAAGTACAGACATACTTAGTTTGGAGACACATGAATGGCATAGGGTCCTTCAATGGAAGTACAGACACACTTATGCCTCTCATAGCTTCTACACAAAAGTGTACTTAGTATGGCTAATTATAACATATATACAGCTACTACCACAGAAAGTTTAACTTTAATCTTGCTTGTTTCGTCGGCACAATTATGATCCATTGTGTGGGAGAGTTGAGTGGTAATTTTTTAATTAGCACAATTGTGTGATAATTTCATGTCATGATTATATTCCTAAATTACCTTTATAATTATCTATACAAATACCATTATACACCCACCGAATAGTTTTTGCGCTTATCTACACCGATAAAAAAAAAAAAGTTCTTTTGATTTTGAAAGTGAGGTAACTCCATATTCTTGTGATTAGTGCATGGTGAACCAATACGACAGACGATGACACCTCACAAAACAAGTAGGGATGATTTTTTTTCCTTAAAAAATTAACTTGTGCTATTAAAATTTGACTTATGACTTAGTAGTTAATGATATTCTTTTGCATTATAAAGTGCAAGGTTCTTAATTCGACTCTTTTAAATATGTAAATAGTCAACGGGTATAATTCTCGATCCTTAATCTTATTATTATCAAATAAATTTGATCTAATTAGGATTAAGGCATATTCTTTTATCTTGAGATCTAGGGGCCACAACTTCCCACTTTGGTTAGATTCCCAAATTTGCTTGCTGTAGTGGGCATCTTAGTTGATTGATCCGATCTACATTTTATTAAAATTTAATTAGGGTTTTGATACGGACATTTGCTTTTGGGCCAAACCCTTGTAAGCATTGCACGCTGCCTTGTGTTATTATTATTATTTCTTAATTTCTTTTGTCTTGGTAGATACATTATTATTATTTTTTTAATCAAGAAACAAACATAGCATTAACTAGAAATAAAAACAGTTACATTTTTATTAAGGTTTGATTCCAACCAAAGTGGATATTTCTCTGTCGAAGCAGCAACAACAACAACATCCGAACACTCAATATGACTAAAGAGAGGTTTAATTTACTGTAACATCGAGAGAATATGACTAAAGAGAGGTTTAATTTACTGTAACATCGAAAGACCGATAAAAAGAAGAAAAATTTCCACAAAAACTTCCCCATGACATGACAAACTCTTTCCCACGGTAAAATACCAGAACTCTATTCCAAACTACACACACAAAGGGAACTATAAAGTAAGCTCATGGAGCTACTGGACTTCGAAGGAAATTAAACCCAATTGAAAAACCAATTGAAAAACTAGGTAGCAAATAATACTAAATAAGAAAATACCCAAAACCCTTGGTTTCCTCCCACCCGACTACCACACGACACAATCGACTCAGATCGTATCTAGACATCAGCCACCATATCTCTCACGGCGACATCACTGTCACCACCAATAGCAGTAGCCAGAGTAGCACATCAGAGAAGACGTTATCACCCTGGCCATGCCACCGCCCAATAAGCCCATGAAGCACAAGGGAGAAAAAAAGCCAAGTAAGAGAAAGGAACCAGGAGGAAAGCAAGAAAAAACTCGGGGATATATGAAAATGGAGGCAACCCTGGAGCCACCACCAGGTGGTAGAGATCTAGAGCTCGCCCACCCCCAAAAAAAAAAAAAAACTAGGGCTAACTAATTTTTCTTTAAGAAAGAAGGCAGAGACAAACCAGTTTTTGGTAGATTTATTAGTTGGGTCACTAAATTGAAACCTACAATTACATTCATCGTCAAGTTAATCGATGTACACTTGACATAAACTATATTGCATCATTGCCGGCTCTCTAACTTTTAGAGGTCCATGGCGACAGAGGAATTAACGGAAACGTTAAAGTAAAGTTCATAGATCGGAAACATTAATATTGAAGTATACAAATACTTGCTAAAATTATAGGCAAAATCGCGATTTCAACTATTTAGCTTAAAATAAAAAAATAAAAAAAGGAAAATTCCTACATGTCAAAATCAAGGGCAGCTAATCAGGCCCATTAGGTAAATTTGAGGTGAGCCCAATAGCACTTGCGATGGTGAGCCCAATAGCACTTGAGATGGGCTCACTGACACCAGAATTGCCAAATTTTTTATGTAGGGCAGCCTAGAAAGGAATGGAAATAGAACAATGTTCAAATACGTTATATCCAGAAGAAAAAAAAAATGTAGCAGTTTTTACACATCCAATTGAACGTATAAAATTACGTGTAATAGAAAATTTAAAGATCGTCGAATTTTTCGGGTGTGGATTAATTAACTTTATTAGTATATGATATTCTAAGTATAAGTAAAAATAAATTGTAAAATATCAAGAGTCAAACTTAGTGTCAAAATTAATGAGAAAAATTGATATTAGCACTCTAGAAAAGTGGCAATGTTATTACTCAGACCTCGTTTGGTATACTGTATTATACTGATTATTTCAATCTGATAGATTAATCTGTCTATCGGAAAGACTGACTATTTGGTTAGGTGTTTGATGCTTTGTCAAATTAAAATGCCGACTATATTATACTGGACGGATTATATTATAGCAATTAATACAAGATATTTATATCTTAAATATAAATTATGTATGCAATTATTATTACGATTTATTATTTATTTTAATAATTATTATTATCATTATCATTGTTGATTAAATTATTAGTAATTAATTAATTTTTTGATTATTAATATTAATTAAGTTATTATTATTATTATTACACTTTTAAAGATTACTAGTCTTTTAACTATTTTATACGGAACATTTTGAGCTTATTATTTTAGTGTGTCTTGACCTATAAAGATATTCAGCCTTATTAATTTATACCAAGACTAATTAATACAACTAATATCAAACGCTGATTTCTTCTATATTATCCTACATAATATCTTATATGACGTACCGAACGTAACTTTATTGTTTCCTCTTTTTTATACCGGGAATGAGTGCCAGTAACATTTTAACTAAGTAAATAAACTGATTTTTTTAACATTCTCAAAGTAAAATAATTTTTTTACTAGAATTCTTAGTATACCGATATTATTATTCATTTTAATTTTTTTATAAAATATTTTAAATTTAATTATCGGATATTGATACATAATACATATAACCCCTTCATAAATGTCAGATTATCCAAATCCTTGTGTACATGAATAGTCCTATAAAAAAATTTAAGGGTGTCTTATTTTAACTCCCACCTCCAATAGGAAACTAACTAAATTGAACAACAAGCACAAGGGCGCTTTGGTAATTGAATTCGAGCATCGTACCCACGTGACCAACAAAGGCGTGTGATCTCTCACTCATAAATCAAACCGAACCACCCTTAACCCTCTCTCTCTCTCTCTAAAAGATTTCGAAGCTCTCTGCCTTTGTTGCGGGCTCTGTCCCTGTCTCCTTCTCCGGCAAGTCTCCGGGAATTCAACTGCCGCAGCAGCCATGAAGCTTGGCGCCTCCCCCTCGACTCTCGCAAAAGGTAAATCTCGTTCTTTATCATGTCTTTGTAGTCTCTGTCCATTTTCTTTAATATTTTCGCCTTTTTTTTTTGTGTTTTTGTTTTCCTCCGTAAAATTTTTAAAAAAAGTGGTTAACGGGAAAGACCCATTTACCCAGGTTCAGTTTTCCCACGTGGGATTTCACGTCAACTTCTTCCATGGCTATGGCGGGTTTTAGCTTAATACCCATCACAACTCCTCACTCCAATCATTCTTTGCATGCTTATATATATATGTGTATGTATGTATATGTATATATATATATATGTGTTTGTCAGCTTATGTTAGTCTTTGGACAGTTTGAGTCGATCTTGATGAATTGTTTTTTTTTTTCCCTTTTTTCAATGTTGAATTGTTACAGTGAGTACGTGCTATTTGGTTGATTTATTTTACTTTACAGCTGCTGTTTATGCTTTAACTACTACAAAGGGTTGAATAATATTACCGTACAGGCATACAGGGGTAAATAATGTCTGTTTTTTTTTGGGTGGTTTTAATTCGGTTTGGTTAAGATCATCAACAAGAATTCGATTCCTTTTGGTGCTAATCAGAAATATCAGATGGGAAAAATGTGCTACATGTGTCTAGTTTATCACTTTATATGCATTTGCTTTGATGGTAGAATTATGGTGGATTTTTTCCTAATTCAAAAACTTTTGTGTTTTGGTTTTTTTTTTTTTTTTGGGAATTCTCTGCTGCTTGAATAAGCCTTTTGTGATGTTTAATAAAATATTTTAGTTACTGAATTCACTATTCAGAGACCTTTTTGACAGCAAATAAATAAAATAATTAATTTGGATTCAGTTTCAGTAAATCTTTGACAGAAGAGGTGCACGCTTTTGTTTTTTTGTTTGCAATGTAGGAGTTGAAGCTAATGGCCATTTTGATGTCTAAGTTGATCAAAATCTTCTGTTTTCCAGATAGGCCCTAATTAATCATTTGGTGACAACATGGAAAATGTTGAAGATTACGAATCCGAAAGTATTTTTGAAGAATCTCAGTTGCATCCGCGTGTTGGAAATGAGTATCAGGCAGAGATTCCACCCCTAATTGCTAAACTCGAGCTTCTTGAGATTGCAAACAAGCTTAAACTATCTAGTTCTTGTTCATTGCGAGTGCCTATCATATTGGAAAACTGTAAAAAAGTTGAAAACTTCGATGGAAAAGTAGAGGTTAAGCCTTTAATTGTAGCGTTGGGAGATGCAAAGGATGATAGGGAAGAAATTTCGAACCTAAAGGTGAAATCTTGGAGCAAAATTGAGGAAGAAAGTGTTCTTCTTGGTTTATATATCTTTGGCAAGAATCTTAGACTTGTCAAGAGATTTGTTGGAAGCAAAGAGATGGGGGATATACTGTCTTATTACTATGGAAAGTTTTATACTTCTGATGGATATTGGAGGTGGTCAGAATGTCGGAAGTTGAAAGGCAGACGCTGCATTCATGGCCGAAAAATATTCACCGGGTGGAGGCAGAAGGAACTGCAATCGCGGTTGCTTCCTCACGTGTCCAAGGAATGCCAATATATGTTAATGGAGGTAGCTTTGTGATTTTGTGTTGCATATTGTTGTGGTTTAAGAATATCTGATTTTTTTGAAGTTAGTTTTTGATTTCTTGTGCAGAGTTTGAAACATTTTGTAGAGGGAAGGGTTTCATTTGAAGAATATATATTCAAGTTAAAGGGAACCGTTGGGATTGATCTGCTGATAGAATCAGTAGGGGTTGGAAAAGGGAAACAAGACCTTACTGGGACCGCTTTGGAGCCAACAAAGAACAAAAACAACAATGTTACAGCTTTTCGTGCTGAAGTTTCTATTGGGAAAGCTTATTCCTCCCTTACATCCTCAGAGATCATCAATTTCTTAAGAGGGAATTTTCGGTTAAGTAAAGCAAGAAAGAGCGAGCTTTTCTGGGAAGCTGTTTGGCCCCGTCTTTTAGCAAGAGGATGGCACTCTGAGCAGCCTAGGAGTTCTTTGGTGTTTCTTGTGCCTGGTATCAGTGAATTCTCAAGAAACCTTGTGAAAGGGAATGAGTACTTTGATTCTCTCTGTGATGTGATGGACAATGTCGCATCTGATCCCCGTGTTCTTGAGATTGACAATGAAGCTGCTAAAGCGAGTGAAGATAGGGACGATAGGGAAGATAGGGAATATAGAGAAGATAGAGAAGATGATTTTCAAAACATGCAGCAACACCATTACCTCGTTCCTCGCAGAGTAAATGGGAAGTTTACAGTTGTGGATACAAGTATGGTTCTTGTAGCTCAACAGCCTAATAAGGTAAGAGAACTGAGGAGTTTGCCTGTACCAACCGTGAGTCTAAGCACGCCTTCGAATCTCTTCAGTGAAACTGAGCTTGATTATACATCTCAAGGTTCAGAAGCTAAAGAAACTAATTTGGTAAGCCCGAAAGAGGATATGATTGACATTGACTCCTCAGATTGTGTGACTAGTAATCTGAAGGGTGGAGGCAGCCCGAATTTGAAGTCATGCCATGGACTAAAACTGAAGGGTTTGATGCCAAGTGGATGTGAGGCTATGGAATGTCAAGTAGATGATCAACAGCCTTTGTCAAGAACGGAAAAAGGAAGTCCAAGCAGGAGCAATGAAGGCAATCTGGCTCAGAATTTCGAGGTGCTTCGTGAGAAAACTCAATCCTGGGAATGGTTTGATTTGAACCTTCCTCCACCGGATTTAGAAACTGATGAACCGGCAAAGGAGGAGGACATGGTGATGCCAAATGAGGAGAATTCAAGTGTAAACAACTCAGCATTTGATTCTGAGCTGGCAAAGGAAGACATTGTGGTGGAAAATGAGGAGAATTCAAGTGTGAACAAATCAGCATTTCAATCTGAACCGGCAGAAGAGGATATGGTGGTGGAAAATGGAGAGTATTCAAGTGCGAACATGTCGGAATTTGAATCTGAACCGTTGAAGGAGGACATGGAGCCTGAGCCGGTGAGGATTCCTGTAGTTGAGGATTGTGTGGAGGACGAGCAGCCTGTTGTTAAGAGCCAGAGTCAGAGGCAAAGTACAAGAAACCGGCCTTTGACCATGAAAGCATGGGAAGCTCTTGAGTTTGATTTCTTCAGGACAAACAGGAAGAGAAGGGGTGATGCTTTACAAAATAAGCAATCGTCATCAAGAGCTCAAAGAGCAAGAGCAAGCACTACTGTTAGTGAGCCTTTTGTTCAAAGTGTTGGTGCAAATATTGGAGACTCAACGCTAGATGAGGAAAATAGGGTAATCATTTGTAGCAGCAATGGCGATACAGTTGGTGTCCCTCAGGTTTGATACAAGAAGAAGTATACCCGGCCGGCCATATTCAAGGCCATCCAGTTACTTCCGGGGCACATGTTGAACAGAGAATTCGAATAGCACACAAGTTGAAGAATGTGTGCTTAATAGTCTGGTTTAGGCCAAGTTTCTCAAGCATTGGCAACTTCATCAAGGTTCTCCTTTTTTTTTTTTTCCCTTCATATACTAATCTCTGAGGCTCTTGAGCGTTTCGCTGCAAAAAGGAATAGGATTATATTTTCTTTTTGTCATCTGAATATAGATTTCATGGCTGGTACAAAATGGTGGCAAGCAAGCAATCCCTTGGCCCAGCTTACTTGACGTAATGAATATACAACTATTGTTATTATCATGAACATGAAAATATGTTGGTCATGCTGAAATGTCACATCTGGATATAATTTGATGAGTTGTTTTGGATTGTATTGTATGACTCGTGAAAATGAAGGTGTTTTGGAGATAGGAGTGAATATTTTTTGACTGAAAGGGATTAACGAGGACTAGACATTAAAGTAAACGTACTTCTTTAGTTCGACCATTTTAACGGTATTGTATTAGATAAGTTTCTATATATGTTTAGGGGGGTGTATTCAATTTTGGTTTTTAAATGATTTTACAGGATTTTCAAATTCAGACGTATTCAATTAGGATTTTAATAGATTTTATACAAATCAAGGTGTATTCAATCTATCTTTTAATAGATTGTTTTAAAATTCTTTAAAATCTAGGTGTATTCAATTAAGATTGTAAAATACAATTTACAAATATAGGTGTATTCAAAAATTGGATGATTTCATATGATTTTTTAAATTGGTGGATTTTGATAGATTTGCTAATGAAAAATACACATATTACTCCACCATCAAAATCATCACATCTCACTTAATATTTCATTGGATTTGGAAAAAAAAATTTTCCTTCTCAAAACATTTTTACGTCCCCCCTTCCTCATCCTAACTAAAGCGGCACCACCACCACTCTCAGTAATAGAACCAGCACCAGCACCACTACCACTCTCAGTAATAGAACCAGCACCACCACCACCACCACTGTCATTTTTTTTTATGGAAACAGTTATTCAAAAGAGAAAACAACATAACAAGATATATTAATAACAGATGTTACATGGAACAAGACCAAATCCCCATCTGGAAATACAAAACCATAAAGAGCCAATTAACAATCCAAGTTTGACTTATAACAAGCTCACGCTTCATTCTTACCCCTCTTTCTGTTCTTTCCTCCCTTTCCCTTGGTTTATTGGATTGAACATTCTATTTGCAGTTACTTTCCTAATTTTTTATAACTTTGACTGGTTACTTTAATGTATTTTGGTTTTTGTTTTTGTTCTTTTTTTTTTTTATGATAGTTACCATGATAAACGTTTTATTAAGCTAATTTCGTTTGGAAGAGTGTGACTACGATCTTGTTTCATTATTTTGGTACGAAATTTTGTCTATTGAAAGAAGTCATGTCTGATACTTTGTATTATGTGACTGTCATCACCGAATGGTAATGGGGAGAGGAGAAATGGGGAATGTGCACATCTGGTCCTGTTGGATATAGTTTATATTTATAAAATCCATTGAAACACTTCAAAATCTATATAAATTTATTACAAAATCTATTAAAATTTGAAATGATTTGAGTGAAATCATATAAAATAATGTGAAATTATATAAAATCCATCCTAATTCTAAATCATTTAAAATCTATTAAAACCCATTAAAATCTCAACCGAATACATCTTTTCTGATTCTCTTATAATAATACAATTCAATCTAATATAACTCATTAGCCATGAAATCACTGCTCTAGTGATAGTTCTTTTTACTCGAGAACTTTTAGATCTCAGTGTATATTCCCTTCCCTACTATAGTTGTATAAAAAAATGGCATTCCGATACTACTCAGCAATCATGGCCGAATAGACTTGACTATGAAGGTGTATAAATAAAGGGTGACTTGGTTTGATATAAATGACTAGATACTTGACTATGACTAAACAATGTGGCCTTAAATTTGCATAAAGGCCCATCATCAGAAACACAACAATGATAATCAGGGCCCAAATAAAAGCCCAAGTATCTCAAACTCACTAGCGTGTCAACAAAGAAAAACGAGCCCTAGCTAAGCTAGTTCTTCCTTAATCTTCAAGTAAATAAATGCTTGATGACAAACATTGACAAACAAATTAAGTGACAGCTAAGTTCTTAATCAAACATCCCAAATCTGTTTGTCCATACCCGAATCGCCGCGGTGCTGCTGAAACGAGTTCATCATCGACGGTACTCTATGCTGACGCATCGCCTCCAAGTCCACCAACCTATGCTGGTGGTGGTGGTGGTGGTGGTGGTGGTGATGATAATGGTGATTTTCATGCAAATTTGGTGGCCTTGATCCTCCAATCCCCAGCAGATCAAGCGTCGTCAATGGCCCCATCGCGTCCCCGTCCATTCGAATGGAACCCGGAGAATTATTGTTGGCACTAGAAGTACTATTAATCTCGTGATCATGTTCTAAATTCTTCAAGAGTGCCAGGTGATTCTGGTGGTGCTGTGGGTCCATGAAGAGTTGGCTGAAGAGGCCCATGTGGTCCGTCATTGCTGAGCTGGCAGGTGATGAGGCAGGTGATGAATTTGTGTGTTGTTGATGATGATCAAACAGCTGTGATGGCATTGAAATTTCTTGTTGGCCCTTTTGCATCAGATGGTTTGTGAGTCCTCCAACTCCAACCATATGTGAGTTATGTGATTGATGATCGTGCGGCTGCTGGGATTGTTGGAATTGATGGTGATCGTACGATGAGGGTGGTCTAATATTATTATTATTATTATTATTGTTAGTGTTAAGTGAATTAGGGTTAGGGCTTAGATGATGATCAGGGCCGGCCATGCTACTCACAAAGCTCTTTTGCATCATGGGGGAACTGATGGTGGAGTTGCTGGCGGTGGCGCCCATTTGGGCGGCTTTTTGAAGCAAAGCGGTGGCGGACATTTGCGCCGCCCCGGTAATATTGCTTACACTGCCGCCGCCGCCTCCATTTTTGGTTTCTTGGTGGTGAAGGTAACTATTGAACCCTGATGGGCTGTTGTTGTTGCTGGAGCTCAGCTGAAGGCTGGACGCGGTGGCAGCGAGACGCTCCTGGGCCCACAGAAAAGTGAGCCCGAGGCGCTCGAGAACATCCCTGGCCGGCCTCCGCCCCCACCGGGGATGTTCATGTTCATGGACTTGAAGGGCCTTGGAACAAGGTCTTCAGGGAGCGGGGATGTGTTCTTGTTGGGGATAATGTCGTAATTTAGGAAATCGGAGACTCCGCCAGTGGTCATGGCCATGGATGACATAAGCTGATCGTGAGGTAGAGGGATTTGCGTCTGTGAGCTCATGAGACCGCCATGGTTGTTCACTTTGTTGTTTTCTTCTGCTAATGCGTCGCAGAATGCTCTGTGGGTGATAAAACTGTCTCTCCTGCATGCACAAATATATGCATGTATGCATCAAATAATTCAAGCACTAGTATCTAATTTATAAAAACAAAAAGAAACAAATGATCATGGTCGATAATAAAGTGCGAGGCTATATCTTTAATTATTTTAGTTTTATTTCTTCATAAGCTAGAAAACAAAGTACGTAATCTTTTAGGGCAATCCTGTAGTTAAAGACAAAAAGTCGCAATTATATATAAGCTTGATTCTTGAATGTGAATACTGAATATAGAAAATTTATGAAACAAACTCAAAAGAACAAGCCAAACCTTGTGACCGAACTTATATATTTTCAATTTTCTTGCAATTAATATATTAATATTGGATCAATATAATATACTTTCATTATAAATTAGAACAAGAAATATATATTACTAAATTTTAGTAGATCGGTAATAATTAATACTGAATTTCGATCGAATTAACACTAGTAGAATTTATAACTTTCACGGTAAAAAATTTCTCAGTAAAACACAATTTTATTGGAATAAGTTATCTATCACGATAAAGTTTAAAATTTACCTCCAAATTTTCAATTGGAAATTTTTGGTTATGGGATCCAGAAAATACCCATCTTACATACGTCAACCACATGTCCGACTCGGATTAATTAAAGGAATTGATTAACTAATTTAAAAAAAAATTAATCATGATTTAGATGGCCTAATTAATTAATTAAGGTATTACCTGGAAAAGACGGTGCCACAGTCACATTTGTATTCTCTAGTGCCACAAGTCTTCTGATGAGCCTTCCAATCTGACTGAACTGCATATTTCTTGGAGCACTTGTCACATTTCCATTTCTTCTCCCCGTGTTTCCGGCTGAAGTGCTTTTTAATTCCGGTGAGATCTCCCAACGCCCGCGCCGGATTGTGGTGGACGCATCTCGGCTCCGGGCATATGTACACCCTCTTCCTCACCTCCGTCGTCGTCCTCTGCCTCAGCTTCCACGGAAGGTTGTGCCCCCGGCGGTGCAGCTGAAGGTTCTGGTCCCTTTGGAACCCTTTGTTACAAATCTCACACACAAATCTGTTTGTTGCCATCAACGTTGTTGGTGATAGAGCAATAACCTCCGCACTAGGATCTGATCGATATACGTATCATGTACGTACAATCACATAATTGTTTACCATATATATGTTCAGCGTAAATCAATATATATAACAAGCATAATTACTATTGACTAGTTATTATATATATATATTCAGAACTGTTAGCTATCAATACTTTGATCAAACAATTCCATCGAATTGAGTATGATGGCCGGACTGTGGAACTAGAAAACGCCTTTGGATGAAACAAATATTATGATTAATTATAAAGGGCTTTTTCAAGTCTTATTTTTGAAAATATAGCATAGTATTATATCCCTTTTCAATTGGAAGGAGAGATGGCTGAGTGGCCCAAAGCGTCGGATTACTAATCGGTTGTACGAAGTTTTCGTGCCGAAGGTTCGAATTCCTCCCATATAGTGTTCGAAATTACGTATTATTCGATTAATTGATTTGAGTTACTTATAATTTTATTACCCCCAATAATATATGTTTTTTTAAGGTAATTCATGATTATTTTTTCTCCTATATATATAATTATCATGTATAGTGAATCGAATCAAACAAGCCCTTTTAACTGAGTGGTAGAGTAACGCTATAGTAAGGCGTAAGTCATCAAAGTAGTCATTTTACTATTATATATATGTACTAAAGAAATTAATTGAATGAAATTATTTGCCTCGAGTTCCTGGGAGATTTCTCTTCTTCTTTTGGACAGGTTGCTGCTGCTGGTTTTGTGTGACAGAACCGTTGCTGTTGCTTTGGGCACCGGAGGAGCCGCCGGAGCCGGAGCCATGCAGGTGGTTTATTTGAAGCTGCTTCTCTTGATGAACCTCCAACTCCCCGGTATTATTATTCCCTGAAGAGAAGCTACCTTCTTCGACATCATCACCTGTAGTATTTGGCATGTTTTATAATTCGAGAGACAAAAAGGGTTGATTTTGAGATGATTAATAGTACACAGTAATTATAATAATAATCAGCTATAGCTAGGTTTCTTGCCCTTTGTTGGTTCGATCTCAAATTTTCTATGTTGCTAGTAATTGAGCTAAAAGGAGGGGATTATTGTTGTTTTTGGTGAAGAAAAATTGAAGGGTTTGGTTTTGGTAGAGGAAGACAAAAGGAGGGAACTGAGCTCCTTCATTTCTGGTGACATGCTAGCTATAGCTAGAGATACTGATAATGATGATAATGAGGAGGAGGAGGAAGCCATGGTCGATCTTCTTTGGCCTCATATAATTATATATAGTGTGTTCTCAAGACCACATATATTATTGCAAAAATAGACCTAAATTAATTACCGAATGCCCTTGATTTTTAGGGTAAATACAGCCATAGCATTGCTTCTATTTCATTCCATAATATATATTTTTTTGGGTGAAATGTGACTCTAATAATTTTTCAAAATAGTCACCCTATATTTTTACTCTTTTATTAAATAATACAAATCAGTAAAAATTAAAATTAAATAAAATGTTCACGATTATTTTAAAATAGTGCGTAACAAAATTCCTAATCCAATGATCAATAATCCTTAATTTCTCCAATTAGAAAAAAAAAATCTAGAAGATAGTTAAACTTGGCACACAAAGGGTGGATTTGGGGAATTTAAATATAATTACGATGCACTTAATTTAACTTGGGTTTAGATATTTAACTTTTCACTAAACTCTAGGCAACGTCCTAATCTAAAGTTAGGTTTTACTCATATATAATTTTTTGTCATAAATTTATCAATTGAAATCGTTGATTTTAAAAAAATATTTTGTAGGTAAAAAATCAAACAAATTACTTGTTGAATTTTCGACGTAAATGCTACATTATTGCCTGTTGTTTTTATTCTTCAGAGACTACGGGTGTTCGTAATGTAATAAGGAGCACTTGTCAACAAAAAAATCACCTTAAATGGTTTAGTAATTCATTCATATGTCTCAATTAAATTGACAATTCACCATAAAATTTACTAAAATCGCCGACTATTTTAACATATAATTAAGAATTGCCATCCGGTCTCCAATTTTGGTTTAATTTTCTCACAAATCATCTTAATTAACATGATCAGTTAATTATAAACCAACGATTCCGACCTGTACTTTTGGATCCAAATTAAGAGAAATGAACTTCAATTTCTCTGTCTCTAGCTCCATGGTGCTTTCACATAATTAACAAACCCTAGTGACTAGATGCCCTTGTATTTTACCATGCATTCCTACCTGTTGAAATCAATTAGTTTAATTGCCAAAACAAGTCAGTAATTAACAAGCAAGTTTAAACACTATAATTAATTAGTAATCGACACATCGATCGAGAGCTGCCGAACCCTCCTTGTCTTATTAATTACTTCCAAAACGATCGAAGAGACATTAGCGACATAATTAATTAATTAAAAAAAAAAAGGTTGCTGCTTTGTTTTCTAGGTCATCCGGTTCAATGTGATGAATAAATAAAGACATTAGCGAACGTTAATAATGTTGAAGAAGACTAGAAGAGCACTAGGCTGCCACCTCATATCAATTACCCTTAATTAATTAGTTAATTAAGCTAATTAATGTGACCTACACGTACGTACGCGCATCGACGTGACGCACGTCTTCCAATCAATAGGCTATTCATCCGAGCAATCTTGATGTGATGTTTTTGTTTTGGGTATGGATAGCGAGTGAATTCTTTCAAAATAGAGCAACGATTCGCTAATTTTTAATTGCTTCAAAATTTGATGAGCATAATAATTAGCACAACAATTTATAGTTAAGACTTTTCATTTAAGTCACATGTAATTTCAAGAGAATCAAACCCAAGATATATAAGACGAGTATGAGAGTACGTTAAAATTACCAAATTTACGCTCAAAATGTTCTCTATTTTCATTCTTGTATTTGATCTGCGAGTGTTCATCCTCACCTTCACTGAGTTTTTTGTTTACCATCGATCATTTACAGCTTCCTAACCTAAATAAAATAAGGATCCATAAATTCTTGCACACTTAAGTAGCAATCTTAAGGTTCGATTCTCGTATTCAGATTGTTCGCCTCGGATATATTTGAGACTCTTCTATTTGGGTATCACATTTATCATATATAAGAAATTAATCCGACAATAATGTGTACGTGTTAAGAAACCTTCAGGTTAGAAGAAAGAAAAGAAATTTAATCGAAAGAAAAACAACCATATATATTACTCATAATTACTCGAGGAAGAAGAAAAGTCTGTACCTCTCTAACTTTTATAATCGAAGGTTTGTCTTTTTGGTAAAATGGAAAACAACAAGGAGACAGAAGATAAAATATCAAACATGAGCAACCATCAAAAAATGAAGTCAATAATTTATTTGCCCTCAAAGATTCTATTTTTTTTGGTAATAAATCATTATTATATTTCATTTCAAAAATTCTAATCCAAACAAAAATAGTATTGCTTAGTAATCGTCGATGAAGATCGATGAAATTGATGAAAGTAACTCATACCCTAAATTGCAGAATACTAAGAGTCTAAGAGTTTAGTGAGTCACGAGTTGCTAATTGACACGAGCAAGGAGCCCTATGGATAATGCCAACACAAGAGACGGTCAAGGCATATAATTTTTGAATTATAATATTATGTGTAAATGAAAATGATGTTTGAATAAATAAATTTGAAAAAAAAAAAGGACTATCTTATTAGGGTTTGATTTTGATGGACATGATTTTCGTACGTGGAGAAAATAAAGCAAAGAAATAGGAACGAAATTGAAGGAGATGATGGTAAATATTTTAGAATCGTAGTCAACCATTAATGCTTCAAGTTCGTCAATCGGATTTCCAATTGGTGTAATTGTCGATCTCGTTCTTTACGATAATTAAATCTGAAACTTTTTATTACACGATAAATATGAATATAAGTAGATCAATAGTACTAGTGACAATTACAACTACTTTGGCTCCTATTGTTTGAAAAGAGTCATTCAATACTAGAATTTAGAGATTGCTATTGCTACTAATATTATTTATATAGTGATTTTTTTTAATGTATAAAGATGGTCTTGAATTCGACGTGAGTGGATAGTAAAATTGATATACAATAATATGTTTTTATAAAACAAGAATTTAGTGATCAGGGACACCTTGTTTAGATTAAGGTACTTTGTTTCGACGATTAAAAACAAGAATTTAGAGAATAGCAGCATTTTGTTTGGATTAAGGTACCTTGTTTCGATGATTAAAATAAAAATATGCACCACTACACCGTAGTTTAGTGGTATTCTCTCCACATATTATATAAGTGGTCTCAGATTTGACTTTCGCAATTAGTGATGTCGATATCAAATGTATATATAATCATTTTTATTATTATCATTGTATTGGAAAAAAAAAAGAGAGAGAGAGGCTAATTTGCCTGATATAATAAGATGGGCCCATTAATGGATTGCCCTAATAAAATAATTCAAATGGGGGCCCAAGTTAAAGTTGTACCCATTGACGGAATGCCCAACTTAGAAGATTTTATTGGAGGCCCAAGCTAGAGTTGTTTGTATTCATAAATTTAATTTTGATTTTCTAAATTTGACAGTTTGAAAAAAAAGAAATTGAGGCCCAAGCTATTCGCGATTGGCTGGGCTTTTAGTGGTAGCCAAGGGGCCCAACTCATAGCCCATGAAAATTGAGATGAGACGGCTAAATTAAAACCCTTGAACCCTAATTCTGATGGCCCCCTATTTATACCCAGACCTCAAACCATCATTCTCAAACGCCTCTCTCTCCGCGCATTCTCCCCCTTGCCATCTCTCTCTCTCTCTCTCTCTAAAAAATTTAGCATCTTTCATTTTCTCCGTCTTTCTTTTTGTTTCATTTTCAAATTATGACATTTAGGGTTGTTGATTTGCGTTTTCACGGAGGAACCAGAAGAAGGGGAGTGTTTGAGGCGGTGATGTTGAAAACTACCTATTTTCTGAGAGTATATTCTCTTATGATTACAAAACTTACCAATGGATCCTTCTGAGCCTGCCTTCACTCTATTCTTCTTTGTTAAGCAGTTATTTTCCTGGTTTTTCCTTCATTTCTTTGTTTCCTGTGTTTGAGAGCCATTGATGCGATGATATGTGTATCGGAATTTTCATGGTGTCGATTAAATAACAGACTACAATTATCTGATCAATGGTTCTCAATTTTTCTTACCAGAATGCTTTTTGTTTTATTTCTTTTTCCTTTTGCTCCCCCTCTCAATTTTCTTATCAATTCCCAATTGGAAATTGGAGCCAATGCCTGATTGCGTTGGAAGATTTTCGTGAATCTAATCGGGCTGCAGATATTTTATGGAAGTGTTGCAGATTTTTACAGAGCATAATGTTGATCTCGATGCTTACGTTTGAGAACTATGAACTCCTCGGCATAAATAAAAACCGAGACTGAAATAAAAACGGCTACCTATTGATTAATACTCGGTAATATTAATATTGTTTAAAATGTGAGGAATTATATTTTTGAAATATTACAATTTTTTTATTATAAAAAAAACAGAAATTTTACGTTCTTTTTTATCACTATAATAATTACTCTTAAGTTTTTTATTCTTATTTATAATTTTTTCTATTTTAAGAAAATGTTAATTTTATTTATTATCTTAATTTTTTATCTAATTTATTTTAAGAGATAATATGAGTATTTAATTTTAATTTAAAATAAAATAATTAAGAATAATAATTTTTTTCTAGTATTAAATAATTTAGTTAATTGTTTATAATTTAAAATTTTAATTTACAAAATTTGTGTTTAAAATTCAAGAATTAAATCCAAAATTTTAAATTTTTTTTATAAATCAAAATTGAATTCAAAATCAAGCCCTAAAGGAAGAGGCTACAACAAAAGATTGAAAAGTCCGGAAACAACAACCCATAAAGGGCATCAACCAGTAGCTAACAACAAAGTTAAATAGGCTTAATGACAACAAAAGCCAAGCAGGTTCAACAGATTCAACGGAAACAAATCAGGACTACGAGTTAAGAATGAGTAAATTTTAGGCTATCCTAGCCTCACCATTTGGCCCAGAAACTTACGGGTTTGTGGATACCCAACAGGCTAGGTAACAAAAATCCGCCTTGGCCCGTTATGGGCTGTGAGTCGGCCAGACCTGCATTTTGACGGGCTGGATTTGGGCTTAGGGTATTCAAACTCGATAGGCTCGAACCTGATAAGACCCAGTAAGCCAGCCCGACCCATCCATGTAAACCTGACTCATAAACCCGAATATATAAAATAATTATAAATTAAGAATTAATACTTAATCAAATTTTATTACTATTATTTCAGCACAAACTCAAAACTCCAACCCAAGCTCAACATAGGTTTTATAGAACTGCATGTTTTTATATACAGCTCCACATTCCACTGTTCCATCTTTACCAAAAAGGTTACTTGGGTCATTGCAATTTGATATAGGGAATTCAACAAATTCACTCTTTTTAACCCACTTTGATTCTGATACATTTACTACACGGAGTGACAGTTACGAGTAGCATAGCTCCACAAAGAATCTTTCAGGTGTTAGCTCTTCGGGTAACTTTTCATAAAATTTACTACCATTCAAGTAGATTTGTGATTAGTGACCACCCTACCATGTCTCGACTTTGTGGTCGAAAAGTTAAGTCAATTCTTCAAATCCAATAGGTCCCCTCATTGTCTCAATATTCAATAATAATATTTAAGTTTAACTCACACTTTTATAATTAGGTAGGTAGAAGTGGGCTTAGTAGGTCCGGTCGAAGTGGGTTTAGTAGGCCCGACCCATAAAACTCGATAAAATCTCAGTTCAAACCCCGCCCGACAAAGGGCATGCGCTTCTATATTTATGATCAAACTCGTCCGACCTGACCTGATTTTTTTTTAATTATGAAATAGGTTCGCCCCGACCAGGCCCAAGCCCAAAAATTCTGGGCCGGATTTGCCCGACACGGCCTAATGATGAGGGTTGGGCTCTAGTAACCTGAATATTACCAAGAGTTCATTTAAATTTAATATTACAAAGTTTTAAACGGTTCATATCAATAATACTGGAAATCATACTAGAAGGAAGACATCAAGTATTAGAAAAAATCATATTGTTACGCTCTCTTCATATGCAATAAATCGTCACCGCAAGAGCAAACTTTTTTATAGTAACTGTAAGAGATTTCCCCCGCCAGACACTAGCAACAGCCTCGACAAATAAAAGGCCAAGGAGGATTTCTCCAAGGCTCACCAGATTTACATAGAACTTGCCTCCCTAATTGCAATCCACAAGATGAAGGAGGTCTTAAGGATAGTGGCTTGGGACCGGACAAGACTTTCTATATTTTACCATTAAATCTCAGATAATACGAACTTCATTTTCAATTTCATACTAAAAAAATTCAAAAATTATATATAATATTTATAATAATATTATAATATAATAAAGAATTCAGGAGGTCAGACCCAAACACTAAAAGAAGGGTGGGCAGCGGCAAAGAGGCCAACAAAGACCGCCACTAAATTCTAGAGGGTCAAACTGTCAAAGAAAACTATTATTTTTAATTATCTAAAGAACTTTCCAATAAAAATAACTTGATGAAATTTTTTTAAATAAAAATAAAAAATTTCAAGAATGATCCAATAATTTACTCAAATAAAAAAAAATAATTGAACATTGACATTGGCTAATCAATTTGAAAAACATTGACATTGGCTAGTTTTGTGCATCAACCGAAATAGAATAAGATTTAGAACGATAAATTAAATGCACTTTTTTTTGGGAACCTGAAGTTACACATGAAAAGGCGAAGGATACAGTGATGAAGGATTTGGACCTATAATAGAATTTATTGGAAACGTTATTTTTAGTCACAAATGTTTACCTTCTTCACCTTCTCCTTGTTTCAGTCAGTGTTGACATGGGGAATTGGATTTCCCAGACGTAGCTGAATGCTGACATGAATAATATTGGCGGCCGCCTTCATGATCTCTTCCTCGGCCTCCTTCGCCACCTCCATTGCCTCTCTGTAATGAAGAGAAGGATGAAAAACATAATGTCAAGCGAAGAAAGGAAAACGTAATTATAGACAGCAAGCAATGAGTGAGTTGGTAAAC
Source organism: Prinsepia uniflora (assembly GCA_032719365.1). Lineage (NCBI taxonomy): Eukaryota > Viridiplantae > Streptophyta > Magnoliopsida > Rosales > Rosaceae > Prinsepia > Prinsepia uniflora. The sequence goes on from CM064870.1 coordinate 801,694, forward strand.
GAGTTTTACCGAATCAAGATGTGTGGAGGCATGGAAACCTCAATCTGGAGGAACAACTTGCCTTGCAACAAGTGATGCGTTATACGCTCCACAGTCATATTCTGATAAATAAATAAAAAAAGCAGGATTTAATGTCATGTTCACTTTCAATGGTTTTATAAAAAAAAAAAAACCTTCAATCTTGAGCTGAAAATTTTATTATGAGACGAGAAACACGTACCTCTGCGCATTTGGAGGCGATGATGCTTGACACAGCTGCTTCAATGTCTTTGTCCTCTGCGGGAGGAGAAACTTTCTGGCATGCAATTTCTTGGTGATCTACAGTCGGCGATATTTGTGAAATCGAAGGATCTGTAGATAAGTTAGAGCAAGTGAATTGAAAGAACCTAACCTTTAAATACGCAAATTTCAGAAGATCCCCAATGTGTTTACAGTTAGCATACCTATGTGTATAAAAACCTCCGAGACTTCAGGATGGGATTTGTGAATCTGATAACGAACATTTTCTCCGATGTCATGTGCGGCACTTACGCTACAGAAAGGATCAACCTGCCAGGTGAAAGCAACCAATAAGCCACTATTGTATATTATTGGTTTGTTTGATGGGTAGGCTTGGATTGGGCAAATCATAAACGTCAAGGTGTTTTGAATGTAGAAGTGAATGTTTTTTCATTGCGAGGGTATTAGATATTAAAAAGAAAGTTTGCCTATTTTGATTTGTCACTTTCAGATTATTGTATTGGATAAGTTTCTTTATAGGTCTTAATCCAATCTAAAACCCCGTGAAATGAAACAACATTGGCTTTTACCATCACAATACTTGGAATTTGTTAGTTTATTTACTTATTATTATTAGAAAAAAAAAAATTATACAGGAATTTATGAGCTATACAAACGATCTCACCAAAGAGCCCTATTTACCCTATAAAAACTAACTTAAGGCTAGATTAAACATGAAAATATATCAGATAGGACTAACCTCAATATGCACATCGAGGTAAAGAGATGAACCGGCCCTCCTTCCCCTCAAGCGATGGCATCCCTGCGCACAGCTTGACAGTTAATTTCCCAATGCTGATGTCCATGCTTGAAAGCTTATAAACAGACCAGAAATATCATAAACGCATTAATAGGATTAATAATCAGTTACCTTCACACCCTCAACTTGGACAAGTGTCTGTTTATATGGATCTAAATGTTTTGCTGGGATAGCAGCATCCACCAGCTCCAAGACACTTAATTGGGTCCACAACCGAAAAGAAAGAAAAAAAAACATACACATCAGATACCTAGATGCAAGTTTAACACACACACAAACATATATCAAGCTTGCATTATTTTATTCATTACAAAGACCATCTTTGGATATATAGAATTCTCAAAGATGGAAGATTGACAGAAACATTGAGATACTATAAGATGATAAGCACAAAACCATAAAACGGGCATTGATAGTCTCCTATTCCTTCGCACTAGTCTTATGATTTTGCAGCATCACAATTGAATATGAAACTTAACCACTACACATCAATTCTACACTATCAAAGTAAATTTTATGCACTAGAGAAGTCTTCATTCCTCTTCTTCATATTGTTAAAAGTTAAAACCACCACATTCAACAGCTTAAACAATCGTACGACCTTCAATGGAAGTCTGAAAAGCAAGTATGATATAAGGCTACAGATCAAGTGTGTAACAAAAAACAGACCTCTGATGACCAGTTTCAAATCCAGCTTTTAGGATCATGCCCGAGACAAGGAGTCCAGCAAGGGGATCTAGAAACTTCACTCCTAGGATTGAACCTCCTGAAATAGAAAAGAATGCACATGCTCAGTTGAGGATCACAGGACTGAATGGCGTTAGTTAAATTAAGGAATTAAAACTATTGTAGCTTATAACTACTTGGCCTTAAGACATTCATCGCACTTAGAAGCATTATAAGTAGATAAAGCTGGTTATTTACTAATTTTACACCAAAAAATACCAAATTGTCTCACCAACTCCAACGAGAGCAACTACTGAAGAAATGGCATCTACACGATGATGCCATGCATTAGCTTTCATCAGTCCACTACCTTGCCTTTCTCCTGCCCGTTTTGTAATCCAGTAAAGGCTGGAAGTAAAAAGGAAGACCTGTCATTATGTGTGTGGCCGTGGGGAGTAAAAGAAGTTGAGATGAGAAGAACAGGTATGAAGACATAAATGAACATGAGATTGAGATTGAAATGGTATATGCATAGGCAAAAGGAAATGTTTTAATGACCCAAATAGCTATCTAGTTCTGATAAGGAAATTCAATCTGCTTTTTGATGACATGGAATAGGAGACAACTCTTGAAAGAATAACACTTTATGAACTTCAGTACCCTTCTTTAACAAATATTGAGAAAACAGTCATGCTTAAAGCCAGGCCAGGGTGCTCCATGTCAACTCCATGGTGATGTCCGCGATGATGATGATTATGCACCTGCCCATGACTGACCATAGAAGGATCTTCTGAAAGCAATCCCTGTACATGGATGGCAATGGTTTATAAGGACAAATACGATAAGAAGGAATCTGATTCAATGTCAAGAGACAAACTGACCACGATTATATAAGTCCCAAGACTGTCAATTTCGAAATAAATGAGAACAGTGATGTAACCTGCTGTTGAGTACTATCTTAGAGGAGATAGGAGGAGAAATTAATGGTAACTTACCAGCAAAATATCCAGAGCATGCCAAGCAATGCCACCAGCCGTTGCCAACAGCATACATGAGATTACAAGTGCTCCGAGAGTCTCAAATTTACCATGTCCTGGAAAACAAGATAAACCAAACAAAAGTAATAATAATTATTTTATATGCTCCTACAAATACAAACAAAAAACAACTCCAAAAGTTGGGTGTATATGCATAATGTGAGATCAATGGAGTAGCGTGTAGGTACAAAATCAAGAGTGACCATATGGATGTTCTTTGTCCTTCGGAGCCTTTGCAGCTTTAAATGACCATAACGCCACACTGCTAAGCACCTGCAATATCAGTAGAAAATGAACAAACTAATGCATGATGATCTCAAACCAGAGTCAAAGTATGCTTGAGCCCAAAATTCAAAATTTCAAATTGGTGTTCTCCATTGAAAGAATGGAGCTTTCCTTGTTTAGCAGAAAAAAAATATTCACGTATAATTAATCCAAAGATAAAAAACAACCATGGGCAGCAAAAAAAGAGCAAAATGTGAATGTTACAATACCACGTCGGAGACTGAATGGGCGGCATCGGCAATGATGGCAGTGCTTCCGGATAAGTAACCAGTCAACGCTTTCCCAGTTGCCAGTCCAATATCAGCAGCCAATCCCAGCCTGAAGATCTTCTCACCCTCCGTCCCAGAGACATGACCGTTGTGATGGTGATCTTGACCGTCATGGCGGTTGTGGGAATGGCCCAAATGCCACCTTCTGGGGATTGAGTAGATGGGATTTTGAGAGGAAAAGCAAGAAGGGTCTTGGAGATGGGAATTAAGGGATTGGACTGTCGTGGGTTTGGGATGAAGATGATAGTGCTGCTTGTGTATGTGGAAAGCAAGCCTTTTATGTATGGAATTGAGATTGTGAAATCTGAATCCCATACTTCAATTTTGAAACTCGAAACAAAGTGATCAAACCTGTGAATTTCACTGTTGGAAAAAATAAAATCAACGAAAACCTTTGTGCTTGATTTGGTCCTAATTTATTTGATACTTTAGAGAGCTTGAGCTACAAGCCTGAAAGGCTGGAAATGGAAAGTGAAGCCATTGTCTACCCTGATTTTTTCGTTCCTTTTCGTCACCGTTTGATATGTAATTTGCTTTTCCACTTAATGCGATATTGCTTCGGTCAGCGTTATTCCGGACGGGAGGCTCTACACCATATGGTGAGGTCGATTTAAACATTAGGGAAAACTCTGTTATGGCCAAAGATTGAAATATCGTTATCGACGGATATATTGCTAGTCAAATTTATGAATATTTTGCCCCAAATATCGATATCGATATTGTTTACGGTCAACAAAAATGACGGAAATTCTATCTAAAAGTTGAAAATTTTGAATGAAATTTTGAAAAAAAACTGAAGTACTCAATGATGGTTATATAGGACTAATAAAAACTATAAAATGACTTTGATATAATAAATATATGGTGAATAATATGATACAATAAGGTTCTGCCGATAACTAGTAATATAAAAATATAAACATAAACATAAATTGAAATGAATTACTATAATTGAATGTTAATATAATTAAAAACATAACAATAAGCATAAAAAAATTGAATGGAAGAAAAATTATAAAATGAGTAAATATATTTAAAATTGGAAAAAAGAATAATAACAAAATAGTCAATCTTTGTTCAAAAATTGGAAAGGATTGATATATTTAAAATTGGAAATGATTGATATATTTAAAATTGGAAAAAATGAAAAATATAGTTTAAAATAAGGAAAAAGTGAAAAAAAGAAGAAGAAAGGAAGCAGCATGCACGCAAAGAGGGTCGAACCCGGGTAGCTATGTAGCTACTTTAATGAACCAAACCAAATCAACTAGCAAGCCCAATTGTGAATTTAAGTAAGCAAATAATATATAAAGCAAACTTACGAACTGAGAAACAATCTTCTTCCTCCTCGCGCGGGTCTGCAATTCGGGTTTTTTGACTCGCGCAATATAACCCGACTGTAACTCCATCATTTTACGTCCGATTTTTATGAAATTTATTCCTATTCCGATCGTTTTAATGAAATAAAGAGATCGATGGGCTTAAATGTCAGGACCCGACCCTCTTCTGTCAAGTCCCGATTCATCTAGCACGATATTGTCCGCTTTGGGCCTCGCCCTCACGGTTTTGTTTTCGGGAGCTCACAGTGTAACTTCCCAGGGGGTCACCCATCTGGAATTGCACCAGCCTCAACTCGCTTAACTTTGGGGTTCCAATCCCCCCCAAAGCCACTGAGCTCCCAAAAGACCTCATCTAAATTAGAGTGGTGCAACCGCACGCTCTATCTAGCATGATATTGTCCTCTTTAGGCGCACCTGCGCCTGCAAGGTTTTGACCCCAAGACCTCACGCCTGGAAGGTAACCACCTTAACCAGCGCAGCCAAGGGAGGCCTCATGCTAGATAGGTGTGTGCCTACACCTTTAAGGCACACCACCATTCCTTTCCCAGACCATTCCCCCCTCGCAGGAATGTGGGACTGTTCACTGTTCCCTCTAGGACACGGGTCTTACAATCCACCCCCCTTAGGGCCCAGCGTCCTCGCTGGCACACTTCCCGGTCGGGGTCTGGCTCTGATACCAAATTGTCAGGACCCGACCCTCTTCTGTCAAGTCCCGATTCATCTAGCACGATATTGTCCGCTTTGGGCCTCGCCCTCACGGTTTTGTTTTCGGGAGCTCACAGTGTAACTTCCCAGGGGGTCACCCATCTGGAATTGCACCAGCCTCAACTCGCTTAACTTTGGGGTTCCAATCCCCCCCAAAGCCACTGAGCTCCCAAAAGGCCTCATCTAAATTAGAGTGGTGCAACCGCACGCTCTATCTAGCATGATATTGTCCTCTTTAGGCGCACCTGCGCCTGCAAGGTTTTGACCCCAAGACCTCACGCCTGGAAGGTAACCACCTTAACCAGCGCAGCCAAGGGAGGCCTCATGCTAGATAGGTGTGTGCCTACACCTTTAAGGCACACCACCATTCCTTTCCCAGACCATTCCCCCCTCGCAGGAATGTGGGACTGTTCACTGTTCCCTCTAGGACACGGGTCTTACATTAAATCAATGAAAAATGTCGATATTTCACTCAATTTCTTCCCCCCCCCCTCTTACCTGCCGTCGGCCAATTTTAACGATATATCGGCCATATCGGTCGATATTTCAATCCATGGTTATGTCCAATAAATTTTATATTAATATTAATTATAGTCCTTAAATTTTATTATTAATTGTAAAAAAATTTGAATTATGCCCAAATATTTCAGTAATTATTTCTCCATTAAAGTTATTAATCTTTTTTATTAAAAATAAGGGTGAGTTGGTCTTTTCTAACATATATAAATTTTTCGTTACTAAAAGTAAATAGCACACAATTTTTTTAATGAACAATGTCGTAAACATATTTTTTCCACAATTTTTATCAAAAAGTTTGTCACTATAGTTAAAAAAATATGTATACTTTCAATTTTTTTTCAGAAATTCCAGATTTTTTTTTTTATTTTAATCAATTATTAAATTTGTGACCTCAAAAATTTCAAAGGTTGGTGTTTATGAGAAGAAAGAGGAGTGTTTTATACTTTTTTGATTTTTTTTTCTTTTATAAAATTTTAAAAATGACTTAAAAAAATACTATTTTATCTTAATTTTTAATATTAAAAAATCAACAATTTCAACGAAAAGATAATTATTGCACATTTTGACATAATTCAAGAACCTATACCACTAAGAATAAAATTTATGAACTATAAATAACATTATTACAAAATTCAGAAACTATAGCAAACAATATCCCTAAAAATTAATTTTTTTGAGCCTAAAAATTAATTATTTTTTGCTACCAAAAGGATAATGTTTTTTTGTGTGCGCACACCACGCTACAATGACTATTAACTTTCTTTGAAAGCTAACTTCTAGATCTTTCCAATGAATTTTACATGAAATAAGAAAAATTATTTCAATAAAAAATTGTGCGTAATTTTTTTTTAATAGAAGAGATGTTGTATTTAATATCATGAAAGAGGAACAACTATAAAGATAAAGTCTAATAAATCTTAATAGTGAATAGCCGGAAAAATAACAAAATTTAAAAAAAAAAATTGCGGCATGAACTAATTCATTGGGAACAATAACCTACAAAATACAAATAAAAGATTATAAGGTGTCTTGATAGCAAGTTCAAATGTTGAAACTTCAACTGAAGATCTAAGAATGTCCACTGTGGTGCCTCATTGTTGACACCATATCTGACCAGACTCACTGGGCCGTATACTTAAAGCCCAGACTACGTTCAGGGCCCAAAACTACCGTACTCACATAGCCCTAAAACCAGGCCTAATGCGGGACGCCACGTGGAAGTCTATCCACCCTCGATTTACGCAACACGTATCAGCACGTAAATCGAGGAGCATTTGTCCCACATCGAAACTATGGGATTGAACATCTCACCTACCCATACATAAGGGGTACACATTTCCCAATAAAAGTAACTGATATTTACTATTCACAATTACTCTACTGAACTTACCGTTTACTATTTTCTCTTACGAACAAAATAACTGATTTAACCGTCGGAGAACTTTAGGTCGGCACCACACCGGTGCCCGTACTAACGGAGAACCTGCGATCCTTTTAAGTTGACAGGTTACGAGGAAGGACACGCGTCATTCAACGGTTGGGCAACGAGTAATCGACAATTGAAACATTTAACGCTTCAACACTCGTTAAAAAACCTTATCTGGAAAAATCCATTCAGAGAAAAATCATGATATAGAAAAAATAGTGCAGCAGCTTGAGGTCAGTGAAAGTGGAAAAAAACCAGTGGTAATTCGATCTTTAAAATTGAGAATCTGCATAGGGAATAAGATCAGTGTTAGAACAATGAATTGTGGTATGAAATACTTACTTAAGTTAGATAGAGCATATGAAATAGATCAATATTAATCTGCCGTGACTGATTGCTTGGCCCAAGAGGGGCGTCGTACTCAGGTTCGTTGGGGGCCTATATTTCCTCCCTGGTTGACACCCATTGTTGAGGGTGATATTTTTGGTTAACTGTTAGGAGGTTTTTTTTTAGTTTGTTTTTCTGGGGATTACTCTTTTTCCCTTATCAGATTTGTCCTGAATTAGCTGAGTTTTATGTTAAGAGTTTTAACGAGGCTCCATGCACGGCCTTTGGTGCACTTGATTGTTGTACTCTTTCTTTTACCATGTCAATGAAGTTTGTCTTTTGAATTAAAAAAAAAAAAAAAACCTAACACAAAACTAAACTAAATAGCGTGACCATTGATATAATGGTTACATTTATCTAATAGAATTAACAATATAAAAATTAAATTTATAATCAATATTCAAATCTACCGTATCAAATAGCGACTCGAAAATCCGGCTGAATTCAAAAGGCTTTTTTAAAAATAGAAAATTCTGGAAAAACAAAAGGAGATACCGATTTATTTGAATCCATTTATCCATTAATGCCGCTAATTTTATACCAATGGGAAGGCTGAATAAAAGATCTCCTTAAATTTTAGTTTTTTTTTTTTATCCATTAATGGCCGGTAGAGAGTTATGAACATCCCACAGGCCTCTCACAATTGCTTTTACAGGCTCCTCCTACTGTTTCAATAACCCGCTCATCCCAAACTCAAACCAAGCAGTTAGTCTAGCCGCCACAGACCGCCGCCTTTCACCGTGAGCACAACCACTGGAACTCATCGCCGGCCACGGTCGGGCCACCTGTTTTGACCTTGATATCCAGAAGGATTCCTTTGCCTGGACCTGTAATCCCGTCCCGGATTCATTCTGTGTTCTCTACCGTACATGTACCCGGAATTTCTACTTGGACTATTGTCCGGACTCCATGATTCAAAATCTTGGCTGCCGCCACTCACATTTTCATTTCCCGGCAACGCCCGCTGCTGCTGGTGCACAGGTCCTCCTCCATATGATCCATTATACTGAGGATGATTTTGGTTCTCCAAGTAATGGTAATTCGAAGGCACCTCCTGCCTAGCCCTCCACGAATCATTCGTCGGAGGAAGAAGAGGCTCGGAAAAATGCCGCCGTTGTTGTTGCAGAGGTTGAGGTTGTCTTTGTTGCCGTGCTGGAGAAGAAACGCTCCAGGCCGCGGAAGGGGCGGAGAATTGTGTCTGTTTAGAGGGAGAATAATAATCCGGTGAGTATGAATTCACTGCTGGTTGAGGAGTTGATAGCCGTTGTGGTGGGATCGGAATCATGCGTTGGTGAGGAAAAGCATTCCTTGTCCTGGCAGCATCTTGTCCCCATCCACTCTGTAAATTCAACAAATTGCAACAGCACCAAAACGATCAGTTTATATACACCTAATTTATCATTATAATTATAAATTAACTGCCAAATTTAAATTCATTATCAAATTTATTGACTTTTCCATGTTTTTTTTTTTTGGGCATTATTTCACAATATGGTCAATTTCATGGCCCATGTATCCAGCATTCTCAAAATCATCCCCCATTAAATCAGCAGAGAGAAATTCTAGTATGCGGCTGTGGGACCCGCGAACACTATTTTGTGACCGTACAGCAGTCGCACTAACTCGTACCCAGAAAGGAGAGGAGATGAGATGAACAACCCTAATCGAATTTGTGTTTCTTATTGCCACTTGTCAGGATTCTAGAGGAGGAGAGACTAGAATGAAGTGAAGCGTATGGTTATATAAGCAGGACTCATAAACTGCAAACAGTGAATACAATGTCCGGCAAAAAGTTTGCAAAAAGGAGCGCAAGTAACGCACCGTTCCAGGATTGCTCGAAGGTGTTGGGGAAGGAAGAGAAACTACGACCCTCTCCTCCATTTTTACACCTAACCCATTTACATTACCAGCAATACCAACGTCAAGACCGGCCCCTCCGCTCTTAATCATATCCAGCAACTTCACGGTTTCTTCGCTTGACAAGTTCCCAGCCCCCTCGGAAGTCAAGGCAAACACTAATTCCGGGTTTTTTAGCAGCACGGCTAGCAGCTCTAGATCCGGTTCAGCTGCTGCTGGTGCTGCGCTTGCATTGCTAACGGGTGCCAAAGAAGAAGCAATGCCGTTTACTCCTTGAGCGGGAGCAACGAAAGTTCGTGCACTGTTGACTTCTCTAGTAAGGGAAGCTTGTGTTTCGATTCCATCGGTATCCGGTGGCTGTTCTACTGGTATTTCGGGTGTCAATGAGTCATCATAGTCCATCTCAATGTCCCATGGTTCCTTCGGGTTAGACGGTATCTCCTTGGGTGTCCGGTAGATAGTCTCCTTCTCACGGCGGTTTCTGTTTCTTTGGACTTCAATTTCTTTGCCATTCTCTCCGCCACCGACCCCCCATGAAGGATCAAGTATTATTTCTGCAAGACAGGAAAGGAAAAGGCATAAAAGGTCGATATCTGCAGAAAATGTTACTCAAAGCGCTTAACTCGTCAACGAACCAAAGAAGCAATAGGTTGTACAAAGAAAGAAATATTCAAGGTCAGTTTTTGGTGTCTGCAGAAATGAAAATTAAATTGTAACGGACGAATTTAACATGGTCCAGAATGTTAGCTTTCTAGGCCAAGTCCATAGGCTATTTAGCCACGCCGCATCCGATAAAAATGAAAAGGTCCTCAATTCTCAAGACACAGTTTGCAATTAAGCATGTCACTATGCGACCTTGAATTTTCTATTGAGACTAGGGAGCGGATTCAAGCTCATACTAACTACAAGCAGCAACAACGGCTCATTAAATGTGAGCTTATAAGTTCAGAATTGATCATACGTCCATTCACTCTTCCTTATTCACAGAGAAGTATAGGATCCCGTAATAGTAATCCAGGATTAAGCTCCATACCGATAACGAACAAATGTCAAACTGTATTCTCTGTATGCATAAACTAATGTCATTACTAAATCCAATAAATCTTGTAACAATTTTCTTCGTAAATGTGTATTTTAAAAGAGCCCTCGGAAATATCACATCTACAGTGGTGAATCAATAGCGATGATTGAATACCAATCTGAATGATCCCATTTTTTCTGGCATCGAACACCCAATTGAGTATCATTCTTTCAAACGCCGAGCAATTGTCACATGGAAGAAATTACAACCTCCAATCTTTTGGTCCAAGCAGCATGTATAATCTACCGTATAATACTGATGCCTGGACTGTCACGTTCCCTTCCAAAATGCAAAATATGAGCAATAACCGAGTCCAAGTGTCTGAAGGATTTTTAAGTGCTATACTCAACTGCTGTTGAGATTTTTCTTTTACAATTTTGTTACATATTATGACAGATTGATCATTGAATTTCTCTATGTAAGAGAAATTTAACACCAAATACAATTTCATCTGTAATGTAAGTCATTTGGGGCTCAAGTATTATGCCGAAGTAATCAGAAGGTTCGTATATATGATGATGATGATGGTCCAACAGGTAAACCAAACCCACAGCTGTACAAGCCCAACAATTCAGACTCAACACTAAATAACCATAATTGTTCAAAAAATAAATAAATAATTATGAGAAGAAGTTTTAGAAAGCCTCTGCCTGACCAGTTTTGCATAGGAAAGCTGAGTTCAGGGCTTTTCATCCAATTCATAAAGGTGAAAAAACATGGATAGTTGGAAAGGAAATTCGTCATCATTGAGAAGCTATTAACTCAAGCAAATAACTCCCCTTCTATGAAATATATTGTACATAATGTAGGCACTCTCCCCACCGACTGTAAACAACTTTGCGGATCACTTTTTTTCTTTCCCCTTTTTATGATGCCTACTTCTTTCACACTAATATTATGAACAAAGAGTAAGGAATCAGCAAATAAAACTAAAAGAATAATACCTGGTGGTGTCTTCCAAGGGATCTGGATTCTCTGGCACTTCTCCGATACGGACTCCTCCAAATTCATTCTCAACTTTGGAGCAAGAGAAGTTTCTCGCCTATTAAGGGTTTCCCTCTCTTTCAAAGAAGGTGTCACAGGTATCTTGGGTTCCTCAATGTTAGACTGATCTAGAACTACTCTACGTACCCCAGGCTGAATGCTGGCCTGAGAAGTTGAAAGTTTGTTCACACCTTCAGCCTTCAATTCTTTATTTTCATTAGGCAAACCAGATTTCCCATACTTGCTCTGCATAAACTGTGCTCGCATTTTTGCTTTTTGGATATCATCGGCAGACATTGGACGACCCTGACTCGTACGTGTTGCCCTCGTGGCCTGTGCACTTCTGCCAGCTGATTTTTGGCCAGGCTGCTCCACAAGCTGAACTTTTCTGCGTTCCCGAAATTCTGTTACTAGCTAAGGAAAGTGACTCCACTGTCCATTAATCACTCATATTACCTTTTTTAGGCCATCAACATGGTACAAAATAACAGCTCAAAATGAGCGAGCTATCTGAATTTTTACTATCTTTCCTATCTGATAACCAACATAGAATAAACTAAAAATTGACAAAATGCCTACTTTCCAACCTAATAAATAAAATATACATTACTTAGGAATTCTAATATATTACTTAAAAAAAATATTCAAGAATCCATATTCAGGATACGGGATGAAGATACGCCAAGGATGTTCTTCTTATTTGATTCATCCAATGATGCTGTCAATAGCTTTAATGGTTCTGAAGCCTCTAATCTCCTGATCAACAGACATTTAGTATTAACATCAAAAACACAATGAGAAAAAATATATATTATGTTAGTATACATATATAATATCGTGCCAATATGTATTCCAGCAAAGAAAATATATATCTTCTTACCTGAAACTCTCTGCATTTTCAAAAGGTGTTGCAAAGATGTCTTCCTGTATATCAGGATGGAAAATATTTAAACACCGCAATTTAAATCAATTTGAACAAATTCTAATAGATCCATTGAAGCACTTACAGGAGTGTCAATATTTGACTTCCATGATTCATCGCCCATAACTTCATCGATACTGTAAGACAATTACAAATAATTAAAAACTGACTACACAATTTTTTAGAGCATAGGCAATGAATAATGTACTTACCTACGCTTCAGCAGTATTAAGTCTGGTTGAGAATCACTAGATGTTTTTGTGCCATTTGATTTTTTCATAGTTTGGCTTCTTGCTAATAACTTGCTCCATCTTGCTATCAAAACTCTTGCCCTGTTTGATATGTCTGATCCTCAAATCAGACAAATGAGACTCAAACAATTTCATGGTTTATTAAAAAATGAAAGATAAAGCACATATAAAGTTGCTTATTATACAGAAGTTTTGTAGATGCCACAGAAATACAATTCAGATACATAAAAAGAGAATCCCTTGGGTGCTCGGTAAGTACAGTGGAAGCAGGTGTAGAATTGTTTAGTTATACAAAAAAAAAACACACAAAACTTTAGAGACGTCGAAAGATGGAATTGTCTATGCATGTAGAGAAACTTGACTACACTGAACCAAGAACAAGTTTAAACACACTTGGATATCAAAAGAAGAATTTGACAAAGCACCCAAGAGGTTTCTGAAACAAAAGCACACCTGCTGTCCGGTAAAACCGCAGTCTATTAACACTTTGCAGTATGGCTGACATATGCACAGGAAGAGCTTTATGTAGAGGCAAATGACAAAGAACCTGCGCAGCAGGTATTTATAAGAATTTTAAGTAAGAATCATATAGCACTCCAGATAGATAATTGACAAATAGACTCCAGTTGAACAATTACCTTTAAGATGACCAGTAGAACACTTGTTTGTTCTTCGACAGCTGCTTGGCTCAACCATGTTGCTAAAATCATCGCGCCACCCTTAGTCAAGAACCTGCATGCATACAAGTAGACATCTGGACCATGAAAAGAGACAAATGGTTTTGTATTATTAAACCTATAAGGTGATTTGTTAGTACCAACATAATACTGAAGAATTTTGTATTTGCAATATCCATTCCATCAGTTTCACTTGCCCGGAAAATGATTCTTCTTTTCGCATCAAGTTGAAAATATTGTCTACAAAATGTTTATCTAAGTCATCTAATCCAGAAAGAGTATCATCTTGCGTTGAGCAAGAAGGTGCATCTTCAGCACTGGAGGGACCAACAGAGTTTAAGGGAACCAAATCAATTGGTGTCAAAGAATCAGAGCTTGTTGGAGCACTATCCTGCAATTCTTTATATTCACTGGACCTCGTGGCCTTTTCCCTTGACAACAGAACTATTTTTCTAACTCTTGAACGTTGACTATTGAAAAAATCACGGACCTGTCAACAAAACGGAAGCCAAATATGTAAGAAACAATTAAACTAATCACCATTAAACATGTTAAATTAGATTATATGCGATCATGGAGAAACTTTACAACATAAACTTTTCAAAATTCGAAGTTCCCAACCAGTAAAAATATAAAAGAGCCACACTGCCGTCGAAACTTCGGGTGTAACCAAAACATACATAGCCACTAAGTGTAAGGGTTTATCTTATTATCAGTGTGCCATCAAAATCAACTAAATGAACGAAAACAACCTGTGTGATTGTAACGCCGAATAGGGCACTGAGCTCACGAGATTCCTTCTTAGTAATTGCATCCTTGATAGAAAAAATAGATTGCATATAATTTATAGCCTTTGGATTTAACAAATCTCTAGGCCCTTTTCCTGTAAATGAACCATATAGTTAGATAGCAGATGGTGAAGAAACAAAATACGAAAATTTGTACAAAATTGTGAAATAAAAGCTATGTAGCATCCATATCGAAGCTAAAGAAGCAAATTCGAGAAGCAGAAACATCAATAAACAAGCATAACATTTATTCTGTAAAATGAAAATTATTCAAGACATACCAATCTTAATTGAAAGAGCACCAGCTGCCTGCGCATAGCAAATCGAAAGAAAACATAAGATTTATTATTTGAAAATTGAATTTACTCTAGCTCTTTTATATTTTCCTACAATTTCACAGAAACCAGAAGCAATAAATAAATTCGAAAACGCACCATCTCTTGGGAGAGAGGATTGACACCGGTTAGCTTGCATTGGGTGCCAACAATTTTCTGGAACTGATCGATCTGGCTGTGGAATAGCTCCCTCTGCGAGTCCAAGAACTTCTGAAACGACTCGACGGAGGTCCCAATCTCTAAACCCGACAGATCCTCCATTGCTAACCTCCAAACTCGGAATCCAAAAGCTAAATGCAGCACATGAGGAATTCGAAACCAGTTATTAATCACTGGCCCTTTGAGACACAGTTAGGGTTACGCTTCTATAACCGAGAGAGCGAAAACGAGAGAGAGAGAGAGAGAGAGAGAGAGAGAGAGAGAGGAACAGGTAGAAGCAGAGTACCCATTCTAAAGTAATAAAACCCGAACGGTCCACGGCGGTGAAAGATACAACTGGGTCGTGTAATTTTCTGGGTTTGCTCTACCAGTCCGGTTCATGGTTTAATTGGCTCCGGTTCGTTGGTTTTGGGTTTGCCCCTGCCCTATCCGATTCCTGGTTCGATTGGTGCCGGTTTGCGGGTTGGATTGGTCTCTAGCTTACTCACCCAAATCCGTTCAAACTTCAAATTAAGTAAATTTTTTTTTTTTGGTTAGAAGATATATTTTAGACAATGACGATACATAATTAGATATTAAGTCTATGAAGAACACAAACGTGAATTTCAGGGTCAATAACTCGATCTAAAAAGATCTGCGGTTTAATTAAGTTCACATGAGACTAAAAATAAATAAAGAACACACTAGTATTTATCAAATTGTGTAAATACAACGAGTCGTCAACAAAGAATTATCCAACCAAATGGAGCTTGGAAACTACGCATTGTGATGCCTCGTTAAAAAACATTCCCCCTAAAACCCCAATGAGAACAAATCAAGGTAAAAGAAAAGAATAGCACCTTGAATGAAGGAATATGAAGGGATCCGAATTTGACTTCTAAGCTGAAACGTGCCTTCAGCTCATGATTAGATAATTATAGAGATGAGATATATTTAAGAGAAAATCAAGTGATAATATTCTAAAGAGTAAGAAACTAGGTATAAAGTTATCAATACAATTCAATGCAAACATCCCGCTAAAATTCCCTACTACAAAGTAAACATTACATCCCAAAATGGTAACATTAGTTCAACATAAACTTGTCAAAAGAAGATAAGATAAATAAAATTAAAGATTGTTTAAACTCTAAATGAAATAAGAACAAACAGTATAAAAAAAAAAAAAAGCTATGAAATGTGTACCGCGTAGCAAACCAATACGGTAAGAAATAGTGAACCTGCAAAGGCTGCAATTAATAAAGTAAGAAGAAAAAGTTAGATCTGATTGAAGAGAAAGAGGACATGCAAGAAAAAATCGTTGTTCTTAAGGAACCCATTGAAAATTAGATTTAGAGTCGGTCCAAATATTTGATGGTTCGGAGAAAAATTAGAAATTGTGCCTTTAATTTGTACACTTAAATATTAAAAATGTAATTTTTTATTAATCGATTATTTCATTTTTATATTATGAAACTTTGTCAAAATATTGTTAGGGAAAACCCATATGAACAAAAAAGAAAAAAGGCGATCCTAAGTTTAAAACATTACATTCGAATAAAAAACAAAACAAAAGAGACATATCCTATATTTTTAACCTCTACATGGATAAAAGTGTTCACATTCAAAACTAATAGATTACAATTTTTATATCAAATACAAGTAGTTAATCTTCAAATAAGAGTCCTATTAATTAAAAAAATTTAACCAAGATTAAACTTATATGTTTCTATATTGTTTATTTTTCCACATGTTATATTTATTTATTTATTTTATATCTATAATATTAATAATTTTGGGCCCTTTGGCCCCCTTTTTGGTCGGCCTTGGGTGGTGAAGATAAAAGTGCTTGTGGCAGCTGTGGCAGTGGTGCAATGGAGGTGACATCTGTGCTGGTGGAGGTTCGAGTGGAATAAGTAAAGTAAAGATTAAAGAGGTGGTAATGGTAATGATAGCACTAGTAGTGGTGGTTGTGATAGTGGGGGTCGAGGGGATGGTGATGGATGTGGTGGTTGGGTAGAAGAGCTGAAAGTGGTGTTGGAGGTAGAAGTGGTAATGTTAGTCATTGTAAAACCCGTGTCCTGGAGGGAACCGTGAACAATCTCACATTCCTACGAGGGGGAATAGTCTGGAAGAGGATGGTGGTGTGCCTTAAAGTGTAGGCACACACTTATCTAGCACTAGGCCTTTTGGGAGCTCAAGTGGCTTTGGAGGGATTGGAACCCCAAAGTTAAGTGAGTTCAGGCTGGTGCAATTCCATGATGGGTGACCCCCTGCGAAGTTGCACCATGAGCTCCCGAAAACAAAACCGTGAGGGCGAGGCCCAAAGCGGACAATATGGTGCTAGATGAGTCGGGTCCTAATCGAGGAGGGTCGGGTCCTAACAGCCATGACGATGATGCCGACGGTAATGACGGTGGTAGATGTGGCGTTGTGATGGCCATGGCAGTGGTAGTAGTGGTGATGTCAGAAGAGGTAGAGTTGGAGGGTGGGGATGGAATAAATGGTGATAGTGACAACGGTGGCCATGACTGTGGTGGTGCTGGCAGTGACCAAGGTGTCCATGACGGTCGTAGTGGCAATGGTTATGACGGTGGATGCGACAATAATAATGGAGGCTGTGACGGTGATGTCGGTAACGATAGTGACGGTAGTGGTGATGGTTATCGAGGTGGAGGTTGGGGTGGAAGTAATGGTGATAAAGGATGTGAAAGTAAAGGTGAAAATTGTGGAGATGGTGGCTGTGATGATATAGTAAGATTGACCCAAAGGAAATGGTTGATTTATTTAAGAAAAAATAAATAAACGTAAACTAAAAGATTTTTAGAAATTAAATTGGATATCATATTAATTATTAAGTGAATAAAATTCATGAACAAAAAAAAAGTTGAAAAGCTGTTTTTAAATTTGCTGTTAAAAGTTTACTTCTTTTCAAAAAATGAAATTTGTATTTTTATCAAATAATTTTATACTGCTTAACTTTTAAACGAATAACCTTTTCTATAAAAGAAAAAAAGTAATCAAACGGGGCCTAACAAAAAATAAAAGAAATATGTAGCAATATCTATATGAAATTGATTTAATTTATTGAAATCATGTCTTTAATTGATTGTCATATCAAATAACATATTGATATGTTAAATTCAACGTGCTCAAATATCATTTATCTTAAGCATCGTTTGATATGTCGTATTATACTAATTATTTCGGTCGAATAGATTAATATGTCCACATATAGACATATTCTTCGGTCAGATGTTTGGTGTTTTGTAAGACCCGTGAGCTTGAGAAGTAAGATCGGTGAGCAAGACCCGTGAGTGTGGGAAGCAAAAACAATTAGCAAGACATGTGAGATTGGGAAGTAAGAACGGTGAGCAATCCCACATCGCGCGGGGAGGGAAAATTAAAATGTTTTATATGTGTAGATACGTATTTATCTAGCATGAGGCCTTTAGGGAGCTCATTGGCTTTGGGTTTGATTGAAACTCCAAGGTTAAGCGAAATTTGGTTGGAGCAATCCCACGATGGGTGACCCACTAGGAAGTTGCGCGTGAGTTCTCATAAACAAAGTCGTGAGGGTTGGACCCAAAGAGGAAAATATCGTGTTAGGGGAGTCGGTGTGACTTTGACAGACGAAGACACTCTGAGGACCTCGAAGGAGCACGTGGTTCAAGAATGAGTGCATTCAGATGTACTGTGAGTGAACCTTTGTTTTCAAACTATCTTGCATGCATATATAACTGTTTACATCATTTGAATACATATTCTGGTTGTGGTTGTTTTGATATATGGATATATGATTTCGGTTACTCATTGTTATAGTTTGGACATCGATTTTACGGATTTGCGTGCGTGAACTATGATTTGGGCTTGGCCCGGATTTATGGTTTGACTTGACTTTGATATATGCTTTAAATGATGTTTTGGGTTATTTGACTATGGTTGTTCAACGGTTGACCATCCTCAAAGTTTAACTTGGCCTCAAACTTCCGGAGCGGGGCTCCGCAGATCCTGAGGCGGCAACTCATGGTGATTATCTTTTCCCGGTCTGGCGTCTGGAATGTGTCTTTACCAGTACCTGAAAGCTTATATTTTATCGGAATAACGTCTGGAGTGCGTCTTTGTCAATTCTTGGGGGCTGTCTATGCATAGTACATGGGTTTGCTGATATGGTTAGGTATAGAGGATAGGATATCATGGTTACTATTGATGGTGTCCAGGTTGTTTTCCCGATGGTTTTGTTCAGGGGATTTTTTAGGAAATTGTTAGCCCTGAGTGTTTTCTATATTGGTTTACATTGATTTGGTCATGTTTCTTATGCATGCATGTTTTGGAAAATGGCGGGGTAAGTCTCTTTTATTGATAAATGTGTTTAAACTGTTATTTTTGATCCACTCACGGTTTTATGTTTTCTTTTTCCCCTCCAAATTGTGGCGTAGGTGCGGGGGCATATTTAGAACGGAGGCTCAATTTCGGTTTCTCAGCGCATGTTCAATCCTTAAAGTAAGATCTTGTATAATTTATTGTTTTCCTTTCGACTTATGGCTCCATTACTATATTGTTTGTTTGTATATTTTTTGATAATCACCCCTTGAATGACACGTGTAAAGGAATTTTGGGCTTTTCATTGGCCTCGTGTCAAACGAGAACAAGACCCTAATTGTGTTTTTACATATATTTATGGGTCGGGTCTTGTCATGCTCTATCTAACTAAAATAACGATTATATTATACTAATCAAGTTATATTATACTAATTGATAAGAAATAGCTATATATTATTAATATTAATTATGCATACTATTATTTATTTATTTTAATTGTTTTTATTATCATATTATTACTAATTAAATTATTATTTATTTTTCAAGATTACTAATTATTTGATGGTTTTATAAGGACAATTTTAAAGATATTATTTTAACTAATATAAATTGTATAAAAATATATAAACTAATTAATGTGAATATTATTAAATATTAATTTTATATTATATTATTCTATCAAATACCAATTTTCGCTAGGATTTGGATCTTTAATTAATATCGCCTATGTTGAAGTGAATTCCTAGTTTCGAACATGGATTGAAAAATCGTCACTATCGTCGATATATCGGTATTTCCGGCCGGCGGCATATAAGAAGGGGGAAAGAAATTGGCCGAAATTTCAACATGATTTATTGTTTTGAGCCCACAAATCCTTTCCTGGGATCAAAACGATGAAGACGCACAATTAAACCGTGAAAATCGGACGTAAAACGAAGAAGATTGAGCCGGGTCTTGCCGTCGGGCAGGGAAACCCGGGTTGCAGACCCAGCTAGAGGTAGGGGATGACTTCTATTGCTTATATTTATATGATTGGAGTTAGATAATTTGCAAAGTTGCTGGCTAACAGCGTTGGTTGGCGTTTTGCTTCTCAATTGGGGGGTCTTAGGTTCGATCCCCCTCAAGCCATAAGTTACCTTTTTTTTTTTTCCTTTTGTATCCATTTAAATTCATTTTTTTTCTCCCTTTTTTATCCATTTAAATTCATTTTGTTTCCTTTTTTATCCATTTGAATTCATTTTCCCCTTTTTTTATCCATTTGAATTCATTTCTTTTTTTATCCATTTGAATTCATTTTGTTCACTTTTCAACAAAGTTTGGGTTTTTTTATTTTTCATTTTTTATCAAATTTTAAATATATCAATTACTTCCAATTTTAAACAAAGTTTGATCCTATTTTTCCAATTTTAAATATATTTAAACTTATTTTATAATTTTTCTTATATTAAATTTGTGTATGTTTATTGATATGTTTTTAACATGTTAACATTTAATTATAGTAACTCACTTTAATTTATGTTTATATTTAAGATTTTATATTATCAGTCATCGTCAAAATTATATTACATCATATATTTATTATATCAAAATCATTTTATAGTTTTTATTAGTCATATATAACTATTATTGAGTATTTATATTTTTCCCAAAGTTTCATTCTAAATTTCTAATTTTTAGATTGAATTTTCATCATTTTTGTTGACCGTAAACGATATCGATATCGATATCGATATCAATATTTAGGACTAAATATCCGTAAATTTGATGAACGATTTATGCGTCTATATCGATATTTCAATCCTGGGTTGCTACTAGATTATGCAGTTCCGCACTTTAGGCTCTTATTATTTTTCGTCCGTTATTCTTGTCAATATAAAAAGGACATGATATTCATATACCTGACCCCAATTAATATCGTCTCGACTCCCGTCCTCGCTCTCGTCCTCTACTATTTCTCTCCGCGATTTCCAGGGATTGGATTTGGGGGTTTTCGCTACCTCGCTCGATTCTCAACCCCAACGCCTCTCTCCACGGTTAGGTTTTCTCCTCGTCTTCATATTTCCAGCAAGGTACCCATCTCCATCTCCTCCTCCATATCTTCTTCCCATTGTTTCGAATACTGCAAACTCGTTGCCGACCCTTTTTTTCTTGCTCGCCTTCTTCGATTTCAGGGTTTCTTCTTTGTTCGGTTGTCTCTTTCTTTTTTCTGTAATCTCTGCCCTCGTATTTACTTTTTGTATGTGATTTTGAGCTCGTGTTTCCCCTTTTCTCTTCTAGTTTTTTTTTTTAAATTTTTTGTTCGCATTATAATATGTGATGGGTTGATTATGTGATTTCGAATGATTGCCGTGGTTTTTTTGTCGATTTCATATTGGTTTTTTGCTATCTTAACTTCAATTTGCGTCGGTTCAAGGCCAAAATAAAATCCAATAAGCATATAGATTTTGTTCCATTAGGGTGTAATATTAGGGCCTTCTTCCTTCAGGTATGGGTCTTTCAATTTTAGGGTGTCCCAGCCTTTAGAATATTGTTCCTGTCATCGTTTGTTGTTACTCGTTGGTGCCATTCCTGTGATTTATGTGTTCTGCAAAGTGTTATTGTTACACATTCGTGAAGCATTGGTTGTTGCCATTGGGTGCTAACTTGTAAGCTGGAATTTATGAGGCTATGTAGTTAGCATTCTGATGATTTTCTTTCTCTGTTGATAGAATTATAGTGGGAGGATAGTAAATCATCATTTACACGACAATGGAACGCAAGATTATTGAGCTGGATCAAGGATGGGACTATATGCAGAGTGGGATCACAAAGCTGAAGAGGATCCTAGAGGGATTACCAGAGACTCAGTTCAACTCAGAAGAATACATGATGCTCTACACGTATTCTTTTGGCCTTTCACGCGTTATTTAAATAATGTGTTTGTAATTCTTCTTTTATTTCCTTCCTCTATGTTTGTGCACTCTGGTGATCGTTCCTTTATTTCAAGTACAGAACCATCTACAACATGTGTACTCAAAAGCCCCCCAATGATTATTCCCAGCAGCTGTATGACAAATACCGCGAGGCCTTTGTGGACTATGTGTCTTCAGCGGTGAGGATTGATGAAAAATATGAAATGTTTCCTTATGTTTTCCTTATCCAATATTAATTACTCCTTTCATTTAATTTCTTAACTTGCATAGAATCGAACTCTTATTTTGCTGTGCATCGTTTAGGTGTTACCTGCTCTAAAAGAGAAGCATGATGAGTTTATGCTTCGGGAGCTGGTTCAAAGATGGGCTAATCATAAAATTATGGTTAGGTGGCTGTCACGTTTCTTTCACTATCTTGACCGCTACTTCATTGCAAGGAGGTCACTTCCTGCACTAAATGAAGTTGGACTTGCCTGCTTCCGTGATCTGGTTAGTTACGGCTCTCGTTTATATGCTTATGATTAGTTTATGTGAAAATCATTGCACGTATCTGTATCCTTGTCACTTCTCTAAAGTTGTGCTAGTTATGGCTCTGTTTATATATCCATTGCCTAATTTTTGAGAAAATCATTAATAATGCCAGATGCATTATATCTGTGATCTCAGGTTTATCAAGAGGTCAATGCTAATGCCAGAGTTGCTGTTATTGGTCTGGTAAGTATATTGCTCAATGATCATTTATTCTGAGATATATGAACATGCAAACCTATATATATGTATGTATTCATTCGTTGATGAATGTTATACAACGAATACCTCTTGACCAGATTGATAAAGAACGCGAAGGAGAGCAGATTGATAGGGCGCTATTGAAGAATGTGATAGATATATTTGTTGAAATTGGAATGGGACAGATGGATGCTTATGAAAGGGACTTTGAAGCACATATGCTTGGAGATACTGGGGAGTACTATTCGCGAAAAGCATCAAATTGGATTTTGGAGGATTCTTGCCCAGACTACATGTTGAAGGCAAGATTATGATTTATATATGTTATGGGCGTGGTGTAGCTTTTCACTTCAGTATGTCTGTCTAACTCCTGGTGTAATTGTACAGGCAGAGGAATGCTTAAGAAGGGAGAAGGAGAGAGTTTCTCATTACCTTCATTCAAGCAGTGAGCAGAAGCTGGTGGAGGTTAGTTAAATAGTAGCTCTATCTGCTTTTTAGTCGTATCGGTTAGGGTAGCGGCTCTTGCTAGTTCAATCTGTTAGTAGCTTCAGTTAGAGCTCTCTTTAGTCGACCCTCTCCCTTCAGTTAGAGCTGTCTGTTAGTTACAATCCTCTCTTTCAGGTGCAGCCTATTGAGATAGCCTCTAGGTAGGTAGATGGGTTGCTGAGATATATATATACACACACATTATATTTTTACATATGCAGATGGTAGATAGTAGCAGTTGGTGGTAGTTGTAATTTGAGAGAGAGCGTGTATATCTGTGAGTGTAAAGCTTCATAAGTTGTGGTTCAACTGTTCAATTGGCTGGTAGCTAGATCCCTTTATATTATAGAAGAATCTTGAATAATCGTTTAATTAGTATGTAAGGAGTTCATTAAAGTATCAAAGTCACCGATTCTCCCCTCTGAAAGAAATCTTTGATGGAATTTTTAGCACATTATTCTTTTGTTAGCTATAAATGGATGTGTTAAAAGGAATTACAAGCATGAAGTAAAATAAAATGGAACGATGACTGATATGTGCAATGTTAAGAGCCAAGTTAGTGCTGTTGCATTAGGATTTGGAATTGTACACACTGAAACATTAGGATGTATAAACTAAAGAGTTCTGATTGATATGTTTGTGATATTTCTTGCTTTCTAGTTCATCTTATTAATAGCTGCATTCTTGCACTGTAGAAAGTGCAACATGAGTTGTTGGTGGTTTATGCAACTCAACTGCTTGATAAGGAGCATTCTGGATGTCGTGCTTTGCTGAGAGATGATAAGGTATTTTGTTTACCTCGTAGTTCATGATATTTTATCTTGTCATTCTTGTAATGTTTTCCTAAGACTGCTTCTTTATTTCAAGGTGGAGGATCTTTCTAGGATATATAGACTTTACAATAAAATACCTAAAGGCTTGGAACCTGTTGGCAGTGTATTCAAACAGGTTAGTTGGTTTTCTGCTCATGTTCTATTTCTGATCTCTAATCAACTGTTTCTTTGTGCAGCAGTACTAATAGTATATCTGATGGTTTGCAGCATGTTACTGCTGAAGGTACAGCCTTGGTCCAGCAGGCTGAAGATGCTGCTAGTAACCAGGTTTTCTATCTTTCTATATTCTGCTATTTGATCCATTTGGATTCATTCTGCTTATGATTCTGCGAAAGTAGATTACGTAGTTATCATGGGGAGAGAGAAGAGGAGGAGGAGGAGGAGGGGGGAGGGGTGAGGGGTGGCGGTGCGTGTGTTTGTTTTAAACGGTTATTGGCATCAAATTGATCATGGAAATATATTAGCCAACTCATGTCGAATGTAGTCTCATATATTATGTGCTATTATTTTTGGTTGGCGATACAGTAAGGTCTTAGAAGGTTGAGAAAAAAGTGGTTGAAGGGGATGATTGTATAAGTGAACTTTTTTCTCTGAGACTTATTATGGCCCGGCAGTATCTTCTATCTTTTATTAAATTCTTCTCTTTATGGTGTGATTATGCATTAGTCAACCCTATGTATCATATACTCATGAGTGAGCTAAATGCTTGGTCATCTTTCTTTTTATTATCATGGTGCTAAATGGTATCAGCATTGCTCCTGCAGGCTTCAAGTGGAGCTGGCACACAGGAACAGGTAAATTATTGAACCTTTTATATTTAAGAATTGTAGAAGTGATTGGACGTCCATGTTTGACTCATCCTTCTGGTCTGCAGGTCCTTGTTAGAAAAATAATTGAGTTGCATGATAAGTATATGGCATATGTTACTGATTGTTTTCAAAACCACACGCTCTTTCACAAGGTTAGTGTTGTACGATACTGGTCATTTAAATTTTATCTTCTCACTTTGCTAAAAGTCCCTCTATTTGGTTGCTTATTAGGCTTTGAAAGAGGCTTTTGAGGTATTCTGCAATAAAGCTGTTTCTGGCAGTTCAAGTGCCGAATTGCTTGCTGGATTCTGTGATAATATTCTCAAGAAGGGTGGGAGTGAGAAGTTGAGTGATGAGGCTATAGAAGAAACGCTTGAGAAGGTATTATTCATATTACAGAATGAACTTTCAGTATTCTTGGTGTTTTTTTTGGATTTAGCCTGAGCTCAGCTGGGATGTATTGTTTTTTAATTTTTATTTTATAAAGTTTTAAGTATTTTATTTTATTTTATTTTTATTTTCAGGTTGTAAAGCTGCTTGCTTATATCAGTGATAAAGACCTGTTTGCAGAGTTCTACAGGTAATCTATTGTTGTCGATAGATGTGGGTCCATCTGTCATATCAAGTTAAATTCTCATCAGATACCCTCTGGTCAGTTTTTTTAACAAGGAACTTGTGATGTGAAATGTAAAATGGTTAATAATTTAATAGTCAGTGTCCTAGGTCATGTAAGTTGCACAATTCCTGGGTTACGGAAATTTCATCTGATGGCTCTGGACATGGGACAACTGTTAGCATTCTGACATGCATGAGTTTGTATAACTAATTGCAATTGAGTAAACATTCCATGTTTATTTTGTATACATAGGAAAAAACTTGCCCGTCGGCTACTTTTTGACCGGAGTGCCAATGAGGACCACGAGAAAAGTATCCTGACAAAGTTGAAGCAGCAATGTGGTGGACAGTTCACCTCAAAAATGGAGGGAATGGTGAGTTGACCTTCTTTCTGGCTGTCTTTGTGTTACTTTGGTGTTAAGGTATTACATTTGGTAATGTATTTTTTCTTTCAGGTTACTGATTTGACATTAGCTCGGGATAACCAGGCCAACTTTGAAGAATATCTTCACAGTAATCCTGATGTTAATCCTGGGATGGACTTGACAGTCAATGTGCTTACAACTGGTTACTGGCCAAGTTACAAATCATTTGACCTTAATCTTCCTGCAGAAATGGTAAAATATGCTTCTATGATTATGATTAGTTTGTTTAAGATTCAAATAGAGATTATGCTTGAAAAAATACAAGTTACATACGGTCATAATACTGGCTTCTAATGTATTTGTCGTATGTGTTCATTTCAGGTGAAGTGTGTTGAAGTTTTCAAAGCATTCTATGAAACTAAAACAAAACACAGAAAACTTACATGGATTTATTCATTGGGAACATGCAATGTTAATGGAAAGTTTGAACCCAAAAACATTGAATTGGTCGTGTCAACCTATCAGGTGGTTTACTGTTTATTGCTTTATGTGTAGGCTTTTAGCATAATGCCTCCTTTGCATGCATGTTCTCTAGTATGACGAGCACTATAAATGCTGTTGCCTTTTTGTACAGGCTGCGCTCCTGCTCCTCTTCAATACTGCTGATAAATTGAGTTATTCAGAAATATTAACTCAGTTGAACCTTACCCACGACGACTTAGTCAGATTGCTTCATTCCTTGTCATGTGCCAAGTACAAGATCCTCCTTAAGGAGCCAAATACAAAGACCATCTCGCCAACTGACACCTTTGAATTTAACTCTAAGTTCACAGACAGAATGAGAAGAATTAAAGTACGAGATCCTTTACCTGTTTCACTTAGTTCTTCTATTATATAGAGTTAAAGATTTATTAACATTGACAATTTTTTTATGCGTAGATTCCTCTCCCGCCTGTGGATGAAAGGAAGAAGGTAATTGAAGACGTTGACAAGGACAGGAGATATGCTATTGATGCTGCAATTGTGAGGATTATGAAGAGTCGTAAGGTTCTAGGTCATCAACAACTAGTCATGGAGTGTGTTGAGCAGTTGGGACGGATGTTCAAGGTAATACAAAATTTCAATTCTTATGCTCATGTTGACAGTGAAGTTAAGTCACTTAAGAAGTTTCGTATTTGGTCTAATATTGACCTGAACTTGATTGAAAAGATCTAACCATCTAAGCATTTCATTAGTCCTTCGAGATCATGGTCTCTCTTATATCTGGGTAGATAGTTTTTGTGTTGCTTTGTTCCCGATAGTTACTGTACTAACTATAACATGGGTTATGGGTGAACCTGGACCATGCAGCCTGACATTAAAGCAATCAAGAAGCGCATCGAAGATCTCATCACCCGTGACTACCTGGAGAGGGACAAGGAAAACCCGAACATGTTCAAGTATCTTGCATGATTATCCTCTGTAAGTGTCATGGGTTGAAACTTTGACGATATGACTCGGGAGGTGGATGGTGGATGGTGGATGATGGATGGTAGTGCTGGAAAAGTATAGAAGAAACACGATGAACGAATCATTGGAATTGAGATCTGCTGTAAATTGTGTGCAGCTCGTTTAGAAATTCTAGGATTTTGGAAGGATTGGAGAGTGTTTGTGCAATTCGCGCTATTATAAAGCCAGTTTTGTGCAATTTCATCACCCATTTTCTTATTTTGTGAGAAGAGATTAATGAATGAATGAATGGGAATGTTCATTTTCTAACGTCTACTGATTTACAATTTCAAACTCATGTTATTTTTATTGCACTTTTTGTAGCTGCAAGGTTCAAACTTGAGATAGTGTGTAGTATTAGGTTCAAACTCGAATATCATACTCTTAACCAATTGCTATACACTATCAGTTACATTCGTACTCTGACCATTCTCATCAACATTACCAAGATAGACTTTGGTTAGAGTATGATATTAGAGTTTCCAAGTTTAAACTTCTCTTTGAAATTTCAAGTTTGGATTTGGAATTATGATGTTCTATATGAACCTGAGAGTTTGATATTGTGAATTGAAGCATGAGTTGTGACTTTTTAACTTTTTAGTTTGGTTTACCATAATAATGTTGATGTTAACTACAAAAATAAAATAAAATAATGTTGATGAGTTAATGAGTTAATGTGAATTCTAACATTTGATATTGTGTATTGAAATTTAGCTTTGTTTTTCTGTAGTAAGGTTAATACAAACTCTTGAAATAAGAGACTCGAGTTTCGAAGTTCAAAATTTTTTCTCTTCAAAATTTTTAGTTTGGATTTTAGATTTAAGGTGTGGTGGTAGTGTTGATGATGATTATAGTAATATTTACTTAATATTATACATATTTTGTTTCTTAATTTTTTTGGGTTGTTTCCTAAAATCTAGAAAACAATAATTTGTTGTTTCATAAACCGCAAACAAATTATTTTACCTTGTGTTCATTTTTAAACTTATTTTTCAAAAAATGAGTTATGTTGATTCTAAAATGGACCTAAACACACGAGGAGACCGCGCACACATAAAGAATACAAGATGTACGTGGTTCACCCAAATTATGCTACGCCCACAGTAATGTACTACTGTCATTATCAATAAGTGTTTATACATGATACATTAGACATTGATTTGAGCCTATATGAAGACTGAAGAGTAGTCTAGAGGATGAGTGAAATATAAAGAGATGAGAGCTCATTCTAGTGAGAGAGTGGAAAGCTTGTCCAAATGAAGGAGTATAGCTTATTTGGAGGGAGTATAGCTCCCTATTAATAGGGATTGCCTTTGGTCTTGTGAGTTGTCGCATGGGTGGACTTTGTACATGGATCTTGATTGGCCTTTCTTCATGGATCATAGTGATGGTCTTGGACTTACTCCAAATGGGCTTACATGCTGTGATGAACCTTAATGATGAGTTTAACCTAATCCAAATGATCTTCATGATACGAGTCTGGTCGGTCAATATGGTATCAACAAGTTACCAAGAGTGTTTTACAACTGTTTTTATAATTGAAAAAGGAAAAATTGTTTTAAAAAACGATAATGAACGAACCTTTAACCTTTAATGATTAGTTCCGTGTTTTGGAATGTTAAATCTTACTCTTTGTTGTAAGATGAAAAATAAAAAAAAAAGGAATTTTAATATAAGAGGCTGTGAAAATGTATTTGGGCTTTGATGAACTTATGATTGGGCTTAGGCCTAAAAAATATTGCAGGCCTTAATTGGTTTTACATGATCGGCCGGCCATGTGATGACTGATGACATGACAACAAATACTTGAACAGAGTTATAAAACCTAGCCCTTCCCCAAGGCGGGTTTTACAGTGTCTCTGAGCTTCGAATCGCAGTGTGTTACCGAGAAGATGTTCATGCGAGCGATTCGACGGCCATTATTGGCGAGGGTGAAGCAGACGACGGGGATCGTAGGGCTGGACCCGGTCCCCAATGCTAGAGAGGTCCTAATTGAGCTATACTCCAAAACCCTGAAGGGACTCAACTTCCTTGACTAGGAGGAAATATTCCGTAACCCCCTTGAGAGATCGACGCGTCAGCGTCTCAATGTCTGCCTTGAAGAAGTGGACAGGGTGGTGATCTCGAAGAAGCTCGGTTTTGGGCAGATCGAGGAGCTCGTCGCGGAGGCTCGCCTGGACCTCAAAGCCGTTCGCACAGAGATCTGTCCGTATAATCTCCCCTCAATTGTTACTGATAATTTTTATGATTTGAGTTTATTTATTTGCCATTTTGGAAAGACATGAACTTAGGAGTGTTGAATTGAATTGAGTTTTGCAATTGACATTGGTCCTATAACATTTGAAAAGAACTCAGATGATCGATGCCTGCCCCAGAAATATGGTTTTATTTTGTATAATGAAGTGCTCGTTTGTGGTTTTGGCCTTGAAATGTGGTCGTCTTTTGTATAATTAAGTGCTTGGCTTTTGTCCCCTGTTTGGTTGCTGAGAAATTGAAAAAGGAAATGGTATTGGAAAATTTGGTGATTTGGATGGCTTATATAATTATTTGATAGTAGAAGAAATTATTATGGAAAGATTGTAAATTGTTAGCTGTCTGTTTTGGGGTGCTTTTTTTTTTTTTTTTTTGCTACAATCGCCAAAGGAAAGTTTTTACTTCACTTATGTTAATCTGTCATGTTTTGGGGATGATTTGTTTGCTACAATCTCCAAATGAAAGGCTTTACTTGATTTAGATTAGTTTCCACGGGATTATGATTGCTTGAGAATGCTTTGTTGTTAATGCATATGAAGCTTTGTTGTTAATGTGAGACGTGATAAGTGAATGATATTTTGTTCACTTGGATGCATCTTTATTTGTTTGGACTACCGTGAGTTGAAATAGAAATCTATTATTTGTATGAACCAGGAACCATGAACTATGAGTTTACAGCCACTGTAATCATAAGCTTCAATCCAGTTCTCATGTCGGAAAAGATATCTGATATTGTTTTCTAGTCTTGCATTTCGAAGTATTCATTTGAAATATCAGGGAGGCTTTCCTTGATTTTGTATGTTTTTACGAGCTTCTTGAACCGGTATTTAAAATGAGTTGGATTATTTGTAATGCTGTGCACTGTGTTGAGTTGGATTGCAGCACTCAGTAGAAGGGATTTTCCTGAAGTGTATGGAGGTGCGGAGATCGACGAATTTCTGGATGGTTATACTCTACCACAAGGAAAGTTGAATGCGGCTAAAGTCACCTCAAGTGTGTCAGCATCAAAGGAGTAGCAGTTTCCCGCATGTACACTCCTAGAGACTTTGGATTCCAATTTGAATTTTGTCTTTTTATATTCTTTAATTCTCCTGCTTCTTGTTGTTGCAGTGAGCCTGTTTGGGAGCCTGGATAAATTTCAAGTATGGTAGGGATTCTTGAATTTTCCAATAATCTTCACTCGTGTTGTTACCAAAACTCTGTTTTATTTTATTTTTTCTGTTTGAGTTTGAGCATGGTAACACAAAGTTAGCTCTTATTGGGCTTTTGGGGGAATTTAAAGTTTTAATGGGCCAAATGACTTGTTTGGCAATTATAGAAGTGGAACTTCGCAAGTTATACAAAATTTTTATGTCTTGATGCATAAAATATATCAACAAGGCTGTAAAAGAACACACACATACCAAAATATAAGAATATACGTGGTTCATTCAAATCAGAGTACGTCTACGGTGTTACTTCACTCTCATTAATAATATAATGTTTGGTACATGTATCAGAGGCTTTGAGCCTTTGAGAGATAGTAGGGTTTGTGAAGAGAAGGGAGAGAGAGTCTCCTTGAACGAGATAGAAGACTTCCTATTTATAGGAGTTTGCTTAGGGTTAGATTATAGTAGTAGTTTTTATGCATGTGCCTAATTGATAGGCCTCTAATATAGGCCTTAAAGATGGCCTCTAATATAGGCCTTGAAGATGGGCCTGATATATTCTCCCAAGTCTTTTTAAACGGATTTGTTGCTTGATCAGATATAGTGTCAACAATATGTAACTTTGACATTTCTGAATGATGCATTGAAATAATGCCATGAAACTTTGCATGTTTATTTTTAAATATTTATCAATATTTCTGTAAATTTGATTGACAATCTCAAGATTTTCATTCTTGGCATAATTATGTACTTTTCTTTGGACCGGAAATGGCCAAAGTTCTTGGAAGTATTCCTTTTTTATTTGCTAATGTGCAACGCTCATCAAGTACATCACTTGGAGATATTTATGAAAGGAATCTTGACCATTTTTGTACTTAAGTGAATGAAATTTTGACTCTTTTCCACAGCTTTATTAAGTGAATGGAACTTAACCCTCTGCTGCGAAAAAAATATAAACCAAATCCTCTTGCCATCGGCTCTGGGTTTTGACTGGGGTCAGTGGCAGCAACACTCTGCTTTCTTCACCCTTTCTTTCTTCCTCCTTATTTCCGTCTCTTTTTCCTTTTTCATCCGCTTTCCTCTTTTAGTTTCTCCTTTTTTTTCTCTTTCTCGCTGCTCAGCAACTGTTGTGGCTGCTGTTCATTGACCTTCGAAAACCTCCTTTGCCTCAGCACCATCCTTGTCATTGCCTCTGCTTCGGTTCAAAAGGCCTCAAAGTTTCCATCGCTTCGACTCCCCCTTTTGTGCTACTCTCATCGCAGCATAGTCGCCCGGTCGTAGCTTTCGGTGGAGCACACTCTCTGTATGTCCCTGGTAGGTGGTTCTCCTAGTCGTCTGCCTCAGTGGACGTGCACGACATCGTCTCTTTGGGTCGTTCTCCTAGCCGTCTTTCAGTTGGTTGCTGGGGCAGTGGTAGGGGGGAGGGGGTGTGAAGAAACCGGTATGCTACTTTTCCCCTTCGTTGGGCTTGGTTTTTATTTTCTTCTGGTTCTGTTTGTTTTTTGTTGTCCTTTGGATTTTCGTTTTTTTTTAAGCTTTATAGTTTCAATACCTTTCGGTCCTTCTCTTTGTAGAGATTTTATCTTCCCTTGTGGAGTTTAATCTTCACCTCTAATGGTGTACCTTGTGGTTTCTCCAGATCTGGGTTTTCATCTTCATCTCAAACTATATCCATCCACCCTTATTCATCTCTCTTCTTGGATGCTCTTTGTTGTCACTCTGTGGTTTCCCTATCGCCGACCTCCACCTCTTAACCTCTTTATTTCCACCTCTGATTGTATTCGGTTGGTTGTGGTAGTGGGTTAATTTTAAAGTTCTTGATGCACCCATTAAATGGATTATGCGAGCGTTTTATGCATGGGTGGCTTGTTCGCTCCCATTTTTCGAATGGTTCTTCGGTTTCTCCTTCATTATTATCGGTAGCGGTGCATTTTGCAGTGTTGTGGCGGCTATGGCACCTTGGTGGGCGGCTGTGGAGGCTCTCTATTTTTCAAATCTATGGTTTCCTTTAGGTTGCTTTAATCTTTACTGTTTTAGACTTAGATTTTCTGTTAGGCCTTTTTGGTTTTACCATTTGCACTTCACTTGTCTATTTTGTTTTTTTTTTTAATGAAAAGGCTTAAATTGTTTGATAAAAAAAACTTTATAGGTTAAGTTTGGTACGCCGTATAAGGGACTGACATACTCCGACCCAGACGGTCCACTTATGACACGTAAATCGAGAACGATGACGTCCAGATGACGAAAGCTAATAAAATGATACAGTTTTATTAGTCAGTCGAAACCGATCACATTTCACCCAACAAAGAAAGCATATAACGGGGTTAAAGATTGATGATCATATCATTAAACCTTTTTACCTGAAGTACCTAATCACTAACACGTCATCCCAAGACTCGGGTAAGGATGCCAGAGCAGCTACTAAGCCTTCTCGAAATATGTGCACACTAACGTTACCTGAGGGGTTCAAAAAACCAAGGGTGAGTGGACCCAAAACTTAATCATTGTAAAACCATTTATAGTAAAAATGTTTTAACCCCTCATTTTTCCAAAAAACAACACGGTAAATCAGACTTGCACGTTCTAAGAGAAATATAATAAAATGATTATAAATCTTTATGTTCGAATGAGTCATGCTAAAATCATAAACATCAGTAAACAACCTGAAGTATGAAATGCTATATATGAACCACAATCTCATTGCTCATGAGTCGCACAAGGCATTCACTCATGTCAGGCTAGGTATCTTTGCTCGTGTACCATAACCACGTGACAACAGGGTGGAACAAGTTGAGCGTATTTTTAACTAGTATTACGAGCTGCGCGGGATGAACAATCACGTGGAAGCTGGGTCTGTGGCCACTCAGACGGGGTACAAGATACATGCAGCTTGACACGACCCATCCCAATCCCCCCGGGATTACCATGGAATGTGACGTGCTCCCGTCTGACAAGAGGCGTCAGACAAGGGATAACCGATTGCTATTGCCCATACGGGCTTCCAGAGTGCGTAAGGATCGATGGAGGAAGTGTGCGATGCTCAGGTCTCTGCTGCAGTCGTATTCGGAATCAACCTGAAGGGCATTGAAAACAAAAGCTGTGAGTGGACGAAAATAAACAAGTCTGTTTAAAACATTTATAAGACATTTATGCCCCTCAGTAAAATCATATGCATGCACCAAAACCAATAATCCCATATTTATTTAGAAATAACCATTAGGGCCTTAGCCCGGAAACCAAAGCATAGTTTCAATTTCCAAAAGTAAATCCAAGAGTTATTTCATAAATCCAGTAATATGAACCATAAGGCATATAATATAAACCATAACCATTATTTTAGCCACTGCACTATACACTCCAATCCGACATCCCTGATGTCTGACGTCCCTGACGTCAATAAGGTCACAATCACAAGGCTACGCGTGCCACTCGGGTCTCAATTTTCCGAGTTAAATCCCCGAACCCCGTTCGGGTACAGCATCACCTACAGCATCACCTGATGCAGCATCACCTGATGCTTAGCGTCATAGACGCTGGACGTACTAGACGCCCGTGACCTCTCCGGGGTACCTCGCCGGAGGAGACAATATAATATGGAAGGATCTATACAGTGCATTACTAAATACATTTTATCGATATCCACATGCAAGGCATATATATATATATATATACATGGATAAAAATCCAAACCAATCATTAAGTTTCATCAGACGGGTCTCAAGCCCAAATACCGTGAAACATGCCATAACCAGATTTTCCATATCATCAAAACCACTATTGTTTTTAGCATGTGAATATATATAAAATGTAAACCAGAAAACATTTATTCAATTCCGTTTTAGGGTCCCCGACCCGCAAACACATGTAGAAGTCAACTGGGCCCCTGGCCCGATTTCACAAGTTAACTGGGCCCCTGGCCCGATCCACATGTTAACTGGGCCCCTGGCCCGATTTCATAGTTCAACTGGGCCCCTGGCCCGATTTTACTTTATTCAAGTTCGTAACCGTTTCATGAAATCATATCCAACCACATTTATGGAAATCGGTGCAAATCTAGAAAACCTCGGTTTACGTGAAAATACGTAAATCGCCTCGAAATGCGTGAAATCATTTAAATTCACCGATATCCAAAGTAAATCATTTAATCATAACCATAACAATCATAAAACAGTTATGCATGCATCGAATTTATGAAACCAATGTCCACTCACAGACCGTTTAACCGAGCGCCTCGATACGCGTGCCATAGGCCTTCCCGGGCCACATCACTATCACCGGGACTCCCAATCCTGTTCAAATCAATTTAGAGGATCACTAACCTCATCATTAACATCCTATTCAAGTCCCGTAATTTTCCCGAATTTTTAAGTATTTTTAAACTGGATTTAAAACCTTCGGACATCCCGAACAATAACGAAACGGGATCCGATCGACACGAAACCAACGCTAAAATGTTCGTTACATTGTATAGGACAAAAGTCATGTTGACCTCACCTCGAGATTCGTGCCCACGCGCCGTCACGCGCCGCCGTGAGTGGCTGCGGGTGAAAACCACGCGCCAGCTACAGTGCTCCTTCCTCACCCGAATGACTGGTAAACGGGTCGAAAAGCCCGCGATAGGATCCGGTCAGATAACCATCAATTCGACCCCAATTCAATCCGTTCTTGATCCTACAACAATCATCAATCCACCAATTTCAGTTCTGTGTCCATGATTAGCATCAACCATTCCCTAATCAAGTCAACAACCCGTGATCACCCAAAACGGGTCGATCACCAAAACTCCTTCAATCCTTAACCATCATCAAATTAACTTCACAGGAAGTTAATAAGGAATAATACGAACTAATTAGCATGATTAATTGAACTCGACAATACCTCAATCGTCACAACTCAAGCTCGAGTTTTCCAGCCGTCCACCATGTCCGTTCACGGCCCTAGGAGCTCCCAAGCTTGCCCCAAATGATCTGGATCGACTGGAAATGATCCCAGAGAGCTAAATGGGTCATCAAATTGCCCTGGGCTGGCCCAGAACCTCGAATTGGATTTTTGAATTTGTTAAACACAGTTTCGGGTTTCAGGATAAACCTCCACCATTTTCACTCCATTCCTTTCGTTCCCAATCTCAGAGTCAACCTCTCGACTCACTCTCCATTCTAACAATCCAAAACAGCCATTAAAAGCATCCAAAAGTGCCACACCGGCCACTGCGCAATGTCCTCTGCACTGACCCGAAAACAATAGAAAAACCAGTGTCCATGTTGTGCAATTGATGCCAACGCAATCCCCATGTGCAATTCCACCTCAAACCGTCCCAATCCAGCCATTTAATTGATAAACAATCAAGGGATCGATCGCACAAAGCATCCACTTACACGGCCAGTTCAATGGAACAGTGTCCCGTGAAGAAAATTACAATTCTGCCCTTGTGCAGAAAATTACCAAAATGCCCCTCACGCATCCTGACCCGTAACTCGGTCATACGGACTCCGATTGATGCGTGCCGCCTGTCATTGAATTCGTATCGACGAAACCTCCGTAACGGTCCTTGGCCCTCGGCCATCGGACATCCCGGTCAAAAAGTCAACATTTGCCCCTACATCGTCCAAATTACGAAAATGCCCCTGGACTTCCGTACATCATAACTTTCACCACGAACGTCGGAATCGAACGTGCCACCTGTCTATGAACTCGTGACGTCCCGAACTACGTCACGGTCATCGGTCAAAGTCCATTTGACCATCCGAATTAAAAGTCAACGTTTTGTCCACACCCAGGGGCAAAACGGTCATTTTGCACAATTCGTCCGAAATCGCCCAACTAATCCCAGATTAGTAAATCACAATTAAATATTATTAAATCCCGATATTCGGGACGGGTCGTTACAACCTTCCCTCCTTAAAGAATTTCGTCCTCGAAATTACCAACAATCTTATTCCACAACCACCTTGTGGAAAACAATTCGACCACACATCTGTGTACACTTGTACACCCACATACTGGGACAACACCAGCCTCGTTTGTACCCAGACATACCATCTCAGTCATACGTCATAATAGCAACAACACTCGACCACCTCGAGTGAAAATGATCACCTGATCCGCGATAAAATCGCCTAACCATTTAGCTGACTCCTTCAGCTAGATGGTTCCTTTCCATTATCAATAAATCCTTACATTTGCTCCCGTTGGGAGTCACCAAATCTCATTTGTCAGTCCATGCTGACACCATCAGTCAAACTGTCACCACTAAGCTTTACCACCCTAGTAAAGCCCCAACCATCTGTCTATCCGTGACAACACCATGTACTACATCACTCTCGATGTAGCGCAAGATCAACCACATGATCTCAATTCGCAGGGCAAGCCCAATCCTGTGACACCAATTAATCTCAATGTCCATAATCGCCGACTCCCTCAGCGAACCGAGACGCTGGGAAATCACGGTGTGATCAAGTCACACAAGGCTTCTCGTGGTTACTCTGACCACCAATTCACTCATCCTGAGTGTACGTATACCGTCAACTTACTCCATCAAGTGGTGTAACTGGAACACATTGAATACCAGCCCAGCAGTGAACACACATATCAATACCGGGGTTCCACTAGCCAACCGTGGCCAAGAGCACCTGCTCATACAATCACTGAACCCAGACAAAATCACTCTGCCCGGCGCACAGTATCCAATGTCCAGTCCACAATACAGCCAAACAAATAATATCAGAACCAAGCCGATTACCAACACATTAGTTACACACCACTGGTACATCCCACGTACCGCCATTAGGCACCACTCAGCCTATCAATCCTCGTACAACGTACCCTATACGTACCTCAATCCATCAATCTGACTATAGCCACCCAGGTCATAGCCAAACACGTTCTAGTAATGGAGTACATTTGCTCAAACCAACATGAGACAAAACGAACTCCACCCGTCATCTAGTTCCAATTCCGAATCCGAATCCGCAATTTCGTAAGAAATTCCGAATCCAAACCCAAACATCACATTTTTAATCCATTTCCAAATCCGAATCCGAAATCATTATTCCGTAAGCTAGCATTGGAATAACCATTCCGTACCCAAATCCAGTAATCCATTTTCGAGCTTCGCAATCGAATCCTGAATCGTCACCCAGAAATTCGATTCCAAAACCCAAAATCTCGTTTACGTCCACCAAGACGTAACAAAACCGAACCTATCGGTTGCCTGTCCGAAACACTCGATTGACTTCATAGGGAAGCCAGTCCCAATATCCACACGTCAGAGGTTGACAAAATCCGACCACTTCGGAAACCTACTCAACCGAGTAACAACCATATGGACTTCACTCCGAAAAGAAGTTCAGTTCCGTCATTTACGACTCACATACCATAGTAAGAGTGATAAACTCTCCATCCATCTGGATCATCAAGATCACAAACCATATCCATCGCTACGTCACCCGACAAGTAATATCACGATCCTAGATCGTCACATCGACCAAAGTCGACAACATCGCAAATCAGATCCACCTAGGATCCACACATGTCCACATAGCTAACAATCCATCTGAAAGCTGATCGTAGGGTCTTACACCCTCAATTGAATCCTTCACCAAATTTCCCTTGGTGGAAAGATGACCTCGCATTTCCCACCAAATCCACAATCATACACAACTTCTTGTGTCCAATGACCCCAAGCCAAACATGGGTCCACCAACCAATACACACTCAACGTACTGGTAGCAACAAACATCATCTGCCACGACAGGAAATGTGAAGTCACCCTAATGACTTCGGAATACCAATCACTGATGCGGAAACGAGCACTCCTCTCGTCTCCCAATCACAACTCTCCCCGAAACGGGAGTTCCAACCACGTTGGAAACAGACATGCTCCCAATGAGATGTCAAGTCCAACCACTGGACTGCCCACGCCCATACCTCACTTGGACCACCACGTGTCCAAAATCAATTCATTACTCGGACCTCACGTCCGCCAATACTCACGTACGCACACACCCCGATTCCGAACGGAAATGTCCACAATTTTTCCTGAATGTGCATACCATACTGCTTTCGTCTCACATCTCAACCCTAACAGGTTCAATCCTCAGGTTCCAAGTGATTCACAATCACAAAATACCACGAATGGTTTCCCCGACTTTCCCAATTTCAATAACTTCCTTGTATTTCCTGGGGATATAAGAAGTATACCATCATACCAATCTCGGAGTTGACCACAACTCCCCAAGTCCACCAATACACATGACCTAGGGGACAGCATCCCAAGATTCCCCCAAATTTTCAATCATACCTTTGATCCATTCATCACTTGTCATCATATATCTGTTAGGACTTATCCCAACACGACACAACCTCCACTGGATCCCATCCAGTCCAAGACTCAACCACCACTGAGTCGCAGATACCAATCATCTGTTCATCATGACAGAGTCACACCCCAACTGGTGGCTCATCGTCATCACAATTACTGTCACCAACACCAACGCACCATCATCAATACTAGTATCAGCACACAGGCATCCATACTAGTATTGGCATATAGGTATCACCATACCAATATCTATACATAGCACACGAACATCCATGCTAGCACACAGTGTGCAAAGTTGTTACCCTGGATCTCCGTTCATTACGAACGACGATCCCGTAACAGCACTCATACCCCACGACTATGGGTACCTCAAATTTGACCACTGACACATCAGGATAATGGTCGTTCCCTGAACATCCCCTGATCCTCAAGTGTGAAAGCCACACAAAATACCCTCGATAGCCAGTCATCTCGACACAACTGTCGACCAACAGTCATCGTTGTCAAGATCCGTAACCACACCTCACACTAGTATTCGATCCAACACGGGATTCCATATTTTATCTCATAACCGCATCCGTGGATCGAATCCCATAATCCAGACTAGACTCACTAGAGTCATCCACATGGTCATCCATGACCTCAGCCGCTCGTCGCAGCACAAGTTCTCATTTAAAGTTCACCTTTCGGTCCATCGATTAAAAATTAGGGTTCCAAGATCACACCCTAGGGTTCCACCGAACCCAACTGCCTTTTGCAGTAAAATCCACAACCTGACCGACCCCGCGGTCCTGACATCATATAGACGTCCAATCCAATCCAATCGTCAACTCAACGCGGGTTCCATCGTGGGTTCCACCACGAAGGTCATCGGCTAACTCCGATGCACCAACACCCCGAACATTAGCCAACACTATTAGGGTCCAAAACTTAGACCAATACTCAACTGAGTTTCGCATTTCCAATCAAATGGGGTTCCCTGAACCTAGCTGTGCCCAGTGGCACAATAATCCATCATCACATGACCGAACCGACGGTCCCACATTACCAGTTAATCGAATACAACCCCATTTGGGTTGAATCGCAACAATGCACGGCGTATTGGGCCAAACACACCCAATTCACCATATAAACCCAAAACTATCTATCAGGTTGACAACGGAACTGCAGCCCAACGAGACATCACACCCTCGTCCTTCGCGCACAAAAGAGCAAAACCTGCTCTGATACCACTTGACACGACCCATCTCAATCCCCCCGGGATTACCATGGAATGTGACGTGCTCCCGTCTGACAAGAGGCGTCAGACAAGGGATAACCGATTGCCATTGCCCATACGGGCTTCCAGAGTGCGTAAGGATCGATGGAGGAAGTGTGTGATGCTCAGGTCTCTGCTGCAGTCGTATTCGGAATCAACCTGAAGGGCATTGAAAACAAAAGCTGTGAGTGGACGAAAATAAACAAGTCTGTTTAAAACATTTATAAGACATGTATGCCCCTCAGTAAAATCATATGCATGCACCAAAACCAATAATCCCATATTTATTTAGAAATAACCATTAGGGCCTTAGCCCGGAAACCAAAGCATAGTTTCAATTTCCAAAAGTAAATCCAAGAGTTATTTCATAAATCCAGTAATATGAACCATAAGGCATATAATATAAACCATAACCATTATTTTAGCCACTGCACTATACACTCCAATCCGACATCCCTGATGTCTGACGTCCCTGACGTCAATAAGGTCACAATCACAAGGCTACGCGTGCCACTCGGGTCTCAATTTTCCGAGTTAAATCCCCGAACCCCGTTCGGGTACAGCATCACCTGATGCAGCATCACCTGATGCTTAGCGTCATAGACGCTGGACGTACTAGACGCCCGTGACCTCTCCGGGGTACCTCGCCGGAGGAGACAATATAATATGGAAGGATCTATACAGTGCAGTACTAAATACATTTTATCGATATCCACATGCAAGGCATATATATATATATATACATGGATAAAAATCCAAACCAATCATTAAGTTTCATCAGACGGGTCTCAAGCCCAAATACCGTGAAACATGCCATAACCAGATTTTCCATATCATCAAAACCACTATTGTTTTTAGCATGTGAATATATATAAAATGTAAACCAGAAAACATTTATTCAATTCCGTTTTAGGGTCCCCGACCCGCAAACACATGTAGAAGTCAACTGGGCCCCTGGCCCGATTTCACAAGTTAACTGGGCCCCTGGCCCGATCCACATGTTAACTGGGCCCCTGGCCCGATTTCATAGTTCAACTGGGCCCCTGGCCCGATTTTACTTTATTCAAGTTCGTAACCGTTTCATGAAATCATATCCAACCACATTTATGGAAATCGGTGCAAATCTAGAAAACCTCGATTTACGTGAAAATACGTAAATTGCCTCGAAATGCGTGAAATCATTTAAATTCACCGATATCCAAAGTAAATCATTTAATCATAACCATAACAATCATAAAACAGTTATGCATGCATCGAATTTATGAAACCAATGTCCACTCACAGACCGTTTAACCGAGCGCCTCGATACGCTTGCCATAGGCCTTCCCGGGCCACATCACTATCACCGGGACTCCCAATCCTGTTCAAATCAATTTAGAGGATCACTAACCTCATCATTAACATCCTATTCAAGTCCCGTAATTTTCCCGAATTTTTAAGTATTTTTAAACTGGATTTAAAACCTTCGGACATCCCGAACAATAACGAAACGGGATCCGATCGACACGAAACCAACGCTAAAATGTTCGTTACATTGTATAGGACAAAAGTCATGTTGACCTCACCTCGAGATTCGTGCCCACGCGCCGTCACGCGCCGCCGTGAGTGGCTGCGGGTGAAAGCCACGCGCCAGCTACAGTGCTCCTTCCTCACCCGAATGACTGGTAAACGGGTCGAAAAGCCCGCGATAGGATCCGGTCAGATAACCATCAATTCGACCCCAATTCAATCCGTTCTTGATCCTACAACAATCATCAATCCACCAATTTCAGTTCTGTGTCCATGATTAGCATCAACCATTCCCTAATCAAGTCAACAACCCGTGATCACCCAAAACGGGTCGATCACCAAAACTCCTTCAATCCTTAACCATCATCAAATTAACTTC
This sequence comes from Prinsepia uniflora, assembly GCA_032719365.1. Classification (NCBI taxonomy): domain Eukaryota; kingdom Viridiplantae; phylum Streptophyta; class Magnoliopsida; order Rosales; family Rosaceae; genus Prinsepia; species Prinsepia uniflora. The sequence goes on from CM064870.1 coordinate 843,824, forward strand.
ACAGGAAGTTAATAAGGAATAATACGAACTAATTAGCATGATTAATTGAACTCGACAATACCTCAATCGTCACAACTCAAGCTCGAGTTTTCCAGCCGTCCACCATGTCCGTTCACGGCCCTAGGAGCTCCCAAGCTTGCCCCAAATGATCTGGATCGACTGGAAATGATCCCAGAGAGCTAAATGGGTCATCAAATTGCCCTGGGCTGGCCCAGAACCTCGAATTGGATTTTTGAATTTGTTAAACACAGTTTCGGGTTTCAGGATAAACCTCCACCATTTTCACTCCATTCCTTTCGTTCCCAATCTCAGAGTCAACCTCTCGACTCACTCTCCATTCTAACAATCCAAAACAGCCATTAAAAGCATCCAAAAGTGCCACACCGGCCACTGCGCAATGTCCTCTGCACTGACCCGAAAACAATAGAAAAACCAGTGTCCATGTTGTGCAATTGATGCCAACGCAATCCCCATGTGCAATTCCACCTCAAACCGTCCCAATCCAGCCATTTAATTGATAAACAATCAAGGGATCGATCGCACAAAGCATCCACTTACACGGCCAGTTCAATGGAACAGTGTCCCGTGAAGAAAATTACAATTCTGCCCTTGTGCAGAAAATTACCAAAATGCCCCTCACGCATCCTGACCCGTAACTCGGTCATACGGACTCCGATTGATGCGTGCCGCCTGTCATTGAATTCGTATCGACGAAACCTCCGTAACGGTCCTTGGCCCTCGGCCATCGGACATCCCGGTCAAAAAGTCAACATTTGCCCCTACATCGTCCAAATTACGAAAATGCCCCTGGACTTCCGTACATCATAACTTTCACCACGAACGTCGGAATCGAACGTGCCACCTGTCTATGAACTCGTGACGTCCCGAACTACGTCACGGTCATCGGTCAAAGTCCATTTGACGATCCGAATTAAAAGTCAACGTTTTGCCCACACCCAGGGGCAAAACGGTCATTTTGCACAATTCGTCCGAAATCGCCCAACTAATCCCAGATTAGTAAATCACAATTAAATATTATTAAATCCCGATATTCGGGACGGGTCGTTACACAGCTCCAAAGTGGTTCTTATCATATCTCAACAACGTCCCGAGACACAATTTGCACAAATGCCATGAATGTCAAACTACTCTTCAATGCAATGAATAATACAACCATGCATACTCAGGTATACATTACCCCATAATAATACTTCTTACCTCATGGTACACACTTGTACCTCACTTACAATATCACATGCTAACATATCCGAGCATATAATATAGAATATACATAACATCATATCAACATGTTTAATTCTAAAATAAGAAAACGAGCATGCATGGGAATCACTTAATAAACATCGTAAAATGTGCAATAGTAGTTTCATAAAACAGTTTAGGGAAATGGGTCCACTCACAAACTAGTCGGGGAGTTGAAATCACTCGACGGGTCAAGCCTCGTAAGCTCAAACTCAACCCAATCCTAAATAATTCGGACCACGAGGTTACGATTTGCATTCCAAGTAAAATGATAAGAAATTTCCCTTAAATTGAGATAAACGATGTTAAAACGGCGCAAAACGGACTTAAAACGTGCTTAAATGGCTCAAAAATGTCCCTAAATAAGCACGCGCGTAATCTGGAATATTCCCTCATAATATTCCCCTGGAATATAGAATATTCCGTTAGAATTAACGGTTGACTAACGTAGACTTAACAACGTTGACCGTTGACTGGTCGTTACTGGAGCCTCGCCTAAGATGGCGGTTGGACCGCTACCAGCGCCACCATCTACGGTGGCCGGTTTCTGGAAAACTCGCCGGAAAAACCCAGTTTTCTGGCGAGACTTATCTTCATTAAATCTAGTCCAAATTTTGCATGCAAAGTATCAATTTTACCCTACTCAACACGAGGATTACGATAACCATGCTCTAAGGTTGAAATTATACATGTAAAGCTTATAACTCATACGAGAAGGACAGTGGCTCTACAACTCCGACGACCTCCTCCGCCGTTAGTTCTCGCACCAGAAAACACAGCCAGAAAAGATGTAATTAAAGCTTTGAACGTCTTTATCATGATGGTTTTTTTCGAAGAGTTTATCCTTACCCAATACTAGCCACAAGGTCGTCGATTAGAAGCGAGTCTGAGTCGGGTTTTGGGTCAAGTCAGTCCATTGTTCGTGCTCTGGTGGTCGTCGTGGCTCCCAGCTGCGGCCAACAACCTCGTTTACCACGACGAAGCTTCTAGTGGCATCAACGCCCAAATTGGGTCAAAGGTTGAATACGAAAACTTCCAAGGAGCCAGACAACTGCGTCTTCTCGCGCGAGCTCATTGCTGTCATTCCTAAGCAGGAGGAAACCATATGAACAGTGTAGGTCGAAGCATTGAACACAATTGAGATTAAGCTGAACCCTGGATAAACAGACCTTACTTGGTTTTCATATGCTTTTGATGAAACAATCTCTATTCGAGGTCGACGGCCAATATTTCCTTGAATTCCAATGGCCTCGCAGCTCAAGTTCAACCCTTGGGCCTTGAAATCACCAGACAAGTGGGTCGTGGGGTTCGTTCTTAGTCAGTTTAGGGCTTGAGGTTGTACGACCGTGAGGAAGATGACGATCAACATTTTTTGGGTGAGGTGTAGCTGAACATCTGATCTCCCAACTCTCACATGAAAGTGAAGGCTCCAGCGAGAAAAAACGTGTGTGAGTTTTTGAACATGTGTGAGAGGTGTCTGGGTTGAAAAGTCTACGGGTCACTAATTCTCAAATTGATAAGGGCTTCCATTCAACTTGATTGGGCCAATCCAAAAAATGGGCTTAAAACAAGAAAACAAAACAAAAAACTTTGGGCTTTGGGCATCAAGAACTGCATCTTTGGGCCTAACAATAACACACGCCTAATAAACAATTCTGAGGCATACCACTCGCACCCAATCACACAAGGTTTTGGAATTGGATAATTATTCGAGGCCCGACTAAAACTCATAGGGGTAATTTGAGTAATTTGGATTTTGATTTCCAATTTTAGGTACGCGATATATAGTACGAAATCAGTATTTGATATCATTCGTATTAATTAGCCACCGTATAAGTTAATATAATTGAGTGCTTTTGTACAATGTAGACAAGCTAAAATAATACTCTCGAAATTATCTGTATTAAATAGTCGGATGACTAGTAATCTAGTAATGTTGAAAAATATCACAATAATAAAAATAATATTAATGGAGGAGAAAAAAAATGAAAAGTAAATAAAAAATAAAAATCAAAAGAAATTGAAAGGAAAAAAAAAATAAGTTAAAAACAAAATGAGAAGCAAGAAAAAAATATTGAAAGGGAAAAAAAATAACATTATCATGAGTACTCATTATCCGATGAAAGTTGAACCCAAAACCTCTCACATGACAAATGGAGAAAAAAATCGCACTAAGTTATAACATTAAATGATGATTTGGGTATATCCTTGAAACTTGAGAATAAATGTAGAAGGATATAATACTCTTCTACAGTTCTACTCATGTTGGAGTAAAAATTTAGCCGCATCCTCAATTTTACTCATTTAATCAGGCCTAGTCCTTCCCCAGAGTCACTTTCAAATCCACCTGAAACAATTCTATGGAGTTAAAAAAAAAAAAAGTACTTGGCTTATAAGTGACGAGACCGGTCTCCAAGAACTTGTACCAGGTTTTAGTTAATGTGCCTGGAAAGTATCTCGCAAAAACTATCAATGCATTATAATTTATATCGAGCTTCAAAGTTTCATCCAAAAGAGTTACATATGAATCCTAAAACCAAAGAAGCCCAACACTCGAAAAAAATACTCGGCTACTCAAAATTAGAATAACTCAAAACTTCACCGTCTAAAACTATAAGAAAAAATATTTCGACGCAAAAAAAAAACTAAGGAACAGTTAATTCTATGGGTCAGGGATTTGGAAACTGATAAACTGTACTACTATCTACATTGGGGAAAACTCGAGACAAGAATATCACATCAGAACGAGCTAGAGCTGCTGCCCGGGGCGACGACTCCGGTTGCTAGACCTGAAAGCAGAGACCATGTTCGGTTAGCAACTTATTAAACAATCTCCTAACCTTCAGTTTACAAGGCATAATAATCTGTGAATTTGTTTCAGGTGCTTTTAATTTGAAAACAAGAAAATCATCAATTTTTCAGAGAAATTATAAACGTTTCAAAATCATCAGAGCCGTACCTGTTAGATCTGAAGGAAATGGCCATAACAATATCCAACTCATCCCTTCTCTTTTACAGACAGAAACACATGAAGATTCTTCAACAATCTTGAGTCACTGATTTGTATATAATATATATATGTATATACACATGACACTGGCAGGTGGAAGTAGAAGAACCCATAAAAAGCATTAGAGACAAATTCACAAAACTGAAGCAGTAAATTGTCAGAACAATTATAGCTACACTACCTTTGAGGAAGGAAACTCAGGCAAGCGCAGCACTCGGAGCTACAAGTATAGGCAGTGACAATAATTTTCTGACAATTATAACTTCTTCTTTTTCCTTTCTGACTACAACAAAGGTGAAGAAGACAACCTGTACATGTAAACATACAATCAAATTCAGGCAAGAGCACATGCAACTAATGAAAAACAATTTTTTTCTTTTTGGCACTTAGAAGAAAACAAATAAAAAAAACAAAAATTGAGAGGTGAAAGAGCAGCATACCCATGATATTCGTCTTTTTCATCCTTTGTAAAGTATTAATATGGTCTCAATCTTGAAATTAAGATCAGAAAGTGTGTGCACATACTTGCAGCTGACATCCACAAGTTGTCCCCACAATGTAACAGATAATCAAGAAAATTTAACAGTCTGAAGAAAAAAAATCCCCAAAGCTGAAAGTTCTGGATTTGGAACTTAATAAAAAACCCCTATTGATTCTAGAACCGGTGTCTGTATATACAGCTATTATGTTTCCCCTTGTGTTTCTGATGAATAGTATCCCCACCTTTAGAAGCTGCTCAGAATCTTTTCAGCAGCACCCTTAACCGAGGATGGTTCACGCTACCTCCAAATGAACATTGATTATTGAGATCAGAATAACCTGTTTGGGCTCCCTTGGTGCTGGAAAGCAGATTTAGGGCTATGTGAATAAAATGAATAGGATTTCATCTGGTACTGCAAACATGAGCAGAAACACACAGTGCTGTGACAGAAAATCCAAGCAATTCAGCAGAAGTATCAAACGTCAGCCTCTTTTTCATCCCTCTTTTAGACTTGATACCAAGGATTCACCAGTAGGCCCTTCTTCCAGTGGTAGAATTCATCACATAACCACTTGTACTCTTTTAACGGCTAATGGCATCCATTGCAAGTTTCACCAAACGTAGCAATCCCTCTACGTCTTGGAAGTTGAAGTCAAGAGCCCTTTTAATGAAAGAAATACCTTCTGAATGCTTGGAATCCCCAACATTTGTAGTAGCAGCTGCAAAAGCAAATCGGGATTTCCTTGATGCTTCCATTGCAGAAATTACATCCTGAGCCTGAAATTCATCATATTTGATTATAAATTGTTCATTTTCCATTCGATACAAGACATAGCTATTGAAACTCATGTGGCAATGTATGATGGCAGGGATACAATACTCAGACAAGAGAATTATGTTTTCCATTGATAAGTTGATAAAACAATATTCTTTCTTGTGTTTCAAGCGTACAACAAAAAAAAATCTAGTGGCCGGTAGCCACATTTCTCTTTAAGAATGTTCTACATATTACAGATCTAAAGAAATATTTCTGACAACATTTGAGCAACGGTATAAGATCAACAAATTAAAGTTCAAATAGAAAATTGATGTGTACTTACATAATTGAGCATCCTCATAAAGTTGGGACGGTTTCGGGCAGCAATAACATGGTTCCCAGCAACTTGAGGAGAGCTGCCACCCTTGGGTAAGGCAACCTTGTCTCCGGTAGAGGGGTTGTTTACGTTATCAACATCTGAGGCAGAGGACGAAGGAGATTCGCCTGATAAAAAAGCAACAAATTGGCATCAAGTTAGCCATGACTTAATAGAAGGTATAACGAGCCTTGCATCTCCTTCAGCACCGGAGAAATAAATCACATATAACAGTTGTCAATTTACCAGGAGGAACCATCTGCAAAGCTGTTTGCAACTCGAGACGGTCTCTGCTCGCACTGGGATGTGAGGAGTATATCACTCTCATATAAGCCACCTCCATGCATTTGTAGGCCAAAGCAGCAGCAGCCATATCCTTAGCTTTTTCGTATTCATGAGCACAAAACCTACAGATTTTAAATAAACAGGACAAAGCATAAAAAATGGGGATGAGAACTCCAGAATTGATGTACAAAAATCCGCAAAGAATGCACAGACAATATAAATCGCTCCAACAGTCAAATGAGGAAGCGAGTAAGGCCCAAAAGCATATACCCATGTGCAAAGACAGATGAGGTAACTCCACAAGTATAAGAAGATCTCAAACATTAATCCTTACACCCTAAGAACTAATCCTAACCTAAAAGTGTACTCTCGCTGTCACCCTGCCCACCCAATCCAAAAAGGCATTACACGTGAAGGGAAAACCAAAAAATACAACTGAAATTGCCAACTAAAATTGGTACAATCCCCTTGACCATTTTATTGGCCGCAGTCTCAAAGCAGCAGGGATCCCAAAGAGTAGGCAGAAACTCGTATGCAGAGTTTACATGTCAAGAGATATGACTCATTAAGACACAAACCAGAGCATGTGCCATGAGAAAAGAAGAGACAATACATCTCAATTTTGACTTACTCGCATAGTTTCGCAGTGCTTCTATACATTGACATGCACTGAGTCATGTCACTATGCTTGGCATTCTCATTGTTAGCCAATTCCGACAGGGATAATGCATGAAGAAATTTGATGGCCGCCTGGAAGTAAAGCCCCGTACTTTCGGAAACTGACCCAGAGTTCTGCAAAGAATAGTATTACAAATAATTAATACAGAAAGCAGAGCGGAAACATCTAATCATAAGAATATGATAGGTTGAAACCTTGACACGATCAGCAAGGTGTTTAAGATCTTTAGCTTCTTTCAGCGCACTAGTAACAGCCTGGCTTCCAGAGTCCCTTCTAACTGGACTAGAGGCATCAAGATCCCTGGCCTTGTGCCCATTCTGTGCAAGATGTCTAGAACTGATATGGTGAGTTCCAACATGACTATCAGCCTTTCTGTTCTGTATTTGCACCTTCTGAGCGTCATTACCTTCAGAGGCATCAACTTGTAAAGTATCTGCTCCATTACTTTTGTGAGAACCAGTGGCTGGTCGGGGACAACGAGTTGTCATCTCACTTTGAGCTCTTCCTGAGGGTTGCAAGGGTAGTGACTTCCCCCTAGCTGAACCTGTATCTGCTCGATCAGATTTTTCAGAAGAAATCCTCCTTGAAGACCTTTCGCTGTCATAGTCTTGCAACGGATTCTGCTTCACAGAAGAAATTGCATCTTTCTTGCAAGTGGCATCTAGTCTAACATCTTGGCCATCATGCCCCCCGAAATACGACTGACCCTCTCTTTTTCTACTCTCATTGGAAGGTTTTCCAATAAAATCTTTCTTGCTAACATATTTATTTGTTGTTTCACCAGTTTTGGGACCAAACTTCTCCTGCAACCTGTTTTTACCATCCCTATGTTTTATGTCAAGGGAGGGTGAATGATCTTGCACTTCATTGACAGCATTAGAATTCTTTGCCTCACCCATGTCTAAATCAGATTCAAGGTTCCCGTTCTTGTCCTTCGACCGTGAAGAAGAGTAACCCTTTCCTGACTTTCTAGGGCGAGAGCCATTAGCATGATAATGGCCACCATTCTGTCTATCTTCGCCAACAAATTGATTTGAAGCCAATGGTTTACTAGGACAAAGAGTATCTTGGCCTGAATTACTCAAAGCACCATTCGCAGAACGACGATTTGTTATATCAGGAGACAGGAAAACCTGTCCTCTAGCTTTACCACCAGATATGTGATCAGAATCTCTGTCCTGGGAATCAAGCACAGAAGAATCAAGGGGCCGATGATAAGCCACACTAGACATTTTTTCCTTCCTTGCTGTCCCAGAACGATCACTCCCACCATCATCTTCACCAGCTGAGCATCTTCTTGGGGTACCTATGGCAAAATCGCCAGCATCCTGTGACTCATCCTTACCCATTAGGTCCCTTCGTACTGATGTAAGCTTATCAGAATTCAAAATTCTCATAGGAGATGAAGAAACAGATTCTACGGGTGAACCTTTAACTTCCTGAAAGCTGGATTTAGTTTTCTGGGAACCAGAAACTTTGGAAGAGCTTGAAGTGGCAGCCATAGGAACAGGTCCCAACTCTTTTTTCAAAGAATCCATTCCATTGCTACTCCGGTGAGTTAGACTGCTGTTTGCATCCTTTCTAAGTTGTTGGTTCTTTGAATGACTACTTTTTTTATCTATTCTACCGCTTCCTTTGCTTGCACTAGACTCTTTTCCATCGGATTTAGATGACCTTACCTTCTTTTCCTTCCTGTGGTCATTGTCACTAAACTCCTCCTTCACAACGAGCAAATGATCCTGGATATAATTCACTGTATATGGAAGAGATCCCATGTGAATTTGAGAATCGGGGAATTCCTTCATTTTTCTCTTTTTTAAGCTACCTTTAGAACCACAATTTCCCACATCTAAGGATCGATTACCTAAGAAGACTTCATCTTTTGCTTCTGGAACAGAAGCAACCTGTGGTCTGTTCTTAATTTGATCCTTCTCTGCTGCTGCAGTCAGAAAACCACTACTTGGGCTACGACCTGCCTCCCCAACCATCCCAGTGTAGTCTGATGCCCAATCTTCATCAGTAACAGTAACATGCTTAGCTTCAGTCTTGATTTTCTTGGAAGCTCTAGAAGAATCTGAATCAGAGTCTCTTCTGCTCTTGCTCTTTAAATTCTTGGTATCACCTGTTTGACACTATTTATTAATAAATAAACAGCATTTAACATAATTAAGGAATTTTTTCACAAAAATAGCTGCTTCTTACAGTACCTCCAGTAGAAGGCCCTAAAATTCTAGGCTTCTCTCTGTGGTTACGTTTCTCCACTGCCATGTCACTGGACTTGCTTAGCTGCTGCAAATCAGGTTCACTTAGCAGTGGAGACTGGTTCATATCATTCAAGCTTCTACTTTTCACCGATGCCTGTCTGTTTTTCTTCATAGAGTTTGGCAACTGGATGGAACCATCTTTATTAGTTACATTTGACAATTCTTTCATTCCATTTTTTTTCTTTCCCGCACTAGGCAAACCAAAATTTTCGGGGTTTTGGTCAGGGTTTCGAGACTTGGGCAATGCCACTCCTTCCACAAACCCGCTGGGGTTTCTGGGAAGATTAGTTTGACTCTCTGGGGCAGGAACTTGGTACTGTGCAAGTAGAGCTTTTGTCTTTTCTGTTGTTTCCTCCTCGCTTATACTACACCGATTCATCCCAGGCCTACATTAAATCAAGAGAAGCTTGAGAGAAAGATATAGGAAACAACAGTAACTTGCAATTTATAAACTGGCAGAGACCAGTAAACCTCACTTTTTGGTATATACTATGTGATACAATGGTAGTTATAAAATAGAAGATGCCTACTAGAATGGAACTTACAGCCAATTAAGCATGGTACACAGCCACTTGTCAGGTAGGTTGTCTGGGTTTGTACCATGTGGAAGAAGTCGCCATTTCTGACACTTGTCACAACACACCCAATTATCTTCTATCAGTGCAGGAGCCCTGGTAGCAGGAGCTGGAGCTGGAGCAAAAATGGGTCCATTTCCAGGGCGTGAGGCTATATTTGAAGCCGTAAGAGGATATGAGTCTGAAGTTGATTGTTTATCAATCATCTTGCCACTTGGTCTCTCCCTTGACGCACTGATAACTGCATGTATGCTTTTTGCAACACCGTCAGAGTCCCTAAGCTTATCTTCAGTAGGAAAATCAAATAAATCCATTTGATTATCGACATCTGTATCCCCAAAGAAATCTCTACATGTATCCCTGCTTTTGCCAATATCTTTGGATAGTTTGAAGTTTTCTGGATCACTAATAGAATTGTTCACATGAGTTCTCTTCATTTTTGTGGCTGAAGAAGACCCCACCCTTGAGCTTTCTTTTGGAACCTCCGCAATCACAGTTTTCTGGCTTTCCTTCAATTTCTTTTTCTCCCCAGCTGATGGACACTCCTTCCCAGAAAGTAATCTAATATCATCTATCTCATGGGGCGTAGCCTTCTGATTGACCTCCTGCTTTGAATGGTCCATGATTTCAGTATTTGTATCTTCCCTTCCTTTGGAAACATTCAAGTCACCTTTTAATGATTCATACGGATTCTCTCCTCTGAATCGGCCCTCTTTCAATGGATGAAACAAAACATCGTCACTAGAGCTTGCTCTTCTATCTTCCTGAACCTTTCCAGCCAAATTCTCTTTTCGCTTTTCAACCCAGCCATCCTCTTGGTTCGGCTTTGACTCCATTGGCTCATCTTCTGCTTGACCAGGGAAGACTTTATCCTTCAATGCATTTTCCTTATCCGTTTCTTTGCTTTTTGTCATGTCATTGACAGTAGGACATGAATTGGAAAGAGGTGGGAGCTTAGAGGTTTTAGAAACAAGCTCCTCACAAACAATTGTGTCAATATGATGTTCCTTCTTCGACTGAAGCCCAGCTCCATCCTTATTGTTCCCACTCTTTGATTCTGCTGAATGATCATTTCTTTCAACAGATTTCATTTTCCTCAGCCCTGATACTTTCACAGCTCCCTCCATAGTATGAGTTCCACTCACATGGGAGCTAGACTTTTCCCGGCCATCCCTTGCAAGAGGCAGAGGTCTGCCCTCTTTTAGGAACTTTTCCTTTTCAATTAAGTAAATTAAGTCGTCAGGAAGAGGTGACATCATACTCTCATGCACCAGAGATGATGTCATAATCTACTCCAGAGGAATATCAAAAGAAATGTTTCAGTTTCAGCCCATGTATTCAATTATAGAAAACAGATCAATATCACAGGGAGATGCAGATGACTCACCTGAAGAATACTGGTGGGAGATTCAAATGGGACATCTTGAGGCTCCTGAGATACTCCTTCACTATCTGATGGGCTATCGTCTAGCGAGGAAGATAGTGTTCCATCAAGACCAAGCCCAGAGTAGATTGCATTTTTCCGTGTCGACAAGTTATCCGATCCAACCTTAATTCGCACCTTCAGTGATTTCTGGTCAGATAAAGTAATAGCTTTCTTGTTTGCAGATTCATGTTGAAGAGCGTACTGTTCAGATTGGTTTGTTAACATGCTTACTTCTTGTTTGACTTGATCGCTTTCCGGTGGCGCCTTTGGTGCAACAAGCGAAGTAGAACCGGTAGAAGCAGGTCCAAGTCCCATTGATTGAGGCGTAGTATGGCAAACTACATTGTTACGTTGACCACCCTGTGTGGTCAAATAATAAAAGATTCTAAAGTTAACTAAGAATTTTCAAATAAACCAATACACAGCATAGGTTCCTCTGTATATAATAAACATGAAGGAATACGATGATAAAGTTGATACCTCAAGTGTCACATTGTTAGGAGATTTTTGTAAGCTATAGTTGCGACCTTTTGGCGAAGTCCTTGGCTGAGACCACACTGGAGACCTTTGATGGCTAGGTAAAAATGAGCCATACCCACCAAACTTTGGCCCTGTTGCAATATATTGATTTCCAACTCAATACCTAAGGAGAACTTCGAATTAATGTATTTGCCTCTCAGGCACATTAGAACGGTGTAATTCTCATCTAAGACTTACCCAAATTCTCGGCAGAGACCACCCCATCTTCAAAATCTTTTTGGAAGTGTCCCAAAACATCATGAAGTCTATCACCCTAGACCAGCCAGAGCAGCACAAGTCATTAAAATGTAAAGATCTTATAAAGAGACGCAAACTGATAACAAAAACTAGAAATAAGATTCTAATACTTCAATAAAACTTCTGATCAGATTTAAGCATCTTTAAGATTTAAGATACTACATTCTAAAGCTACCAACTATCATATTTAAGATGCTACATCGTAGATAGCTCATAAATAGACAGGAGGCCAATATGGCTCCAAAAACTCCAAAACTGAATCGTACTCGAGGTACATTATATGACATGATCAACAGTCAATACAACCAGTAATATCTACACAAAATTAATTATACACATGAAGAAACCCCCAAAACAGCACTTCCATACCCTACCATAAGTCAAAGAGGGGTAATACTTTACAATGAGGATGAACATGATATGTTACCACCGATAAGTAACAAAGTCCTAAACTATAGTTTCTGCTCCATAGAAACAATTATGAAGCCTCTGAATCTCTTAAATTCAATTAACATTTGTAGCTTGCACAATTTAATTCAAGAAAAAGATATACACCATTCACTCAGTCCCCTCAAATTTTTAATATTAATCGAAGTAATGTTCAAATTCAGCAAACTCCATTCCTTGGATCTAAGACACCAACAAAGTCAACCCAGAAAACCCAATCAATTCAATAGCAACATTCATGTAAGGATCAAACTTGTATGCAGCAAATAAAACACACACATATATAGATATATATAAATCATCTCGACATGTATAAGGGTAACTACGTATGTGCTCACGATGTAAGAGAGAGAAACATCGGGGTCGATATTGGGTTCGTATTCGTTGACATGGGAAGAACAAGCTTCGCCTTCTTCCAGCTCAGTATCCTCCATCTCTCTCCCAGCACCAAACCCTAGCTCTTGCCCCTTCCTCGCATCCCTAATCCCCACAGAAATCATCCGCACACACAATACAAAGCTCTCAAAAGCCTTTCAATTGCTAAGCAAAACACAAATCTCTCTCCAACCCATTCGACACAATTCTCCCAGCCAATCAAATTCAGACCCGATCAAACAAACACCCCAGAAATCAATACCCCCACCCAGAATTCACAACCATCCAATTACTCCAAAATCAAACGAAAAAACTAATAAAAATCAACCAGAACTGGATTTTGACCACACCAATCTTATGGGTCTTGTGTCTCGTTTATTTCAAACACTTTGCACCTGCAAAATTCTCACGAGTTGAGAATTGATGTTGTAGAACTCCCAATTTCTCCCTCCCTCTCTCTCTCTCTGTGGTTTTTGATGTATACAGCAGCCGGTTTCTTTTTTCGAATTTTCTTTTCTTTTTTCCCTTTCTTTTGAAGCAAAATAATTTATTATTAATATTTATTTTAGTTGTCCACACACAGAGAAGGTAAGAAGTACCGGGATCTAAACAGCGAGGTAGACGAAGCATAAAAGAGGTTGCAATTGGATTTACAGTTTTACAATTATGGTAACATATTTTCTTGTATTTTCACTTTAGCCCCTATATTCGTTCTTATTACATAATTTTTATTCTCCTCAAAGCCTGGGGATTTCTACTGTTAGACGCCAACAGATGCGCGTGGACACACGCTCCACCCTATTTGGCCCACAATGCTAATATGGAGGAGGTGGCTTAAGTGGATCCACCAACCACAAACACAAATGAGACTCTCAAAATTAAATGAACACTAATTATAAATTACGGAGTTTTTTGTTAGTTTCAAAAGTTTTCTTTCTACATAAGCAACACTCTAAATTTACTTAACCAGATAGTTGTATCTTGGAATTTATATTTACTTTCTATGATTACTTAAAAAAAAAATTGAAAATGAAAACTTAAAACTGATATCGAAGTAAATTAACTATTAAAAATGATGTTAATTTACTTTAATAAATGTGTATCTATCTTATCAATATTTTTTTACAAGAATGTAGATATGTAATTCACGATATTTTGAATAAAAATGTAATGTTTGTTACCGTATTAAACTCTATGTCGTCAGACAATTTGAAACGTAAACTCGATTGATTCATTTTATTTATAAATTTGACATAAGCTGATGTTAAATTAATAGTATGAAATGTAATATATCAAACGTAATTTAAATATATAGTTAGGTAGCATCTCTTGAACAAATTGTCATATCATAGTTGCTAAGTATTTAATCGAATTGGATCATCCAACTATTACTAGATTAGTCGTTCGTATTATTATTAGGTAAAATCTTCTCTCGAACTACGTGAAATTATCGGGCTCTCAATGTGAAACATTTCTTAGGTAGAATATTTGTTTTGAGCTAACTAGATAATCTACTATGACGTCAGACTGTCCATTTAAACTATTTAATAGTTAGAATCTCTGTCTCGAGTTAACTAAATGTTACGATGTAATACCTTCCGTTTGCACTCGAAATTAGGTAGAATCATGTCTCAAATTATGTCAACTATTATATTGCAAAGATATTAGCTTGAATAATTTATTAGGTAGAATCTTGGTCTCAAGCTACATAACTTGCTAGATTGTTGGTCTAGACCATTTTATTAGTCAAATAACAAAAAACCACCACCCAGCAAACAACAAAATCCACAAGAATGGTCAGAGAAACATAATATCAGATATTCGAAATTCGCAAAAGAGGCAGGACCAATACGACCGCAACTACCTCACCGTATATACAAAACGGCATCAATCACGTACACACCACGTATTCTCACCATAGCCAACAGGACACCATTCACAAAGAGATGGGGGATTCATCATCAACCAACACACACACACATAAGGAGGGTAATACAACACACTCGATTCACAATGAGTCGTGAAACACAACTTCCACTTTTACGAAAGCTACCCTGAGCGAAAAAAAAATAGTAAGAATAACATAAAGTTACCTTCAATCGTAAGTCATAAGTACTATCACCCCTATTTAAACGGTAATAATAATTTAAAATTTGTATAATCTAATTGGTTGAACTGTTTAAGTGTACATAGACAGATCTGCAGAGAGAACAGTCTAAGTTATAGCCTAGTCAGTTTTATTTATGAATAACCTTATTAGCTTAGTCCAGTTGACTTTGTTGGTTATATGTAAAAAAGTCCATTTTATCATTTTCTTCCATTTTTTTAAAAAAAAAATTGGCCATATTTTATCATTTTTTTTTTTCAATTTTTGAATAAAATTTAATAAATTTAGTCAAAATTTTAATTTTTGTAAAAAAATTTGATAAATTTAATCCAGTTAACTTTTAATTCGTGGATAGCACAAGAAGTGTAACAAAAGATCTAGTACTGGGTTTTCAACCAAGCGATCACCTGATAGTAAGCGTCTTTATCTTAAAACAAAAACGACCATGAATGGAAGTCACGAAATACACATGACACCTGGAGGGACCATTGAAATTTGTAAAAACCCACGTGCTTTTTTGTACTGGAACATTATTTATGTGGCTCTTTTTCCTCCAAACAACATCATTTATTAACCCAAAGCCATAGAGATTGTTGGTATTATTTTCAAAGAGGACACATAAAATTAGGTTTTATTAATGGAATTTATTTATTTATTTTATTATTGACACGTAATATTTTAAAACTTATAACTAGAGAATATTTTGCGTTAAAAGTCGAGAAGACTCATAAAAAAGAAAAATATTTCAAAGAAGGAAAAAAAAGAAGAAGAATCTAGGAGAAGTAAAATGTGACTCGTGGGTTTCTATGATCATCAAACCAATGATTGGGTCCTACTAGGAAGCATGGCTTTTTATGTTTAAGACAGAGACTTTGGGAATATACTCGTTGCTGATTATGGAGGGATATGCTTGGATTTGTGCTTTTACGGCATATTACGTAGCATTTTAGCATTAGAAACCGAAGATTGTGAGTAAAGCCGGTAGCTCTTTTATTGGATCTTCTCAGCAGGAAAAATTAGTTATTGAGGTAAAAATGACGACAGCAATGCTTAATAATTTCAAATCGTAGCCACTTTAGGGAAGAAAAAAAATTCATAGTCCTATGTAGACCCTATTTAATATTGTTTTTTTCTTTTAGTATTTGAAAAAATAAATAAAATATCTTAATTTTTTAAAGATAATAAGCGTCTATAAGTTACTTTTGAAATATATTTTTATAAAAATTATCTTAATAAATAGTTACTTATTATGAAAGTAAAGTAAAAATAATTTTCCAAAGTAACGCAACAGAAATAACTTTTTCAAAAAAAAATATAGTAATTCCAAACTAGTCCATAGTAATTACAACATAGTAGTACTTCTCTTCTTCATATGTTATATGTAAAAAGTTTCTAATTTGACTCGTAAACAAAAAGTAGATACCCAACATATAATGATGTAATTTCCTCCACTAATATCACTATATAAAAAATCTAAATTTTTCTTATTGCTAAGAGTAATTAAACTTATCTTTATTGTGTAAATTTTTTCTAACAATGAAATTCCATTTTTTAAAGTCGGAATGACTTTCATGAAAACTAGTCCATTTTCTAAACTCTCGGTGGCCCCCCACCGATGAATATTAAAGAATTTTCTCCTACTAAATATCTAATAAATGCAAAGATCAAAGGAAAATGAACGGTAACGATTCAATGAGGACTTGGACATTTGGTCCTTTTGTTGTACCTGTAATTATGAAATTAACTATGAATGACGCAATTAAAATGCACATCTAGCTTTCTTTATATTTTTTTTTCTTTTCTTTTCTGGAAGTATATATCATATACACTATACAGTTGATTAAATTGTAAGCGACTCAAAACCTGAATTCCCCACTGATGATTTTACTATGATGGGGACTTACTTGGGAGCTCCTTCGAACTGATCTCGCAGCAACTCGTACTTCCGAAGCTCGGCCATGGAGAGCGATGGTGAAAGCTCCCCTAAGACCTAAGACGGTAGGACAAGGCGGTCACGAGATGACCCGAAAATCGGACTTGAGAGCCATAGTTTGTACTGTATAACACAACTATTCATGATCTCCCTCAAACAAAATGAAGAAGACATACCTTGACAAAATCATCATATTCAACAATAACAGAGTCAGACTGGTCATCTATGCCCGAAGAATCTGAACCCGAACTCAAAGCCTACATGAAACCAAACACCAGCACTGGAAAATCCAATTAGTTTTATATGTCGTTGTAAATCTAAGTGTGAATACAGATATTAACTACCAAACATCTACGTATTATCTTAGTTTTACAGAAGCAAGCATCCAGTTTTTGGTTCCCACTTGACTTGACTCACCTTGCGTTTTGCTGCATTAAACCAAGCGTCTGAACACAAGGCATACATGTCTGCACCAGTGAAGTTGGGGGGACAACTCTTTGCTATTGAGTAAAGTGGCACGTCTTCATGTAATTTAAACTTTCGGGTAAGTGCTTTGAGGACCCTAGATGAAGGGGCAAGGAAATGTGAAAAAAGCTTCATCACACTAATGACATGCATTACCCTTTTTTTTTTTTTGAGAAACATGATTTAATTAACTAAGGAAGTATGCATTATAAGAGATTGATATCAAACTACGAGAAGACTAACCGCTCTCTGTAAGAAGTGTCAGAGTTAACTCCCACATAAAGCAGCTTATCAAATCGTCCAGGCCGTAGAAGTGCTGGGTCAATTAGATCTGGTCTGTTGCTGGCTCCGATTACAAACAAGTCCTAAAGCACACCAGTAGCAACATGAGGTATAGTTTCTTATTATAGGAAAAGAAGATATGAGGACAATGTTATAAAGAGAAAAGTGTAGGTATATTATTATATCAGATAGAAGAAATAACCTGTGTTGAATCATTTAGGCCATCAATCTCTGCAAGCATCTAGAAAAACCAAAAATTTATCCATTAAGAAAACATCAATGGAAACCAATGAAATAAATTCTCCGAAAGTCATACAAAAAAAGAAATGAGACTTCACCTGAGAAACCACTCTGTCCATAACACCCCCAGAATCACCAGAGGCACCCCGGGCTGGAGCAAGAGAATCAAGTTCATCAAAAAATATAACACATGGGCGTGCTGATCTGGCCTGCAAATTATGTTCAATATCACTTAGTTGTGAGTTCAAGTGGATGTTATAAACTCAGATATATAACAAATACCAAAAGCTTCTTTCATTGAAGGGATACTGATCACAGTGGAATTTTTACCTTCTGGAAAATGTCTCTAACATTTTTTTCTGACTCTCCTATGTACATATTGATTAGTTCAGGTCCTTTTACACTGAGAAAGTTCAGGGAACACTCAGTCGCAACAGCTTTTGCCAGTAGCGTCTGAGGTTGAAGTAAGAAAAATAAGACAAAACAAAGGAAAATCCCTTGAGGTAAGCAAGATGGGCAAATTGAAAAGACATCAAAACATTTTCACAGTAACTTACTTTCCCAGTTCCAGGTGGCCCGTATAAAAGAACACCAGACCGCTTTCGTAAACCAGATGCAAACAAGTCCTTGTGCAGAAGAGGCAACTACAAATCCAACAAATAAATAATTCAGTACAACAAAAGAGTTTTCCAACTTCCAACTAGTGGAATCTCGCCAATCCATAACAGATACAAAGAGAACCTACCTGAACAGTATCCAGAATTGATTTCTTCACATCCTCAAGACCGCCAACATCTTCCCATTTCACATTAGGGACCTACAAAAAAGGTGACTTAAAATTTCTTGTATATACAACATAAATGTTTTATACATTACCACTTCCATGCCTGCTGATTTTAGCAGTAAAGCTCTTCATTACGTTCTCAAAAAAGAGAAAATACCTGGACATTAACCTTTAGCAAGAATAAAATACTGTACCGAAGTTAATCTTGTCTCCGAATTACCTTTGGAGTACCGAGGGCCGCTGCATTCCTTTTCTTTGAGCGGTCCAGAGCCTTTGTCAAAATTTCTTTCCCTGAAACCTGTGGTGCAACTTCAGAAGACTTACTGTCCAATTCCATATTAGATCTGAGAGTTCCATCTGATTCTTCCGACTTAACAGTGCCAATCGGAAGATTGCCTCTGGGAATCAAGTTGGAACCAGCATCAGCAATCAAAGCTTGAATATCTCTAGGCATGAAACCAGATGTCTGTCCAACTATATCCTTTATAAAATCCTCAGAGCCAATCCGCAAAAAACAACAAACTGATCCATCAAAGTTACAGTTATGATCAAATAAACTACAATTGATACCATGCAGAGTATTCGTAAGTGGAAGAGCTTAGAACCTCACTCAGCCCAAGTCTAAGTCAATTTCTATAAAGGTACAAAATGTATTGCTTTATGGACTTCAAAATTCACATTAAGTTTTAAATTCAAAAGTGAAGCAGATAGATAGATTTGACATTTGACAACACTGCCTCAGCATTCAAATATAAAAATGCTTGCAAAACATAATTGAGTAATCTGAAAAAAAAATTCCACATGATAGGAAGGTGACGAACCATCAATTGGACTGGGGGGAGGGGGGGTTAAAACAAAGTATTGTTGTTAGTCATATCCTAACATTAAAGCTTTGAGAAATAATGTGAAACTTGGAAAACTTCTCATGATACCTAACAAGAGTTCCCGCATTTGAATACCCGATATCGAAATCCATTCAGTATATGTTTCAGAATGTTGGGGGCTAGTGCTGGAGTCAGCTCAAATGGGAACGAAGTGTTAGAACATATCCTAGTGGCTTAATCTTTTAGGAATAACTTATGCATTACAGTTGCGTTTCTATAAACACCACAACAAAAGGTACAGGAAAACAACACATTTGCTGACATACGTTAGATAGGAGTTTAGAAACCGTCTGCAGAGACTGGGACACCATTTTAACCCTTTGTTCTTCAGTCAAAGGACCCATACTTATTTCATGGCTAAAGCAACGTCTAATAGTTGGTGATAGACCTTCAGAACTGTCAGCAGCTGCAATTAAAAGCACCCGATGCCTAAATATCTTCCCCGCATCCTGCAGATGGTGCATTATGAATTAGGTTACTGAGATTAAGAATAAAAAAGTAAAATAAATAACTGAGAAAAAATTACCACACAAACACACATATGGAAAAGAAACAGGGAGAGAGGATTATAAGTTCACTGTTCAACAGCTGATTGTTCGTGAATCAATATTAATTGATTATAAGTACCCCTATACTAAGATATCCTGCACTAAAAATTTGCATCTTACAATATAACCGTTTTGTTTTCCTTCAGAATCAATGTTTCCATCATCAAAAATTGGCTCAGTAAATTCCCTGATAAGTGATGCAACTTCAGAAGTGATGCCAACTTGATCATTTGGTGAACCATCGTTAGAGGCCAAATTCCGGAAAATGTCAAAATGGCGGAGAAGAAGTATTGTGGGCAAGTATCTGACAGAATAATTTGCACGAAGACATAAAAAGAGGGAAACAAATGTAAGGAAGGAAAATATTGACAACTATATTCACACATTTCCAGATCTAACTGAGATACGTTTCCCATAAAATGAAAGAACGGTTGACAGATACAACAAAGATATAATAGCATGGATTGGTTTCTCATATAAGTTGGAAGAAATATTGTGTAGATCTTAGTGAAACCGAAATTAAGAATAAAAATGGTAACATAGACATTTAACAGGGATGAAAGATCTGTGCCTGACTTGTCAGGTATATATGGAGCATTAAAGGAAAACTAAATGACAAGTTAAGTGACATCTGAACACTTCATCAATTCACCTTTGAGCTGTGTTCAAGGTTTGAGCCAATGCAACAGACATCTTTTTTTCAGATGATGCCACTAGATTATGACAGCTATATTCAACGACATGGACGCCCAATCGACGAGCGATGTATCTAACAAGTGTTCTCTTCCCACATCCTGCAGCAAGCATTAAATCAGCACTCAATAACAGTACAAATCTACAAAAGAAATATATATATAAGCCCAAAGATACCTGCCAATCCGTACAATAGAACTGAAACTCGGAACTTTGAAGAAAGTGCTGAGGGGCAGAGAGGCGGCGAAAGTATGGAAGCCAATATTTTCACTGTGTCCCCTTGCAAAGGTGCAAATCCTTGTTGTCCAGTAATCAACAAATCTGGGGGAACAGAAGAAGAGACACTCCCTCCAAGAACGAGTGCAGTTTGAGAGCAATTAACTCGGAGAATGGGTTCCTCTGACGGCTCCATAGCCACAACCTTGGATTATATATTAAAATTGTGATCGGACTAGGTACATTATAACAAGTGAAGAGCATAAAAATAACCAGATGACAAGTGAAGAGGGTAAAAATAACCAGAAAGATTTTTCTTTATAGGAAGAACAATACTTGGACGAGTTACCTTGAAATAGATGTTATTGGTTCCATTTTTCGACCTTTGGTTGCAGGAAATGCACATCATTGACTTGCAATTCCAATTTATACAAATACTGAAAGTATCACCTCTTGCTAGAAACCTATCAACTCCAAAGTAGTTGCGTAGAGCCAAATCTATCATTTCTTGACGATCTTCATATTCAACGGATGAATTTCCTTTAAGAGAGTCAAGTGTACCACATTCCGGTATCTTCACAAACGAAGCTCTCAAGTGTGAAGCATAGCTCGGCAACTGAGTCTGAGGTTCCAACCTTAATCCACCTACGGATGCCTCAATGCCATTCCCACTCGCCTCATCATCCACTTTATCCTCAAAATAAGATGCCAGAGCCTCATCCCCTTTATGGACGAGTGACTTCAAGCACAATGTGTGCAAGTCCAGGTTAAATGCTAACAGAGGTGATACATAGGCAACTTCCCGATTCAATGACATTTGGTTATTTTCAGGGAAAGTACAACAAGGCAAAATAAGCATTGTGCGACAAAATTGGCACAAGGATGGTTCAACGTTCGCCGAGCAGTCATGGCTGTTTGGAGGATCCAGAACAATGGCCTGAGCGGTTCTTTGTAAGTTTGTCTCTAAATTCTTTACAATCACCTTTTGTAATCAAATTCCATCCAATAAAAAAATTAAAATAAAAAATAGTGGTATCAATTATTAGCTCGATACAAATTTTTACTATAATCATAGGGCATATGAATCCAAGTAGCCAATGAAGTGCCAATTCTTTTAAAACTTGAAATTCCAGAATATTAGTATTTAGCTGCATAATTTAAATTGGATTCAAGGGCAAAGTCCTGTCTATTCAGTCACTTTCTCGGCAGCCAAACAATTAAAATTTACAGGACAGGAGACGGAAGAGTGTTTCAATTACCAGGGAGCCGGAGGTTATGGAGAGCCTTTTGAGGACAGAAGTGGAGAGCCCAACCAAAGCAGAGTCGTCGAGAGAAGCCAATTTAGGGGTTGAAATGGCTGGTTTATCCTTGGAGAGTCGGAGAATTCCCGGCGCCAAGTCCAAACCAGTCAAAATGCCATCGACTGGGTGATCTTCAGTCGGCCGCGATGAGCTCAGTACGGAATCGATGAGCGTTTTCGTGGACGTCAGCACCAGAGGCTTCCTCCTCCCCACCATTGCAACCGAATTATACTTGCATTCAGTTCCGGTCGAATATTATTAGATATTGTATAGCGCGAATCGATGAAGCTCTTGCAAGTTGGTCTGCTTCTGCTTCGGCTTCTGCTCTGCTGCGTTTGGTGACGTTAATCCAATCGTTTTCACGTAAGCAGAATTATTACCCTGATGGAAAGGAAAAAATTGGCCCAATGTAACTTCGGGGCAAGTAAAGTGTAGGGCCCAATGTAAATTTAAGGAAAGGGCAAAGTAGGCCCAATATATATTTGGGAAAAAAAGGAAAATTCCCGGCGCCAAGTCCAAACCAGTCAAAATGCCATCGACTGGGTGATCTTCAGTCGGCCGCGATGAGCTCAGTACGGAATCGATGAGCGTTTTCGTGGACGTCAGCACCAGAGGCTTCCTCCTCCCCACCATTGCAACGGAATTATACTTGCATTCAGTTCCGGTCGAATATTATTAGATATTGTATAGCGCGAATCGATGAAGCTCTTGCAAGTTGGTCTGCTTCTGCTTCGGCTTCTGCTCTGCTGCGTTTGGTGACGTTAATCCAATCGTTTTCACGTAAGCAGAATTATTACCCTGATGGAAAGGAAAAAATTGGCCCAATGTAACTTCGGGGCAAGTAAAGTGTAGGGCCCAATGTAAATTTAAGGAAAGGGCAAAGTAGGCCCAATATATATTTGGGAAAAAAAGGAAAAGTAAGCCCAATGTGACCTTGGTGGAAAGTAAAAAAGTAGGCCCAATTTAAATTTGGAAAAATAAAAAGTAATGTCAATTGGAGATGCAGGGTATCGATCCCCGTACCTCTCGCATGCTAAGCGAGCGCTCTACCATCTGAGCTACATCCCCAATTTATACTTGAACTTATTGGTTTTTATCTATATAATATCAATTTGATAACAAAACTAAATTAACACAACGTGGATCAAATAGGTACCTAGCGCCTACACGGTTTTTTTTTTAAGATTAAAAATCAATAAAATATATAATACATAATTATATGTACATAAATATATACTATATAATTTATTTTAAATACAATGATATATTGAATAAAAAGCAAAGACTTTTATAATAAAAAATTCAAGAATAAAGACTAAAGAAACCCAATTCTAAACAAACCCAATTCCAAAAAAAAACCCAAACCTAAAATGTTTATAAATTCAAATTCAATGTTTTTACAAACCCAAATCCAATATTTTTGCAAACCCAAACCCAATATGTTTTAAAAACCCACCCAAACCAACACAACTTAGGAGAATAAATAATAATAATAGTAACTATAATAATATAATTCAAAAGATACCAAACAAAGCCAATCTACACTCACGCCCCTACCGCCCTACCTAGGAGATGAGTTGTGTTGTGTCGGGTCATGAACTCTGTTTTACCTATTTATATCCAAATCGAATCTGACCCGTTTAATAATCGTGTCAAGAATGTTCAACCTGAATCCGACATGTTAATGACCCGCGTAATCCGTATAATCCATTTAATAAATAGGTTGTACTCAAAACTCAATTAACCTATAACTCATTTAACTCGTTTAACCTATTTAAATTACAATATTTAATAGGTATTTAGGTAGGTAAATAGATAGATATATAGGTTAGTAACAACACGTTTATTAAATGGGTCAATATATAAACCAATATACAGGTTAATCTTCCTATTTATTAAACGGATTAATAGATTATTATACGGGTTAACAGATTGATCTGAAATCCACCCGTTTATTAAACGGGTCATAACGGGTTGACTCAAAAATGACCCAAAATTTTAATTGTACGTGTTGACCCAAATAAATCTCGTGCGGGTTTCGAATATTGTCAAAAATTGCCACCCGTAGCCCTACCACACTTCTCCCTTATCTATATTCTGTTCCTCTTTCTCAACTCAGTTGTTTTCCTCTCAGAGAACTCACCTTTCAACCAACCGTCCAAGAAGCATAATCTTTTCGTACAAATGACTTTCCTCTCACATAAACTCTCATCTCACCTTTCGACTAAGAGTGCCAGCCAATAATTGAAATCCTTTATGCAGCTTCCAATCAAAGCCCAAAGTAATCGAAGAAGCCAGGAACAAACAAGACGATAACGATGAAATCGAGGCCAAGAACAAGACGATGGTGATGGCGATGCGGATGAAGACGATGGCGATGGCGATGCGGATGAAGACGATGGCGATGGCGATGCGGATGAAGACGATGTCGCGAACTCACAATATCTCAAATTGTGGTGCGATGGCGAAGTCAGGTTCTTCAAAGTTGGGTGAGTCTAGGTTTATCACTTCTACTGCAAATCGGGTGAATTTGGGGAGAAATTTTGGGTTGTAATGTAATTTAGATGAATTTTTTGGACGAGTTCAGGTGAATTTTTGGTGAATGAGGGTGAAATTAAACTTAAATTTGTTTGGTTTTTGTTTACAGCCTTGGCGCCGCCCAACTGCCGAGCCCGCCCGAGACCACCTACCTGCCGCCGAGTCAGCCTAAATGCTGCCCAATTTCCTTGCCGCGTTTTGCTGTTGCGAAGGCATTATTCACGGCGGCTCAGTCCCGCCCAGCGCCTAAGCGGCCCCCTAAACAGCGTTTTAGAACATTGCTCAAAATTACCCTACACGAGGAATACTAATAGAGCAAACCATAATACTAACAACAAAGGTATTTCTCAAAATCCAGATGTGGTCTTGGTGGAGTAGACCTTACTTCAAATAGTTTTTTCCTGCTGTGGCCAAGAATATCAAGGTATTTCTCTTTAGGCATGGAAAACTTTGATGCCATTTCAGAAGAGTCCTTTCTCTCAATCAGCACATTCTTTCCCTTGAATTCATTGTGAGGGTCACTCATTCTAGAAAGGTCACAGTTACCCGAAGCCTTTATATAATAGTGGTCCTCAAATAGAGTTGCATCCCCTCCAAGTATATCTTCAATCTAAATGGAAACAACCAGTGAACACGAGAGGGAAAAGAGAACAAAGTAACACCGAAAAAAGAGCAAAATTGAAAGGCTAGGGCAATGACTGAGAAACCACTTCTTTAGTCCAAATGTAGAAGGCTCCTTCCTTTTTCCTTGTAGCACCTTCAGTTTCGGCACTGTCAGCATCTTCTGCCGAATATATTTCGCCTTCCGGTCCAATCATCTCTCTCCTCAGATAATCAAGAATATCCCGGGCAATAAGTGAGTAGAAGACATCTTTTGTAACAGAAAAAGCATCTAAATAAACATTGGCAATCTGCCCTTGATCATACAGCATCTTCTCAAAGTGTGGAACTGCAGTAAAACACTGCTGCTTCAACAATCCGAAGCAGAAATACCTAACTTAAAGGATAAGGAATGTTTGGGAGCAGGTTATGGTGGCATATGAAACATAGGAATTTTATTGTGGAAACAGTTTTTTTGTCTGAGTACGTCTTGATTGGTTCTTTTCAGTTGAGGGACACTGACAATATAGAAAAGTTTTAGTAATAAAACTGACCATGCCAGCACTCCTCCACGCTCTATCTGTGGAAGCCACCTCCAATATGATCGTGGACACCCCCTCTCGCCATGCATTACAAGGTAAAAAGAACCATTTTCAGACGTTCCTTTGCCTCACCCAACTTTCCAGCTTCCTCCAACTTTTTGGAGTAATAAAGCATGAGCTGAACCTCAACTGGTCTAGGAAACTTTGGGGCAGATCCAAACCCACCAAACTTTGCATCATAGCTTCCAGAAAGCTATATACACATTGAAGCAGAAGAACCAGGAGACAGCAATAAATATCTCAATCAGACATTAACAACCTCAAATAATGGAATGCATAATACCTCTAACACTAAAAGACCAGTATTGCCATGTGTTAACATTACCAAAAAATTCAGTATGTTCTTCTGTACAAAAACGTTAAATGAAAGATCTATAATTTTTCTTCATAGATATATAATGATTTTTTTCTCTGCCCTTAATAAAAAGAAAAAAGGCAAGGAAGCCCAATGTAAAGATACCCACTTGCTCAAAACATAGACGCAACGCAACTTCTGAAAGCCCATCCGACAATTTATTAGAACTTGCCCTTGATGTCAATGCTTCTGACAGCTGTTCAATCGCAAATGCTCCACTTTTAACAAGCTCATCCCTCTTACTATCCCAAGCTTCCTTCACCTTTCTGAAACCAAAAAGGCAGATACAATAAAATAAGCAATGTAACCCGAGTAAACAGTAGCAATAAATGTTGGGCAACGTGCAGAGTCCAACTCAACAACCACTTATGTTGTCACTTCGAGTGTTCTTCCAATCAAGAGAACTATGGAAAGATAGGTTGTCGGGAGGGGAAGGGGAAGGGGTAATAAGTTAAACAGCCCCAGAGATTACTGTCTCCTCACCCAAGTATAGTCTTAAATCCTGGTCTTCTTCCAAACATATCATCTGGCGGGAAGTAAGTTCCACCCATCAAAGGTTTCAAATCAGGTGAAAGGAAGACACGCAGTGGCCAACCTCCACCACCATACAGAGCCTGTACATAGTTCATGTAAACCTGTACAAATAAAAAAAAATCTAAGCACACCATGACACCAATACAACTGTTGAAAATTATTACTCAATATTTTTGCCCAATAAACCACTAGTGCCAAAAAATTATGCACTGAACTCAAATGCATACTCATTTCTTTCTTCTTTAGATCTGGATGTTTTCAACCTATAATAAAGTCTAGCACTAATGTTAATCACCTTAATAAAGTGCATATTTACCTTTATGTATACATATTAGAAGCACGCTACTAAGGCAAGGTGTTTAACAGCCCGGCTTCCAGAGTCCCTTCTAACTGGACTAAAGGCAACAAGATCCCTGGCCTTGTGCCCATTCTGTGCAAGATGTCTTGAACTGATATGGTGAGTTCCAACATGACTATCAGCCTTTCTGTTCTGTATTTGGACCTTCTGAGCGTCCTTACCTTCAGAGGCATCAACTTGTAAAGTATCTGCTCCATTACCTTTGTGAGAACCAGTGGCTGGTCGGGGACAACAAGTTGTCATCTCACTTTGAGCTCCTCCTGAGGGTTGCAAGGGTAGTGACTTCCCCCTAGCTGAACCTGTATCTGCTAGATCAGATTTTTCAGAAGAAATCCTCCTTGAAGTCCTTTCGCTGTCATAGTCTTGCTACGGATTCTGCTTCACAGAAGAAATTGCATCTTTCTTGCAAGTGGCACCTAGTCTAACATCTTGGCCATCATGCCCCCCGAACTACGACTGACTCTCTCTTTTTCTACTCTCATTGGAAGATTTTCCAATAAAATCTTTCTTGCTAACATATTTATTTGTTGTTTCACCAGTTTTGGGACCAAACTTCTCCTGCAACCTGTTTTTACCATCCCTATGTTTTATGCCAAGGGAGGGTGGATGATCTTGCACTTCATTGACAGCATTAGAATTCTTTGCCTCACCCATGTCTAAATCAGATTCAAGGCTCCCGTTCTTGTCCTTTGATCATGAAGAAGAGTAACCATTTCCCGACTTTCTAGGGCGAGAGCCATTAGCATGATAATGACCACCATTCTGCCTATCCTCGCCAACAAATTGATTTGAAGCCAATGGTTTACTAGGACAAAGAGTATCTTGTCCTGAATTACTCAAAACACCATTCGCAGAACGACGATTTGTTATATCAGGAGACAGGAAAACCTGTCCTCTAGCTTTACCACCAGATATGTGATCAGAATCTCTGTCCTGGGAATCAAGCACAGAAGAATCAAGGGGCCGATGATAAGCCAGACTACACATTTTTTCCTTCCTTGCTGTCCCAGAACGATCACTCCCACCATCATCTTCACCAGCTGAGCATCTTCTTGGGGTACCTATGGCAAAATCACCAGCATCTTGTGACTCATCCTTACCCATTAGGTCCCTTCGTACTAATGTAAGCTTATCAGAATTCAAGATTCTCATAGGAGATGAAGAAACAGATTCTACGGGTGAACCTTTAACTTCCTGAAAGTTGGATTTAGTTTTCTGGGAACCAGAAACTTTGGAAGAGCTTGAAGTGGCAGCCATAGGAACAAGTCCCAACTCTTTTTTCAAAGAATCAATTCCATTGCTACTCCGGTGAGTTAGACTGATATTTGCATCCTTTCTAAGTTGTTGCTTCTTTGAATGACTACCTTTTTTATCTATTCTACCGCTTCCTTTGCTTGCACTAGACTCTTTTCCATCGGATTTAGATGACCTTACCTTTTTTTCCTTCCTGTGGTCATTGTCACTAAACTCCTCCTTCACAACGAGCAAACAATCCTGGATATAATTCACCGTATCTGGAAGAGATCCCATGTGAATTTGAGAATCGGGGAATTCCTTCGTTTTTCTCTGTTTTGAGCTACCTTTAGAACCACAACTTCCCACATCTAAGGATCGATTACCTAAGAAGACTTCATCTTTTGCTTCTAGAACAGAAGCAACCTGTAGTCTGTTCTTAATTTGATCCTTCACTGCTGCTGCAGTCAGAAAACCACTACTTGGGCTACGACCTGCCTCCCCAACCATCCCACTGTAGCCTGATGCCCAATCTTCATCAGTAACAGTAACACGCTTAGCTTCAGTCTTGATTTTCTTGGAAGCGCTAGAAGAATCTGAATCAGAGTCTTCTCTGCCCTTGATCTTTAAATTCTTGGTATCACCTGTTTGACACTACTTATTAATAAATAAACAGCATTTAACATAATTAAGGAATTCTTTCACAAAAAAATAGCTGCTTCTTACAGTACCTCCAGTAGAAGGCCCTAAAATTCTAGGCTTCTCTCTGTGCTTACGTTTCTCCACTGCCATGTCGCTGGACTTGCTTAGCTGCTGCAAATCAGGTTCACTTAGCAGCGGAGACTGGTTCATATCATTCAAGCTTCTACTTTTCACCGATGCCTGTCTGTTTTTCTTCATGGAGTTTGGCAACGGGATGGAACCATCTTTATTAGTTACATTTGACAATTCTTTCATTCCATTTGTTTTTCTTTCCCCCACCTGGCAACCAAAATTTTTGGGGTTTTGGTCAGGGTTCCGAGACTTGGGCAATGCCACTCCTTCCACAAACCCGCTGGGATTTCTGGGAAGATTAGTTTGACTCTCTGGGGAAGGAACTTGGTACTGTGCAGTTAGAGCTTTCATCTTTTTTGTTGTTTCCTCCTCGCTTATACTACACCGATTCATCCTAGGCCTACATTGAATCAAGAGAAGCTTGAGAGAAAGATATAGGAAACAACAGTAACTTGCAATTCATAAACTGGCAGAGACCAGTAAACCTCACTTTTTGGTATATACCATGTGATACAACAGTAGTTATAAAATAGAAGATGCCTACTAGAATGGGACTTACAGCCAATTAAGCATGGTACACAGCCACTTGTCAGGTAGGTTGTCTGGGTTTGTACCATGTGGAAGAAGCCGCCATTTCTGACACTTGTCACAACACACCCAATTATCTTCTATCAGTGCAGGAGCCCCGGTAGCAGGAGATGGGAGCAAAAATGGGTCCATTTCCAAGGCGTGAGGCTATATTTGAAGCTGTGAGAGGATATGAGTCTGAAGTTGATTGTTTATCAATCGTCTTGCCACTTGGTCTCTCCCTTGACGCACTGATAACTGCAAGTGTGCTTTTTGCAACACCATCAGAGCCCCTAAGCTTATCTTCAGTAAGAAAATCAAATAAATCCATTTGATTATCGACATCTATATCCCCAAAGAAATCTCTATATGTATCCCTGCTTTTGTCAATATTTTAGGATAGTTTGAAGTTTTCTGGATCACTAATAGAATTGTTCACATGAGTTCTCTTCATTTTTGTGGCTGAAGAAGACCCCACCCTTGAGCTTTCTTTTGGAAACTCCGCAATCACGGTTCTCTGGCTTTCCTTCAATTTTTTTTTCTCCCCGGCTGATGGACACTCCTTCCGAGAAAGTAATCTAATATCATCTATCTCATGGGATGTAGCCTTCTGATTGACCTCCTGCTTTGAATGGTCCATGATTTCAGTATTTGTATCTTCCCTTCCTTTTGAAACATTCAAGTCACCTTTTACTGATTCATACGGATTCTCACCTCTGAATCGGCCTTCTTTCTTTGAATGAACCAAAACATCGTCACTAGAGCTTGCTCTTCTATCTTCCTGAACCTTTCCAGCCAAATTCTCTTTTCACTTTTCAACCCAGCCATCCTCTTGGTTCGGCTTTGACTCCATTGGCTCATCTTCTGCTTGACCAGGGAAGACTTTATCCTTCCAGAGTCCGCCCTACACTAAAGGAATACTAATAGAGCAAACCATAATACTAACAACAAAGCTAATCATCCTTAAAAGAGGATATGCACACCAAAGCCATTGGTGTTAAGCCCACTCTTCAACTCAATCTTGCCTCCTTTTTTTTTTTTTTTTTTTAACCAAAGGAATTGGCATTAACAATTTATAATGGAAAGCTAGAAAGATGAAGTAAACTAACTTCATTGATCATATATGTGTTGGATATTTACTTTCCCTTGGTACACATTGGACAAGTGAGGCAGTTGATGAAGATATCTAGTGACAAACCTATCCAAGAACAGCTTCTCAGCACGCAAAACCAGTGTCCCCAAGCTCAAATTTTGATCTTCCAAACCTTTCACAACCAAAATTTTATAAACCAAACACCTCGGGATGATTCTCTTCTTCAAGCTCAAACCCATTACGGTCGGACATTTGGCAATGGCGGACGGCCGCCACCCCATCTTGTTCACCAAGAACTCCATCGTATCTGTTATCTTCTTGTCCGATTTAGTCATACAAAGAGGACAGGACTTGAAAGCAGAAACAATTTCATCCTCTGTCCAACCCCATTTCCTATATGCCTCTTGATTTCTTCTCCAAATTGAATTTGCCCCAGCCAATACGCGCATGGCAGATACAAAGCTTGATTTCATGGGGTCAAATCCTAAATCTCTGACCTGACCCACAATCTCATTGAACAATTCATGATTTTTCATCAAGATATTGGGAGCAATTGCCAGCAATAGAGCAATTGAAGATTGGTGCATGCCCAATTCCCGCAAAACCTCGACATTAGGGAGTAACCTCTTGGCTGAAGTTTGCCGGAAAATCCATCTTTTGTGCTTCAAAATATGGATGAACTTTTTATCAGAGAGGACGAGGCTCTTGAGGAAATTATAAGATGGGATTATCTGGTTTTTCAAGCTTATCTTCAAAAGGGTCGGATCGTTGCTCAGAGTTCTGGCGAGGTCCTTCCTTGAAATCCCAGTCGAGCAGAAGAATTCAAGCTTGGGGAGAAGGGTTTTCTCGGCGTCGGCGACGAGAATAAATGGGTGTGTCTTGACGAGCTTTGAGATGTCGGTGCCGGAGAATTCATGGTTTCTCAGAAGAGCCAGAACCGAGTCGGCTTTCTCCAAAGATCGCAGCTTTACCTTCTCGGATACCCCGAGGGCGATTTCCGGCGATAAGCCGCATGAGTTTATGAGGTAAGAGACTGTAGAATCATCATTGCCTTGTTTTTCTGGGATTTTGGTGGCGATGGATCTGCAAAATGATAGGTTTCGAAGAGGGAAGCGTGATTCTGCTGCTGAAAATGCAAATCTTTCTACTCCTAGCAGCTTTTGCCCCGCCGATCTGAGGCTATTGCTAAGAATGTAAATCGATCGCATTTTTGAATTGATCCAATGAAGATGGTTTGGTTTTGATGTCTTCCCTCTCTAGGGTTCACTGAACTGTAAGTCTATATAGACTTTCGGCTCCACAAAAGAAATGTGGCGTTACAAAATTCGAATTGCAAAGAAAATGTCTGGATTGAAAATATATATATATATATATATATATCAATTTTGGATTTGTGGTATTTTTATTTTATACAATTCCTTTCCTGCATATCATTTATACATAAAAATTGAAGAAGCACCCTGATAAGTGATAAGCTAGAATTCGATTTTTGCAGTGTCACAGATTCTAATATAATCCAGTGTCACAAATTCTGATAACCCCCAATTAACCATGAATTTGATTTTTCCTGCATATGAATCTTTTCAGTATCACAGATTAATCCATGTATAATATGTTACATATAAAGCCTTCCAGTATCACAGATCAATCCGTGTATAATGCATTAGTCATTTCAGTTGTTTAGGCATCACAACACATGTACAAGTCTTGATATAGCTCTTCTGAAGCACTAATTTCATAATACGGTAATCTGATTAAAAGTACGGAAATTATATTTATTTATTTAAAAATAAATAAAAACTTGACAGTCTGATCTTTATTAAAAACAGGAAGTCATGTACACAACCAGACTACTAACTTATACTTTATACACACGTCTATAAAATTTCAATCTTTGAACCTCACAGATTCACAATCACAGCATTCAACTATACGAATGACCAGAAAACAAAGATACAAAGAGTTCAAAGCACATGAACAGGTCCAAACAGTCTTAGAATCTCAATCGATCCCCAAGTATAGCTCTTTATCTATTTCTTACGTGCTCTGCAGATGCCAACAGAATCTGTCTCTGATTCATTGGTACCACGAGCTGAAATCGTCCTCCGATTAAACGCGTATAGATGGGGATGGTTTCTGCTAGAGCAAAGCCTTGAGGGATTCGGGGGTCGTATATAGGAGCACTGCAAGTGAAGTTTTGGCACACAAGAGCAACCACTTTGTCAGGAGAAAAATGGTTCTTTGCCATAAGGGCAATGTTGCTATTATTCCCCTCCCAAAATCTGTCCAGAAGGCTCTGCCCCGTCATGATCTTCCTTGACACGAAGGAGAATATTGGGGTCTTCCCCGGGTGTATTAAAATATCCCCCTCCGTCTCTATCAAGAAATAATTCAGCCTGCAGAAAACCCCGGAGTAAATTAGAGTCAAAACAAAGAAGAAAGTGAACGCTACAAAGGATATGGCAGAAATTATTTCTTGCCTGGGTGTCGCAGTTCAGTTGCCCAAACTAGCCAGTTGGTTTGACCACCAAATTCGTAAAGGTCCAACAACCCGGAAATAAGAAAGGCATAATCATCCAAAAATCCAGGAGCTTTAGATGGACTATTCCTAAAGCTGTGTTGCAGTCGATGCGTTTGCTCGTTATAAAGCTGTCTCCGGATAAAAGACGCAGCCCTCTCTGCAACTTGCAAGTACTCCTTTGGCTGATGTTTTTAAGATGCAATAATGACAATGAGCAGAAAATTATGAGCAACAGAAAGTAAATAAATAAATCGTGTGACATAATTTTCAAAGGCCACAGATCAACTCAAAGATGGAACAAGCTTACATCAGATCCGACAACAGGAAAGTTGAATTTGATCGCCTCAGGTTCATTCTTGAGGATTTTAGAAGCCCTTGCAAAAGCTGAGATAGCCAGTCCATTCCATGAAACAATTACCTAGAAGGCACCTCTATCAATTTTTGCACAGAATAAGAGAAGCCTAAACTGTAGGAGGTAGGTTTTTTACAATTATATTCATCGTGTTGAGAGAGAGCGCCTTATCATCCAGATGTGGTCTTGGTCTAGTAGACCTTACTTCAAACAGTTTTTTCCTGCTGTGGCCAAGAATATCAAGGTATTTCTCTTTAGGCATGGAAAACTTTGATGTCATTTCAGAAGAGTCTTTTCTCTCAATCAGCACATTCTTTCCCTTGAATTCATTGTGAGGGTCACTTGTTCTGGAAAGGTCACAGTTACCCAAAGCCTTTATATAATAGTGGACCTCAAATAGAGTTGCATCCCCTCCAAGTATATCTTCAATCTAAATGGAAACAACCAGTGAACACGAGAGGGAAAAGAGAACAAACTAACTAACGAGGACAAAAAGTTGTCTACTATGATACTATCTCATACGTCATACTTCTCCACTTCAAAGCGAACTTAAAATATTATACTCAACACCGAAAAAAGAGTAAAATTGAAAGGCTAGGGCAATGACTGAGAAACTACTTCTTTAGTCCAAACGTAGAAGGCTCCTTCCTTTTTCCTTGTAGCACCTTCAGTTTCAGCACTGTCAGCATCTTCTGCTGAATATATTTCGCCTTCCGGTCCATTCATCTCTCTCCTCAGATAATCAAGAATATCCCGGGTAATAAGTGAGTAGAAGACATCTTTTGTAACAAAAAAAGCATCTAAATAAACATTGGCAATCTGCCCTTGATCATACAGCATCTTCTCAAAGTGTGGAACTGCAATAAAACACTGCTGCTTCAACAATCTGAAGCAGAAATACCTAAAAGGATAAGTAATGTTTGGGAGCAGGTTATGGTGGCATATGAAACAGTGGAATTTTATTGTGGAAACAGTTTTTTTTGTCTGATTACGTCTTGATTGGTTCTTTTCAGTTGAGGGACACTGACAATATAGAAAAGGTTTAGTAAACAAAACTGACCATGCCAGCACTCATCCACGCTATATCTGTGGAAGCCACCTCCAATATGATCGTGGACACCCCCTCTCGCCATGCATTGCAAGGTAAAAAGAACCATTTTCAGACGTTCCTTTGCCTCACCCAACTTTCCAGCTTCCTCCAACTTTTTGGAGTAATAAAGCATGAGCTGAACCTCAACTGGTCTAGGAAACTTTGGGGCAGATCCAAACCCACCAAACTTTGCATCATAGCTTCCAGAAAGCTATATACACATTGAAGCAGAAGGACCAGGAGACAGAGCCTGTACATAGGTCATGTAAACCTGTAGAAACGAAAAAAAAATCTAAGCACACCAATTCAACTGACGAAAATTATTACTCAATATTTTTTCCCAATAAACCGCTAGTGCCAAAAATTTATGCACTGGACTCAAATGCATACTCGTTTCTTTCTTCTTTAGATCTGGAAGTTTTCAACCTATAATAAAGTCTAGCACTAATGTTAATCACCTTAATAAAGTGCATATTTACCTGTATGTATACGTATTAGAAGCACACTACTAAGGCACTAAACCTTATACCAGAAGGCCACCTTCAATATAGTGGGATATAGAACATCGACGTAAGAATATCAGTCAGATTGCAAGCCTAACTAATATCTTTTTGGAAATAATGACCATGTTTATTGTAATCTATTATTCACCTTATCCACATCTGGTCTTTCCTCTCGCCTTGATACTGACAAACCAATCATTCAGCAATTTGGTAATGCGTTCATCCTCAAAAGACTCGACCTCCTTAACATGACACCTTAATGACAGTTCCACGCCAACTAATTAGCTCTCATTCATTGTTCACTGTGATATCGATAGTAAATAAATCAACTTACATGCTTGGAAAAGAAAGCTCACCAGTGACATGTGCTGTATCCAACTGTAGCACATAAAAGGAACGCCGTTGCAATGAGCCATTGATGAAACGAATGATATATCAGTTCACTACCCAAGTCCGATACAAGCAAAGAAAACAATACATGCACAGTTCACTATAAAAGTAGAATATAAAATTACTTGATAAGAAGATAGGGACATCTCTCTTTCGAGCTTCGGCGAAAGCTTCTTCGCCCCATGGATACCAATCAACCTGGTAAGAGCATTCAAATTTCCCTCTTAAGGCTCATTTTTACGATGACCCAAAATCAAGTACAGCGAGGCCATCAAGAGGGAATGAGAATCACAATTCACACGTGCCGGATTGTGGGCGTGTTGAAGAAGATAGGGACTATGCTCGGCAGCGAGGCGATTGGTGTGCTTGTGAGACTGCGAATCAGCGGGGCTCGAGGTCTGTTCAGCCATGGCGAGGAGCTTGGAGGCGTGAATGGGTCGACGAAAAATCAGCGAGGAAAGTGCGGGAAAGTGAGCAGCGGGAACAAATTCTTGTTTAGTTGGGTGAGATTGAGAGAGGAAGCAACGGAGAGGGGATGAAGAGTAAGCAAGCTTTTTGAGCATGGAATTGTGGAGGAGCAGAGATGAAGAAGAGAAGATTGTAGAAGGTGATGATGGTGGTTTTAAAAGGAAGAATTGCTGAAGTAGGTGCCATGTGTGAAGCCGGGAAGAAGCGGCAGAGAATGCCATGAGGAAGCTGGGCTTCTTAGCCGCCTGGAGACTAGTGTTGATTGTGTCTCAACAAGTGGCCCACTTTCAGCTTTCGTAAATATTTCTTCAAAGGATCAACAATGTAATAATTAAAATATGTTCCGTTTTTGTTAATTTTAATTATTACTTTTAAATTTTATATTAATAAGAGATATTTATAAATTATACTTAAATATAATTCTTTGATTAAATTTTTAATTATCAATAAGGAGTAAATTGTCTTTACACGTGTGTTTATATAGCTTTTTTCATTCAACCAAAATAACCAAAGTTTACAACACACTTGAAAATAAAATTTTATTCTTATATTTTAACAAATATATTAATTAAAATTATCAATGACAGACATCAGAGCCGGTCCAAAAGTTTCGAGATTTATGGCGAAAATTTTGAAAATGACCCTCTAAAATACATTATACATAAATTATATATATGTTACTTTATATTTTTTTTAATTCATCTTTCTAATAAAATTACATAAAATTTCTATTAACTTGAATACATTGATCATACATACATAGAAGAGAGAGTCATTTTATAATACTTCAATAAAGAAAACAGTGAAATTTTATCAAATATTTATATATATATTTATATATACATACATATAGTCGAAAATTTTATAATTCAATTTAAATAATTGTTTATGTCAATTCTGATTGTAGCTTAATATTCATTTAATAGAAAGAAAAAAAAATGAAAATATATATATACAAAATGTTTCTCTATGAGTTAGAATTCCATTTATTTACAAGATATTTTCAAATAATACTCAACATAAATTAACTATATATTAACTAAAATAACCCTTATCAATACTTTTTAAGAATATGAGTCCAATTTATTAATAAACTATTAAATTTAAAATCTTATAGCCCAATTTAAATATTTTTAAAAAAATTAACATTTTTAATTTTTTTTTCCATAAAAATTAAAAAATTTCCTAATTGTTGGGCCCAGGGCGGTCGTCCTGACTACCCTAGGCTAGGCCTGACTGTGAAAGAGGTCTACTATTAATAAGGAAGTTAAAAGACGATTACTAAAATTAGTATAAAATTCAAAGGCGAGAGTAACAATTTTTCCAACAAATTAAATATCTATTATACTTATTTACTAAACAATAATTAAAAATCATTCACTATACAATGAAAATTAAAATACTGGATAAATTATATAATTTGCGTCACTCACTAATATAAAAAGACTTATTTATATTGAGAGGTCCTACGTTTATTAGTGTGATTGCAAAATGAGGCAGTAATTTTCTCCATCGGGATGGTCAGAGAGAGATACGGCGGTGAAGCCGGATTTCGAAATCCTCCTAACATTGTCCGTGAAAAATTGCCACCAAATTTGTGATTTGGTGTAATAATAAATATCTTCACTAATCACAAAAATTAGACACGAATCGTGGTAGTTTTGGCAAATTAGGAAACTTAATTTCTTCAACCGTAGATTAATATAAACCAAAATTCAGAAAAGAATATTCCATTTCATTCAACAGAATATGCTTCGTGCTTGCCCCGACCCAAAGGATATTAGTTAGGATGGGCTTGGACCACTACCACTCAGAAGCTATACATATCGGCCAAAAGTTTTTTGAAATGTCGATTCCCTCTTTTGCTGCAAGATTTGATCTTTACATACTGGATAACAAAATTTTCACATTCAATTTGGCTTTCAGATCTTTTAACAGAAGGGCAGAAATTAGCCGGCTGGAGCTCCTATAGATTCCGCGAGTTCTTCCAGGAGTTCCTTCTGTTCCAAGGAAACACAAGCCTGCAAGAACGGCGATCGTATTGTCACAAATCAAGCTTAGAAGGACATGTCTTGGAAGAGAAAACATTGTGGAAACCATACCTGAACTGCATTCTCGATGTCACCACCAAGAAAAGATGTGAGCTCATAGTTCGTCTTCAACCGGTGGTCAGTTACTCTATTGTCCTATTTCAATAAACAAAAAGGGTTCTAACTTCCAGTCTCCAGAAAAATAACCAATCATGGAAAAAGAAAGCAAAAATGTGCACGAAATCTCACAAAAACAATTGTTGAACACTAGTCCCATATAGGTTCGCATAAGTCCCACCTAATCGCTAAAGCTTTTGAAATTGAAGTTTTTTTTATCACAAATCCTCAACAAACCCTAAGCAGTCAAATTTAAATTACACAATATTGATCATCAATAAGCCACACTTGGAAACTTCCAACGGCGTAAATGTAAAAAATGATGGTACATAAATAACCAAACTGTCAATTCTGTCAGTACCTTAAAATTGTATGTTCTGATCTTTTCTGCACGAGAACCAGTACCGACCTGCATTTTAAGAAAAGAAACAGCATATTTGTTCCAGTGCCTAAACTGTAAGCTACAGCTCCATTCCATATCTAATATCAAAGAATATCATATATGTGTGGTAGTTTTCACATCCAAGATTTTGCCAATCTCAATTCTAACATGTTTCTTAATTATTCTCCAAGGTAAAAGATACCTGTGATCTGCGTTGATTCCTCATTAACTCTTGCTGCTCTCTCAATTTTATCTTATACCTGTAACAATGGCATTCATCATCATGACGAACCAACGAAAAAATGGCAGTAAACAAGAGGTTTATGCACCAATGGGCATTGCATGCCTATCAATAGCTCTGTCCATAATCTTTAAGCAAAAACCAAAACTGTTTGATGAGGGAAAAGTTTATATTACCAATCAAAGTAAGAATATGAGGATATTTTAAACAGTGAAATTGGTACTCACAATTTTGCTCTCAGCAACTGAAATGCACGA
The DNA here is from genome assembly GCA_032719365.1 of Prinsepia uniflora. NCBI lineage: Eukaryota > Viridiplantae > Streptophyta > Magnoliopsida > Rosales > Rosaceae > Prinsepia > Prinsepia uniflora. The sequence continues at coordinate 882,994 of CM064870.1, forward strand.
TGCTTGTTCTGAAGTTGAGATCTTTCTTCACTACAAAAGATCCGGATGCCCGTTGGCTTATGGACGAGATCAACAGCTGTCTCCACCTTGTTGACATTTTGCCCTGCATGATAATCATGTATAAGACTTGACACATAAGGAACCAAAAGCGAGGAATGATATATCAAGACAGTTAAGAAAAAATGTCTTCTATGCACATTAATACCTCCAGCTCCCCCAGACCTTGCTGTGGTCAGTTCAATATCTTTGGGGTCAATAACCACCTCAACTTCATCCGCCTACATTAAGGAATAGAACAAGCACATTAAATCGACCAAACAGAAATGCTTGCTCCTAAAGAGTACACAAAAGATTAAGAGTGACAAGTAAAATATAAGCTACCTCTGGCATGATTGCAACAGTTGCAGTGGAAGTATGTACACGACCCTGTGTTTCTGTTTGAGGAACACGTTGAACCCGGTGAACACCAGATTCATATTTTAACTTGCTGTATACACGTTTTCCTTTTACCTCCATCACGTAGGTCTTGTATCCTCCCCTTTCAGCCTAAGTAATGCAAGAAAGCTCTATCATTCAGGTGAGCAGAAACAGGATATTCCTCTAAAATTGTCAGCACGACATACCTCTGAGCTTGAAACTGCACTGAATTTCCAATTGTTCCTCTCACTGTACTTCTCATACATACGGACCTTGGTACGAAAAACAGAAAAGAAAAAGAAAATGTAGAAGCATCAAGGTAAGATCAGAAGCAACTTGAGAAGAAGGATTTCACGGGCTACAACAATAATCATTTTGGCAAATAAGGCCTGTCCTTGAAAAGGAGAACCAAGAGCAAGCAAAAACAAGTTGATTCAATGCACTTTGTAACCCAGCCCATGAATATAGTATGGCACTTTCCTTTTCTTTTTAATAAATTCCTGTTGGATGCAACTCAAAAAGATCAATCGTTTCCTATAGATTTTCAAGAACACAAGAAAAATATACCTACAAGATCACCTGCCCAAATTCCAGCTTCAACACCACCAGTACCAGCCCTTACTGCAGCAACGGAGCATACAGTTTTTCAGTCATAATGAGATGAAAGTACAATCAGCATCATTGCAAACAATTTGCACATAACTCAATGAACTGATGTATATCTGGTGAGAACAATATATATTATATATATATAATATATATATATAAATGAGGAAAGAGTATCAGTCAAAGATAATCCACTCATTCCACCTCCATATACATGAGGTTCCATCATTTACCATATCTCTTCCTAAAACGGAGAGAGCATTTTACCCTGTTCAAAGTCATACATGGTTTAAATGCAATCAAATACACAAATTATTTAAAGGGCAAGTATGAGATTACCTTCAAGCAGTATATTTCTTGCATCAAGAGGGTCACTAGGAAGGAGTAGCATCTGTTCATATAAAACAGAACATTATCACAATTGATATTTCAAACTAAGAAAAGAAAAAAAGGTGTTAAGAGAGGAGAAACACCAATCTTAGATACCAAATTACTAATCAAAATCATTTAAGCAGTAGATGATCAGAAGGTGAAAATAAATAATTAAACCAGTTATGCATGCAAAGCTACCTTGAGCTTCTCTTCAAGTTCTTTTGTTTGATTAGATAAAGACTCAACTTCATGAGAAATCATCGCTGTCATATCCTCGTCATCGCCAGCATCTTTTGCTAAAGCTGAAAGATATCAAAATGAACGTTAGTAAATACCTCCAATTTGTTCAAAATAAATATTTTACAAAGGCATACAAACAAGAGTAGACCTTTAGTCTCTTCTAACTGCTTCTCACAGTCTTTGTAATTCCTATAGATTGTCACAACCTGTCCATTGTAAACGAAGGCAAAATATCGTCAGCAGAAAAACTGAAATGACATTCAAGCAGAACATACAAGTAAAACCTGGCACGAGAAGTAGCAAAGACAAACTGCACCACCTCATCAAGCTCAGCCACGGACTGTGCCAGCTTCTGGTATTCACTGGGATTTGAGAAGACGTCTGGATCAGCCAGCTTGACCTACAATTTTTCCTCTTATTTGTAAGTGTACTCAATCCAGAAGAAAAAAACACTGCAATAAGTAACTATGCAGCAGGGCCTGCGAGAATCTACACTGTAAAGCCCACTAATTGCTGGCCCTTCAAAATCCTTTGTATGATGGCGTGGCCCAGAAATACCACAACGTACTAGAATTAAACCATTTTTAAAAAAATCCGGAGTTCTCACCCGCTGCATCAATACCTTGTAGGTATTTCCTGTATCTGAATTAAACGACGTACAGAAAAAAAGACAAAAGGGGGAGGCGAAACAAAATAACGTTGAATTGGGTCAAGGGTATATTTAAGTTCAAAGATTTATGTATATCTCTGCAATCGGCTTCAATTGCAAGTCACTGCCACCAAAATTTTAATGACCAAAATGCCAGATTCCCATGCTTCCCCAAACCATCCAAAAATTCCACCAGACAAATCCATATAAACCCATGCCAAAAGCCCTAAACCAAAGTCTCACAAACACACAAACACAAAGAGGGAGAATCACCAATCCAAACATTCTACTAGTGTAAGAATCGTACCGATAACTCTTTCCATGTCTTCTCAGCAGAGTCCAGCTTTGTAATCAGATAGGGCTCCTGCAATTTCGCAAAAACAACACAAGAATTGAGCACTACAACATTTGTCTGTTTTCGGGAAAAATATTTCCATTGAAATCTGTTTGTTTCTCTGAAAACCATTTCATAACAAATATATACAATTCCAATAAGGAGGTTATAATCGATCATCACAAAATTTGAATTTTGAGACTACTAACTAACCGCCATGCAAATGAGTCTGGGAGGAGGTTTATTAAGGACCACGGAACTCCACGAATGGGGATGGGAACGGCATCGTATAGGGAATGCAAGCAATCGAGCTGGTGTGGAGCTCGTCGTTAGGCCACTCACAGCAGCCATGGCAGGGGAAAAGCACGCTTCAGTGTCGGAGTGGTGGGAAATGAAACTGTGAACTAGGAGCGAACATGTGGCGTTTGGAAAAGAATCAAAGATAAGAGCTCCCTCACGAGCCTTGTTTGGTAACTCGGATATACTATCACGTAATCGGGATAGGGTTGTGATCCTACACGAGCATCACTGCAGCTTTTTTGATGTAGCTAATACCGCTTTCTCTAATGTAACTACAATTATTTTTTTTAATCAAACAATTGTTTTTTTATGTACCTATTTTCTAAGTTCTTTTTTTTTTTTTGCCATGTTTTCTTTGGGGAGCGAAATTCGTAGGAAGAATTATCATTAGATCCATCAAAGTAAATTTACATGAGTATTGTTTCTCTAACTAAATGCTCTAAATAACATTGTTCGGTAAATTTTTCAAGAATCTATACGCTTTATTTTTAGACATGATATTATTCAATTTTGACATCTGCATACTTATTAAAATTGGCTCATGTTTGAAATTTTTCTTAACATTTGTCTTACTAATTGATTCTCGTGATTATTTGTATATCTGATTCTGAATAAGGTGCCAACAACTGTGTCTTATATCTGTATATACGACCATCTGTTTGGACATTGTAAAAGATGTCTTCTACCTATGATAGTGAAATTGCGTATATTTATACGATTGCCTTTGTTATATTTATGTGGTATTTCAATAAATATTTTAAGGATGGTATGCAACTCTGTCATGATGAAATTCAATAAGGAATATGTGAAATTAAAGTCACATATGAGTCTGTAGGATAACGAAGCAAATGTGTATTCTTGTAAAGACTAGGAAAATCTAAAAGAAAGAAAGACAAAAGAATCTAAATCAATCGTTCGTTTGATAGAAAACTATTGGTGGAGATCGATGAAGACTAGTTTATATGTTAACTAAATTGATAGACATATTGATTAATAGAGTGAATTTTAATTAAAAATATTAGACAATACGATTACTTAAGAATTTATTGATTGAACATCCAAAGTTCGTACTTTATTTAATATTAATAACTTAAAATTGATATTTTTTATCTGAATATTAATGTATCGATAACATCTTATAACAATATAATACTTGATTCGTTTTGTTTTTGTATTTTTCTTCTATATATTTGTCTTGTTTTTTATCAATTTTTTTTTAAAAATAGCGTTTATAATAGTTATTTTAATATTATTTTTTTAATAAATCTTCATGTTATCACATTTTAAATTCAATAATCTAAACATATTAGTTTACAAATCATCATGGTTGATTAATTTTATATTATAAATAAATTATAGTTATAAATCTGTTAGAAATAAATAATTTAATTATTTACAGTTCAATATTTTTGTATGAAAATATTAAACGCAAGATAATATATTACAACATTTATACGGTGAAGATTCATGATTGGGTAAATAAGGCGTGGACAATGTGAGGGTGCGCCTGCGTATTGTTCTTTCCATAAAAAAGGAAAAAAAAAAAAACCAAAAAGGAACAAAGAGAAAAAAAGGGAGTAAGATAGAGTGTGTTTGTTTGTGCTTGAAGCCAAAAAGGACCAATACCAGACCGTATCCGTACGGTCTCTTTTAGAGAGAAAGCATTAAGCTTTTTCTCCATTACTGTGAACCCGTCTTCAGTTTCTCTCTTATTCAGTTCACTCTATCTCCCCGCGATCCATCTCTCCGATTCTTCTAGGCTCTCTAGAAGGGCCCTGTACAGCCTTGTTTTCCTTTTTACCTTTCCTCTTAGTCCTTGCGGTCGCTTCAAGTGTACAGAGACCTAGCACGACGCCGTTTTTTGATGGAGTTGTACGGTCGAAGCCCCGCCAGAAATGGGTCGAACTCGGAATGGAGCCCCGGTGCCGGCGAGACTGGCCTCGAAGGTACCACTTCTACTTGCTCCGTCTTCCAATTTGGTTTTGTTTGGGTTCGGTTTGGGCAAATTGGGGACCTGGGGTTTCTAGGGTTTTGTATTTTTCCGGTAATGTGGAGGTCTGATTCGGTTTTTGTTGTGATTTTTGGTGGACTGTAGAGCAAATGTGGCAATTGGGGCTGACGAGCAGCGAATTGTATCCGGAGCGGCCTGGAGTGCCCAACTGCGTTTACTACATGCGAACCGGGTTCTGTGGATATGGGGGTCGGTGCCGTTACAACCATCCTCGTGATCGTGCCGCGGTGAGTCCTTGTTGGTTGTAAATTATTTGCATTGCCATCAGTTAATGAGCTTTTTTCCAATATTGCGGGGTTTGACATGTATGCAAGTTCTTAAGCTTTCAGAGCTAGTGACTGTAACAGGAAATGTTGTTGTCTAGATTTTTCGTTATGTCTAAGTGTTTTGGCGTAGGTAGCTTGCTTTTCCTTCACCCGAAACTAAATGATTGTTTGTTTGCTGTGGAAGCTGGGATTTATGTTTTGGGATTTTTAGTTATACCTAGTTAAGAATAGTCTTATATCTGAGAAAAAATTAAGGCAGCTGATATTTATGTTTTGGGCACAGTGGATGAGGTGATTTTGTCTTAGCGACTAACAAGCTGGATTCATTTCTCTGCTTGGTTTTTTGTTGGTAAGTTGAGAGTTTGTTTTCATTTATTTATGATATCGGTTTTATGCTGCATATAGGTTGTGGCAGCTGTAAGAGCTACAGGGGACTACCCAGAGAGAGTGGGGGAACCTATATGTCAGGTATGCAATTCTTTTTGTGACCTATCGTAGCATAAAAAATGGACATTGCATGCCTGATAATGACAATGTAGATCTGGAAATTACACTTGTGTTTTGTTCTGTTTGTTTGGAACTTCAATATGCGATTATGGCATTTGTTTGTTTGCAGTATTATTTAAAGACCGGGGCGTGTAAATTTGGTGCTTCCTGCAAGTTCCACCATCCAAAACATGGAGGTGGATCCCTGAGTCGAGCTCCCCTAAATATTTATGGATACCCATTACGACCGGTTTGAACTCTCTCTCTCTCTCAATCATATCCACATATGCGTGTGTTTGTAGACTTTTGAGAAATTTGTTGTATAAATGGCTCACATTTTATTTTATATAACAGGGTGAGAACGAATGCTCCTACTATTTGAAAACGGGGCAATGCAAATTTGGCATAACCTGTAAATTCCATCACCCTCAACCTGCTGGAACAACAATACCGGCTTCTGCGCCTCAGTTTTATCCTCCGGTACAGTCTCCTTCTCTTCCTGTAGCAGAACAGTTTGGGGGGGCATCCACCAGTTTGAGGGTGGCTAGGCCTCCACTATTACCTGGTTCATATGTCCAAGGTGCTTATGGTCCTGTCTTGATTCCACCAGGAGTTGTTCCTTTCCAGGGTTGGAGTCCTTATTCGGTATGATAAAAACATATTTAGGCTCGAGATTTGATTGGAAATCATTACTTGTATGTAATTGCTTTATTTGGTGCAGGCACCTATGAGCCCTGTACTGTCTCCTGGAGCTCAACCCACAGTTGGAGCAACTTCTTTATATGGAGTAACACAGCTCTCATCTCCTACACAAGGACTTCCAAGACTGTATACCTCTGTACCCTCTTCTGTTGATCCTTCTAGCAGCAACCCGAGTGGACAAGCTTTCCCTGAGAGGCCAGGCGAACCTGAATGCCAATACTATCTGAAAACTGGTGACTGTAAATATGGACCATCCTGTAGGTATCATCATCCGCGGGATCGGATTGTACCAAGGACAAATTGTCTTCTGAGTCCTATTGGTCTCCCCCTCCGTCCGGTATGCAAAGTTATTTTTTGTGTTTTTGAATCTTTAATTTTTAGATTTATGCTGTGAGAAGGTATTGGATCTCGGTTACCCAATTTGATAAACCCAGCAATTATTTTTTTTACTTGATTAATATTTTGATTCAAAAGAAGGGAATTCTGGAGGTTAGTATCAAATTTAGAATTATACATCTGCGCTCAACAAAATGAATACAATTAGCAGCCAAGAAAAGGCCGTCACATTTTGGATGATTCTGTAGTTCTAACTGGGAATCTTCATAACCCTGGGTCATTTTAGCGGTCTTCCTTTATAACATTTATGTTATGTACAAGAATCTGTGCTATTGAGCTCTGAATAGCTCAGTGTTTTAATTATTTTTTTTTAACAAACTGATAGATAATTTGTGAAACTTTTAAGGAGATATGCAGATGTTTAATAAAGAAGATCAAAATGGTGGAAGATTTCTTAACTGAAGGCTTCGTTTGAGTTCTGTAACAAAATAATCTATGCTTTGTATGCCCTTTCAAACATATGTTTTCTCGGTTTCCCTAATTCTTTGAGATGGTTCGCCCCTGGGATACAGTGATAAGGGTTTCTTTTTTTTATACTTTTCTTTTTCGGATATTTTGTTTTGTTATTTAGATTTGGTTTGCTGCTACGTGTCGAAAGCATTGTTGTGCAGCAGCACGTGTTTTTGGATTTCTCTATTAGATCTATTACCTTTCATGCCTTATATATATTTTTGTTTAATCACCTCTTTAAGATCTGCTCTTCTTGGGATTCTTATGTTGAATTCATTTCATAATTTGAAAAACAGGGAGTGCAGCCTTGTACATTCTACCTGCAAAATGGTCACTGCAAGTTCGGATCCACATGCAAATTCGATCATCCAATAGGGACCATGAGATACAACCCCTCAACTTCATCTCTCGTGGATATGCCTGTTGCTCCATACCCGGTTGGGTCTTTGCTGGCTACCCTAGCTCCTTCATCCTCGTCAGCAGACCTTCGGCCTGAATTAATAAAGGATACTTATTCGACAAGAATGCCTTCTTCTGGGAACAGCACAAGCAGTTCAGTCGGTTTGATTTTTTCTCAAAGTGGATCGGGTTCACTATCTGATGTGCAACTAACCAGTCAGACTTCTATCCCTTTAAGCAGTAGCAGAAGCCTGAGACAAGGTGGTGAGGTTCGTCATTCGAGTTAAATGTAATACCCAAAAGTTTCATTATCTGTGGTGTCCGGTTCACTCCGGTCCGGGTTTCACCAGTCTCTTTTGTTTATACAGATGTCTTAGTAAATGAATGTGTAATAGTCAATTGTGCAAAGGTTTCACATTTCAGTTATGGTCGTTGGTCTTCAATCAACCAAATTCGTTTATCCTCCCACAGTAGGACGGACATCGGTTGATCCTTGTGTCGTCTCTATCTTTATATCTACATATATACAGCAATCCATATGAATTCCAAATAAGCTGCAGTATCAGTTCCCATCTGTACATTTGATCTCTTTCAAGTACAATAGAAAGCAATCAAATGAAATCAATTTTTCTCTTGTTTCATGAATGGCCCAGATTCTTGTACTGATTTTGGTTTCGGTTTGGTTTGGAACGTTAGATGTTTAATTGGACCAAGTTGATTATGATTGACTAATTGAAAAACTGTTTCTATTGGTTTGGTTTACATTTGGGCTCCTTGATCCGGTTAACCAAAATAGGCCTAAACTCAGAATATGCTAAGCCTCATTTCTGGTTGGATTGGATCAAAATGTTTATATTTGTTAGTTCCACTTTGGGCCGATTTGATTAACCGAAGATTCAATTTTAGTATGTAACTAGCAAATACACCTGCGCTTCGCTGCAGGATAAAAAATAATGATGGAAATGCATAGATGAGAGAAACAAAGAGCAATGAAAAAAAATTCAGAATAGGTAAATCCAACGCAACAAAAAACAGGACAATAAAAAAGGGAACCTCAATTCACAAAAAAGCAAAATCGTAACGAAACCCAATAAACTATTGTTAATCTAAAAGCACTATTGTTAATCTAAAAGCGGAACAAAAAAGATCATGCTAAAAATGCAAATAATTGCTCGCAATATGTAAAAAAACAGTGAAATAGTATAAGAGAACAATTAATGGAAAGGTGAAGCACAGCTGCATGCTACCCTTTTTAACATAACTTAAATTTACCTCAGTATGAAGAAAACTTTCATGCTTACATCTGGAAAAAGGATGCAAAGGTCAAAGACCAGCCCTACATTGCCACGAAAACATCTAAAGCTAGGTCTTGCTATAATGTCAATATATAAGGAAAATTTAAAGACACTGAAAAACCACCAAATTTTGATTTGCATTTTAACATAAAGAATAACTCATGAACAAAGAAGCCAAATAATTAAGCTTCTCATATCATATAAGAAAAAACAAAATAACCAAATTGTAATAATTCGAAGATAAAGTTCATCAAAAACAATAGGTGAGGGTCACCACACACATATTAAAAAGCAACGACCAACATATGTCCGTATAAGGAATAATTATGCACCTAGCTATGTGAAGGAAGCTGGAAGCTGGGACTTTCTTGCCTATTCTCTTTGTCCGAAGACAACCCAAATCTTGTGAATACCATAAGCTTCTTCAAGTTTATATGATTTTATCCAATAAGGGGAGAAAACCACAGCACCCAAAATGAGGTCTATTCAAATTCACGCATCAACTAAAAACTGCAGAAAAAACAAAATCAACATCGATATGAAATATTCAACCATCAACTAAGCTAGCATCGAAATTATTAAATAAAACAAAAAATTCAACAAAGATTGATGAAACAAAGTTAATTTCAATGAGTAGAACCTACCTCAATTCACAGCAAAGCAATACTATAACCAAACTCAGCAAACTACTATTAATCCAAAAGCTGAACAAAAAAGACCATGTAAAAAAACGCTTATTCTGTTCCTATGTAAAAAAACGTCACTAAATAATTCACAAATCACATACAGACCGAAACTAATATCATTCCTTATCACACATTGTTTTAATTAATCAGAGCAACAATTATTTCAGCGGGCCTAAAAAAAGAAGAAGCAATAAAGCAGTTTGAAAAAAACTCACTGATCTTCTGCCTAATCCACCATCATACAACAGTAGCAAAAGTAGGACTGTAGTATAGCGAAGGTGCATACAAATTGAGGTATATTTACTAAATACGTCAATATCAAGTTATGTTCTTAAATCAAGTCAATGAACAACATACATAATTTTAGAAGGAGTTCATATAATCTATTACGAACTCTAAGCAAACAATTATTGTGCATTGATGCATTTCAATTTTACATTACATTGAAAAATCATGTAACATCTATAAGAACAAAATCAAATCGTAGACAACCATTTTCAGGTACTTGCAGCTACATAATGACAATCAAATATGGAAATAAATTTGATAGAAAATAGTTTACCTTCATATTCTTTCAAAACAGATCAACATGTTCTTCAATCAATAGCAAGAAACTAATGCATACATAAAATAACTCAAACCTAAATCTGACGCCGCGAATTCCTGAAAATTCTTCACCAGCTTCTTTTTCAATTTTTTCAATATCCTTCCCCATGTATCATTGATACAATCCATCAGACATTAGTAGTAAGATAGATGAATCTGAAAGCACAAAGAATGCATTGTATTGATGCATTTCATATAAACCATTATTTGAATAGGATAATCTTTGTCCTCGAAGGCTGTAAATTATCGATGTAAATTTGCGTCATTTTGGCTAATGCCCCCAATCCAAATAGAAAATAAATTAATGGGAAAGGATATCATTTTGGTGTACACCTCAAATGTAAAGAGAGAATGACGTACCTGCAAGTGCAACCTCACAGTTATGGCTGACTACAATGGATGAGAAAATGACGTGCCTCCAATTCTGCTTGTACACCATTACAAATTATGAGAAAAATAGGACAGCAAAGAAAATAGAGAGGAGATAAATCTAACAGAATTTTGTCAAAGAAAAAGAGAAGAAGGAAAGAAAAAACATCATGAAATACCAAAACATCAACAAAGTCATTTTGAAATGGCAACATACAAAGAGTGGAAACCAAAAACATCCCTTCGCTATTTCTACCTAAAATTAAGCAGCATGCCAAAGAATTCAATTTACAGATTCTCAAATCATGAGGCACAAAACATCAAAATGCGGAGTAAACAAAATCAACAACATTATGAAGCATCCAACGATCAACAAAGGCAGCATCCAAATTATTTAACAAAGTAAAAAATGTCACAATTGATTTCAGCAGAGATTGATGATGTTTGAAATTTAAAGGAATAAAATGATTCTGCAATCACGGAAACAAACAGAAATATAGAAGAATCTCCAAAATTAACAGAGAACCAACCTTTCGTATTACAGAACCAAAAGTTCATTTGAAATTTCTCTCAAAGCAGATTTGTGAAGTGAATGAAATCAAAGAGAAGAAACATACGAACAATATCATTAATCAGTTTGAATAAAGGATAACAAATTAAGTGAGATGAAATTAAAAGAGAGAAGGACGTACCTGCAAATACAACTTCACAGTTATGCGTCGGCGAACAAACCTCGAATGGAAGTAACTTCCGGGAGCCTATATAAAACCGAAAAAAGAAAGATTCATATGTTATCAGTAAGCAGTTTAATTTTCACCTGCATTTAGGTCTAACAAATTGAAAATGTGCAATAATGCTCACCCCATTGTTAATAATGCTCACCCATTTTTCCAGAGCACAAACAACCCATTTCATGAAACATTCTACCATGTATTATATAGATGCTTACAAATAGACACCAAATTGTTGAATAAATCAAGCAATTATATGAACACAAAAAACTAACTAATTAGTATGCAAAATCAACCTATGGTGAAGAGAATATTAGGTAAAAAAATTAACAGTAAGGCATAACGAAAAGGTCAAAAGAGTATCCATTCACAATCCACCCAAAGTGTAAGCTATTTTTACTATTGATGTAGTCAATAGAAACAAAGAATTTGAACGACAAAGTTTTATACCAACCTTAAACCAAAAGAAGAAATTGTTATAAGCTTCACTTCAAGATAAATACGAAAGAAAGAACTAAAAGAAAACTACTTTTTATTAACTCTAATTCATATTTTACTGTTAGTTCTCTTAATTTGAATTTGAAGCAATGGATACCCTCTTAATTCGATATTGCGGCTGGAGTGGTGTTAGAGAACTAATAGTAAAATATGAATTAGAGTTACTATGAATTAAGAGAACTAACAGTAAAGCTTATAACAGTAAAGAAAGAACTAACATAAATAATTAATTAAATCAGTAGTTAAAAAAAATTTCGAATTGGGAGAAATGCTAAGAAACCGAAGAGACAGGAGTGTAACCTGTTAGATGCTCAGCCACAAATTATATGAGCAGATATTGCTGTTTCTCCAGCAGCTTGAAGGGAAGAAATAGACGGCTAGAGCGAAGGATTTGATTTGTGGGTAAGGATTCGATTTTTCGGTAAGGATTCAATGACCGTTCGATTTGTGGAGTTATCGGCAAAGGTCGCTGGGTTTGCAAACGGAAAGGGACGGCTAGAGGCAAGTATTCGATAGTCGAACAAATGGGTGAACAACGATTCGATTTGTCGGTAAAGATTCAATGGGCGCTCGATTTCATGGGCGATGAACAATTAAGAAGAACAGAAAACAATGGGCACAGATTGGGGACAGTTTATGGAGTTATCGGCAAGAATTTGTGAAGGATAGGGTCGCTGGGTTCGTGAAGGATTTGTGGAGTTATCGGCAAAGGTCATTGGGTTTGCAAACGGAAAGGGTTTTGTGAAGGAGCGGTCGCTGGGCATTATTGTCAATACACTGTTCATACAGGGTTAAGAGGAGAGGCATTATTGTCGATTTACTGTTCATTACACTGTTCATGGAACAATACCTCCGACACACGGGTTTTAGTAGATTAGAATAAGTCTTATTTTTAGTTGGATTAGATAAGTATATCGAAATTCATCTTTCAAATTTCAACCCAAAAAATTTCAAAATGATACATGAACCTTTTGCGATATAAAAAATTCATTCTAATTCGAGAATACTATATCGAAGTTATTGGAAATTTCGAACCTTAATTTGGAATTTTGTATGTTGAATTATTATATCAAAAATCCATTTTTAGGTTTCTTAAGCATTGTGCATTGGAATATATAGACAGGTTCTGATTATATAACTTCAATCAAATGAAATGAAACTTTTGGGAGGGTGAAATCTCACCGAATATAGAAACAAGTGTTGGTCGAGTCCAACCGAAGCAGCGGCACAACGACGGTGAAATCTCACCGAATGAGAAGCTTTCACACCAAACTCTCTCCTAAATTAACTCCCAAGTTTTGTTCACGACTATGGATGGTCTGATTCCTATTCCTAAGAACGAATGGTTGATGCTCTTGTCTTCTTCTTGCTTTCAATTCTGCTTGAATAACTGATGACAAAAAGAAGATAGGTTGGTTAAACAAAAACAGTGTACAACAGACTCTTTGTACTAAAGTCGTTCTTCAAACTAAAAACAGAGGAGTTTCCCGAGAAACAAGTGGATGTTTTGAACGAGTGTCATCATAACCATCATCATTGGCATTGGTATGAAAATAAAAAATAACCCAAGTTAAAAATTTACCACTTTCAACAAAGCATCAATTATCTTAAAACCTCTAGCTTTAGGAAAAACTTGAGCCAAGAAATCAACCCCAAATTATCCACTAATTCCTTGTTTAGCGGGATTAGATTCCTAAATTTATACGTTTTGTTCGAATCTACTTACAGATATTATCTATTTTTTGAAAATTGTAATAATTTAGAATATGGATGATTTATAATAAATTATGACACTGCCGGTTCGCTATGAAATTCTTAATTTTGCTAAAATCGTTGATTTATTTGATAAATATAAATAGTGAAACGACTTCTAATATTGTTCTTTTTTATATATATAAATGAACTTAAAATAATAATTTTTATAATAAATGATTCCGACTATAATCTTTATGCAAAAAAAAATTAATAAATTGAAAATATATTATAAAGATATATTTATAGAATGAGATGGAAGTATTATCCTCCGAAATAATCCATCGGTGGCAAACCATTCTCCTCACCTGCCCTAATGATTCAAGCTGCTTTTTCACCCCTCGTGGGGTAAGAACTGAAAGACATTCTTTTAATTTTTTTTTTTAAATCTAATTTTTTTAAAATAAAATAAAATAAAAACATTTCTTAAATTCCATGGTTTAAAATACCTAGAAAAGTTAATTAAGTAGATGAATTGAATAGATTCCCAATGCATGACTTGTTACTTAGGTCCACATTTGAATCAACCAAATGATGAAATTTTGATTTGATGTGGCATGCCAGGAGTTGCCATCATTATAATCCATGTTTATAATTGTATATATTATGATGTTTTGATTAGCCTAACAAAACAAAACAAAATTACAATAGTGTGAAGAATATGGAGGCACACATAGATAGAGCAAGAGGTTTTGATCAAAAAAATACAAAGAGCAAACTTGTTTTGTTTTTTTTTTTTTTTGGGGGGGTGAGGATCATCGAGCAAGTATGTTAAGAGTTGTGAAGTGAATTGAGTTGACACGATATGTATTGAATACCGCAAGATACAAGAAGATATATGGCTTGAATTAGACCCTCAATTAGACATTATCCAAGTACAATATAGTTAGGCATGACAAGAGCACAAGTACAAATAGTACCCTACACATTAACATAGTTTTTTTTTTTCGGCACATACTTTACGCAACACATCGAATGTGCCCAACATAAATAAATTGGGTGAAACAACCCATTTGATGCCTCTAATTCATATGATTCAATTTCTTTAGATGATATAAAATGGACGGATATAAGAGTTTCTTTTTAACTAAACTGCATTAATTTATGACAAATATCACATTAGGACGGAAATCAAAAGATGTGGTGAAGTTGACAAACTACCACTAAGAACGAATTTTCTAATGCCTAACAAGTAAAAGTTCGAAATTTGTTGAGTTAATAACACTTTGCAGTTAGAAGTAAAACGTATTTAGAACGGAAATTAGATTCACATTTTGGATGTGGAGTCACCTTGTAATATTTATCCAAAAATAAAAGATAAACACAGGATGGACCAACCTCTTGCCCATTATTGAGAGAGAGAGAGAAGTAAATTAAGAATTTATGATCCATATTTTAAAGTTAGAAAAGCGCCAAAGCCTGTAAATTCATGTTGTGGTGATGGTCTTTCATGGCTGCTCTGCAAACAGCCAATTGAATCTGTTGTTCACCTACCGATCATCCAGCAACACAAAAGAAAATTATTGATGGGGTTATCATTGCCACCTGATCGACTCAATCTTACACCATGATGACTCCAACAATCTTACACCATGATGACTCCAACAATCTCACACTAAGAGCACTTATTCATTAATAGTACATGTGTACATAATTAATCTTCAAAATCGTTTATTCCTTTAATAAATGTAACATTTTTTCTTTAAATATAATCACGTTTAATAATAATATTATTTATTTATTACTAAAAAAATGTTTATTTCATTATAAACAAGAGATTTCATATTCAACTCTCATAGATAACAAGAATATTATAAATGTGATGGAGTTTAATACATAATGATTGACTCATTGTAATCAATAGTGCCGGTTAGTTTTGAATGAATGATCTCCGAAGTAAATATATGGAGTTATAAATAATATATAATTTGGTCAGCATTTTGAGATAATAATTTATAAAATATATGGATGGAATCAGAAATTTTAGAATATTGGACTATAATTTTTTTTTCTTGAGGAATAAATATAGAAATTTTAACATCTAACAAATTCATAATGGATCTGATAAAAAAAAAAAACAAATTGATAATGGAGATCAACCTAGCTTAAAATTAGCACTAATTTAATAGTTTGAATGATTGTCCTAGTATGACAGATGCATGTTTGCTGCTAAAGAGTGACATTTAGAGTATAGTTTTGGGTGATAAATGTAGTTTTAATTAGTGGATGTATTGTGGTTCTCATTATAACCTGTAATCCCACTCATCCTTATAATTGCCACTTTAGTTTAGCTTTACACACGATAGAGAATTTTAACAAAAGCTTTATTATGTAAGTAGCTTTCAGAAGCCATGATTTCAACCCCCAAAAGCACTGCAAATCCTCAGGAATCCTGCAAATTCCTCACAACTAAAACGATGTAAAAGAAAGTCGTTCTCTCTCTGCCTCTCACCTTTCACCGAAAAGTGCAGCTGCACCTGCAATTCCTTGACTTTTTAGATTAAGGCTCATTATAATCACTCATTAAAGTAAATTGCTTCAAAGTCATCATCACCCCCTTTGTTCATGCATGGATTCATGTGACTTTCTCCTCACTCCACCATTCTCTATTTCTCTTCTCAGTTCTCACACTCATGAGAGGGAGAGGGAGAGAGAGAGATAGAAAAAATAAAACAGAGAGAAAGAAGCTCATCTCTCAACCCACCTATCAGAAAATTGAATGATTTTGTTATGTGCAGCTGAAAGCTGAGATGGGTTTTTAGTGGGCACTAGTTATATTTTTTAAAGATTGAAACTTTTTAACTTTGGTGTTGAAGAATTTTCAGTGGGAATTTTGCACCACCTGGTGTTCGAAGAAAGATGGGAGTCGTCACCATTGGGGAATTGAAGCCTAGCATTTCTGGGAAGCGGTCGTTTCGTCCTAGTTCAAGCATCAGGCATGCCACTGAATGGTAAATGTTCCCATATTCCACTGCTAGCTTTGATTAAATTACCTGCATTTAACTTTCTAGCTGTATCTGAAAGGCCAACGCAAGAGTTAAATTTCATGGAAAACCAACCAGAAAATGTTGCTTTCAGCTGTAGCCTTAATTTTCCTAGCTTTGAGTCACAGGGTAGTTTCCGTGTACCATTAAAACTCTACTTGGTGCCGCCATTCTAGAAGAGTTCAAAGTTTGGATTTTTTTTTTTTTTTTTCTGGGATTTAGGAGATCCCCGTAGATTTTTGGAAGATAATAACATCTCAGACACACCATAATATCTGTCACATTCTCTGTGACGGTGCTGAACGACAATGGCACGTGGAGGAGGCGAATTGCTGTCCATATGCTGCTGTCTCACTATCAACATTCTGAAGTGCCAACTGCCAACCCCAGCTAATGTTTGACGATCAATTATTTTTGTGCATTTACAATCTGTAGGCCCTGAAACATGTACGGACAAGTTGTACAATTGGTCACCTGAGTAT
This sequence comes from Prinsepia uniflora, assembly GCA_032719365.1. Classification (NCBI taxonomy): domain Eukaryota; kingdom Viridiplantae; phylum Streptophyta; class Magnoliopsida; order Rosales; family Rosaceae; genus Prinsepia; species Prinsepia uniflora. The sequence continues at coordinate 900,025 of CM064870.1, forward strand.
GACAATACCTTCTATCTTTACACGAGTAAAAACAAGCTAATCCACACCCAGCTACTTTGTTCATCTTAAGGGACCCACATGGTGCCCTTGTACTTATGCAAGGCCGGTGAGTTTGGCCAATTTGGTTCCAAGAGCGCAACAAGTTACGAAAACTTCAAATCAGCTGTTTTATCCTTTGCCACCTTTGGCATATCTAACCTTACTTCCTGTGCAAAATGCAATCCACTCATTTTGCAATTATTGAGTCGCTGGCTGATATCGAATCACTAATTTAATAGTTATGAGGATTGCACTGTCCATATCTTTGGGGTTAATGTTCACTATTCTTAGATTGAACTCAAATTGTGTATAGTACATACTTCCATGGAAATATATAGAAAAAGCTCCTGCAAGGTTTCTGATGTGTTGGTACCTATCAACATGTATGCATGCAATTCTAAATAGTAACTTGGCTTCAATTTTCTTTCGCTCTTCGATTCCATTTCAATGAAATTTCCATCTTGCAGGCCCATCTCTGACGTTTCTAGTGATCTTAGTGTAGAAATTGGAGCGTCAAGCTTTGCACTTCACAAGGTGAGATATTTGGTTCAATTTAGTTTCTTTTTTGTAATTGTTGTAGTTGCAAAATAACTATTGATTAATTGTGTCTTGTGCGTCACTGCAAATAGTAGCAATGCATGATTAAATGAATAGCATGTCCCAATTATGAAAAAGTATTAAAGTGGTCTAGAGACTATTAAGAAAGGAAAGAGAATTAGTAATGTAATGATGACTACGTTGCTGCAGTTTCCTCTAGTTTCTCGTAGTGGAAGGATTCGGAAACTGTTGCTTGAAGCAAAAGATTCAAAGGTTTCGCGCATAATTCTCTCTTCTGTTCCGGGTGGACCGGAGGCATTTGAGCAAGCTGCAAAATTCTGTTATGGGGTTAATGTTGAGATTACACAATCAAATGTTGCTGTGCTTCGCTGTGTAGCTCACTTCCTGGAAATGACCGAAGAGTATGCTGATAAAAACCTGGAAACAAGAACCGAAGCTTATCTGAAGGAGATGGTACTCCCAAACATATCAAAATCAATATCAGTTCTTCATCGTTGTGAGACACTCTTGCCTGCAGCAGAAGAAACAAACCTAATTAGCAGGCTTATCAACGCAATTGGAAACAATGCGTGCAAAGAGCAGCTTACATCTGGCTTATTGAAACTTGACCACAACTTTCCTGCAAAAACAGCTCCAATGGAGCCTGAAACACCAGCAGACTGGTGGGGGAAAGCCCTTACAGTGCTTAGTCTGGATTTCTTCCAACGGGTTCTAACTGCGGTGAAAACCAAGGGTCTTAAACAGGATTTGATAAGCAAAATTTTGATCAACTATGCCCATAATGCTCTTCAAGGTCTAGTTGTGAGGGATACTCAGTTGGTAAAAGGAAGCCTTTTGGATTTAGAATTGCAAAAGAAACAAAGGGTCATTGTTGAAGCCATAGTGAGTTTGCTACCAACACAATCAAGGAAGAGTCCAGTTCCAATGGCGTTTCTTTCAAGTTTATTGAAAACTGCAATTGCAGCATCAGCATCTACATCCTGCAGATCTGATTTAGAGAGGCGGATTGGTTTGCAACTGGATCAGGCAATCCTTGAAGACATCCTAATTCCGACAAATTCACATGGAAACAATCACAGCACAATCTATGACACAGATGCAATCTTGAGGATCTTTTCCATATTTTTGAACTTGGATGATGATGATGAAGAGGACGATCACTTGAGGGATGAAAGTGAAATGGTTTATGATTTTGACAGCCCTGGATCTCCTAAACAAAGTTCAATCATCAAGGTATCTAAGTTACTAGACAATTATCTTGCAGAAGTTGCATTGGACTCAAACTTGATGCCAACAAGGTTCATAGCACTAGCTGAACTACTACCAGACCATGCTCGAATAGTAAGTGATGGCCTCTACAGAGCGGTGGATATCTTCCTCAAAGTGAGCATCATTTACAATTTTTCAATGCGCTTTTATTTTCGAGAAAAGAACACTCAAGCACACAATTATAACCAAACTTACATGAACAGAATACCATTTTTTATTTTTTAACAACCAGGGATGGACCCAATTTTTATGATTGTGCTTTTACTTGCCCTTTAGGCAACCATGCTTGTTGCTTACCAAGTTGAAACCCATTTTTTTGAGACTTATAATTATAAATATTTACCCTTGACAGATTCAAGGGTGTTGTCTGGAAATTAATGGTTTAGGATTCAGAGTTTTAGAAAATTTTAGGAGGGGGAGGAGCTAATGGCAATGTTAGGAACCCGTACGTCATTAACCCTTTCCAATTTCATGATTTTGGGTACCAACATGCATGTGCTTCTGTTTATAGGTTCATCCAAATATCAAGGACTCAGAAAGATACCGGTTGTGCAAAACCATTGACTGCCAGAAACTCTCCCAAGAAGCCTGCAGTCATGCAGCACAGAATGAAAGGCTACCAGTTCAAATGGCAGTGCAAGTTCTCTACTTCGAGCAAATCAGGCTTAGAAATGCAATGAATGGAGGCCACAATCAGTTTTTCTTCGGCGCAATCAACGGTACCCAATTCCCTCAAAGATCAGGCAGTGGCGCTGGCAGCGGAGCCATTTCCCCTAGAGACAATTATGCGTCTGTTAGAAGAGAGAACAGAGAGCTGAAGCTTGAAGTTGCAAGAATGAGAATGAGGCTAACAGACTTGGAAAAAGATCATGTTTCTATGAAACAAGAGCTTGTCAAGTCCCATCCTGCAAACAAGCTGTTCAAATCATTCACCAAAAAGTTGGGGAAACTTAATGCTTTGTTCAGGATCAATAGCATTAAGCCCATGGGAGGCAAGGCAAGCTCGGAACCAAGATTTCCATTTCAAAAACGAAGGCGCCATTCAGTTTCATAACTATCTAGCAGTGTGAATATATCTATATATCTATATATTATATATACAAGTACAAGAGTGTATAGTTGTATCATTAAAAACTAGTGTGGTGGCTTCTGAATTTGTAATCTCAGTTTGACAGTTTTTTTAATGTACTTGAGATTCTATTTGTTATATAATTTTGGTTTTCTGGTGAAGACTTTTTAAGGCAGGTATTGTTTAATGATATGGACTTTCATGTGTTGGGAGACAGAAGAAGATGAGAATATGCCAGTCATAGAATTTTGTGTCATGTTTGGCTTGAATTAGTGTGCCATGAGGTTTGGCTTGTGGGTATTGGCGACGTTACAAGTGAATGTTAAAAACATTTCAACTTTCAAGTCAGACGAAAGCTCAAGATTAGTGTATAATGTGACGTTGATTGAGTTCAAAATACATATCCAAGAAGATGATTTCTAAAGTGTTGTCCGTTACATATGGACTATGTTGGCAAATTAACAAAATGACTCTGTGGCCCAATGGATAAGGCGCTGGTCTACGGAACCAGAGATTCTGGGTTCGATCCCCAGCAGAGTCGTTTCTTAATTGTTTTTTAAATTACTAATTTGCCAATTCGCGCATTTTCAAGAAGCTCCTTACGACGTCGTCTTCGTTCTTGCTGAAAAGGTGTCGCTGCGTAAAACCGTTGTAGAACCAGCAACGGCGCGTCTTCGAGTAGGAGAGAGATGAGCAGGTCGTTACCCTTCACCAGACTCTTCAGGTACGTTCTAATTTTAACTTCATTTTTTTTGGTCCCTTCTTTCTAGTTTTAGGGTTTCCAAATGTTTCTGAGAGAATTGCAGATAAATTGAAGTGATTCTAAACTTTTTGGGGTAAGAAGGGCTAAAACCTCTACTGGGTTTTTGCTTTAGTGAGCTTTCTCTATAATTAGCCCAAATTTATCAACTTTCTGTTTAGTTCAAATTGAAAGGCTATGATTTTTTTCGAAATTTTAACTCTGGTTGATTCATTTAGGATCAGACTAGTGTTATGCTGAGGAGAACCAGCTGGGTATTTCCCATTGGCTATAGTTGTCTTGTTTGATGGAAATCATTCTTTTTGTAATGGGTAGTTCTTGTAGTTTGCAGAGACCTCATCAATTGCATCTAAGTTGCTCAATAAGAGTTCCTAGCTGGGATTTTATTTCAATGTGAAAAAAAAAAGACAAAAAAAAAAAACAGAAAAGGGAACTTGTGAATCTTCAGAATTTTTTTTGGTATGATGTTTTTTAGTTCTAAATTAACTGTATAGATTAGCCTAGTGGCCAATGCAGATTTTAATCTTTCCATGTTTCAAAATTGAAATTCTTGCTGCCCATTGGTGAAGTAATTCTTTTCCCTTTTTACTTCCCTTTATAAAGCACACATTGTGCCATTTATTAAGGCTTCACTGAAATCTTTCGAACTTTCAAAAGTTTGGACATTGCGTTTGCTAGGGTCACAAGAGAAACGGAAACTGTAACGTTCACCACATACAATAGTAGGGGCTGAATTTGTGTAAATCTCCGATGCTTGCTTTTCAAATTCTTTGATGGTTCTAAATTATGCATTGCAGTGGCATGATGTGTCATGGATGTTCAGTTGTGTGCTTGATTTTCATCTACATATATAGTTATGGAAGTAATATTCTTGCTAAAGGATCTTTATTCGTCACTTGTCATTCAATGGGATTGTGTCCTTTTTCTTGTTGCATAGGCAGCTGGAGCGAGAGATGGAAACTGTGGTAAAGGTACTGCAGCCTGGTCCTTTGGGAATCATAGAACACAAGTTCTCTGCTGAGGAGATACGCAAGGCAAGTGCTACAGTCCAGAGGGCAGTGGAAAACTGGCGAAGGAATGCAATCCTAGAGCAGAATAATCCAATCTTAAAAGATTACATTCACAAGTGAAGGAGCTTCTGGAGCTACTTTTCATGGGTAATTGAACAACCAAACTTTGTTGAATACACAAGCTTCTCACTTCTTCAGCAGAGCGGCATTTCCATCAAACTTGAAGTACCCTTCTCTTACTCTTTGCGAGAACCTGTCATAAATGTGCAGTGCATTATTTCTTTTGTATTTTTGTTTGTTACGGTATATGATATGAAGAAGCGAATTCTTTATTTGGCTTAAGTTTCAATAATTACTTGTTAGGAAAGTATCCTTATAGTTCATATTTCACAGAAGATATAAAAGCACCAAAACCTGTTTGTTCCTCACCAAAGGCTCACGATCGATGTGAATCTTATCGTATTTGTTCCTTACCTCTGCATTCAATTTACCAAGTGAATTTAGTGGATATATGTGTTTTTCAGAACCAGAGTAAAGTAGAGAGCAAATGCAAGATCGATTCATGGCACCCTAACCATGGATGAGAGAAGCTCATTGTCCCATTTTTTTCTGCAATAATTTCCTTCAAGCATGAGGGAAGTTCCGCATCCACAGTGTTTCATAGCTTTGTGAATTACAAGTAGTCTTAATCAATGCCTAAGGATTTATATTTATATTGAGCAGTTGTGGACCCATTTTAGTTAGTATATGAATTTTTTTCCCCTATTTAAGACATCGAATATAGATATAAGTGAGATTACATGAAGGAAAAAGTACAAGCTCATCCTCTTCAACCAAGAGGAAACTATTCCGTCCATGCCGCCGGACAAAGATGGCATTAAGAGTAGTATTACATGATACAGCAAGAAAATAAAGCTTAGCTCTATATGTCCACACCCATTCATAGGTCCAACCGAAAGGAAAAAATGGGTAGGACTAAGGGAACAGAAAATTAAACTGATTAATAGTATATAGTATAATGGCAATGTTCTTGGAAAATTTATATTTCAGGCTCTGTTCCAAACCCAAATAGCATTGGCGCTCATGAGCATTGGGACGAGCTCATTTCTGACTTGGAGGCTAAAGACCTGCTCAGCTCCTCCGACGAACTGTTGCCCTATGAAAACTGCCGGAACACTTGGCCGGCAATTTAGCTGCTGAACTAGTGCCATTTCAATAGTCCGCCCATTCGGGAGCTCATCAAGCTCATAAACTGTAGGGTTTGCCCCGTAGCTCGATATGAGTGACTTGATGGTGTGGCTCATGCAGCACGTGGTCCTGCTGAAGATCACCACGGGCTTTTCAGAAACCATGCTTGTTACAGTCTCCATTGCTGGAAGGAGGAGGGGCTAAAAGGGTAGGAAATGACCGGGTTTCTGAAGTTATATATTGGAAGTGAAATTAGTCGAGCTTGGTAATTTGTTGCTGTGGTGATTTGAGGAATTTCTAGCTCTCATGTCGGTCTTTTTATAATGCATGTGTTGGCTGTCGCATTGCTTTTCCAGATAGAATAATTAGTACTAGATATTATACTACTAGTAGTCAGTAACGAATAAAATACGAGATATCTAAAAATGTAATTGGATTCTCAGATCACCCTTTTATCTTCAAGCATGATTAGATGATAAAGACCCCTTTAGCTCTCTGTACATATTGCTTCTGGTTATGGCTTAGCTAACCCCAGCTAGGGTTTTCTATGACATATGCATTCATGACATAAGAGACTTCGTCGTCGATGTACGTATATTGTTTCTGAAATTTGAATTATGAGTGCAGTTTCTGTTTGATTGAAGATGCATAGTTGGCATTTGTTTTGGAGAATGTCATTGTAGAGACCAAGAGCATAGGCATATTCAGCAGGTCAAAATAGTGGAAAATTATGCCGATATGTTATTATAGACATTTATATGTCAAGCAACACCTGCTTTATCTATTTTTTCAGCATCTGCTGAGGTGGAGACAGAAGAGGATGTGTTTATCCAAAGTAACAAAGATTCTCCGCGGTCAGCTCAAGTGGTGTGAGATAGTCGGAAAAATGGGTTAGGACCAAAGATTCTCCGGAGTTAGCTCAAGTGGTGTGAGATAGTCGGTAAATGAATTAGGATTAGATTGGGTCTCAAGTTCGAACCCTTCTAGTTAAAAAAAAAAAAAAAAAATTCATTCCCATTGAGTTCAGTTGAAGCAAACTGAAAGAGATTACAGAGAGTCAGACAAGAGGTAAAGGAGAGATTTTGGAGGGATAAAATGTGCTTAATAAAGCTAATTAATCGACGTGAGTGCCGTACAAGTAGAAGAAGATACCTCAAGACTCAAGTACCCACCACTTATATCAACAAGAGGGAAGAAATGCCAATATTCCGACGTGTGATTATCGTGGAAGGGATCTTAAGGTCACTTTTGATGATCTGAAATTGGATTGAACAAAGGAAAATGATCTGAAATTGGATTGAATAAAGGAAAATTGAAGGCCTTGTGTGTATTTTCAAATTACTTTGAAGGTAAAATGTAAATTAGTAATTGAGGAACCGAGTCTTCTTAATAGTAAATAGCTCGGGTTGAAAATAAATGAGTTGTTAATTATAGAATATTACTCGGTAAGAGGGTTGATTAGTTTCGCCATCATGTATCATAGATTGGTAGAGGATTTTAATTCCTTGTTCATTTTGTTCAGTATTTTTTTATTAGAGAAATTCGGATTAGGGTTAAAAAATCTATATCGATCGAAGAAAAAAAGATCTGACTGTTCAAGCATTCATTCTTGATTTCTTATGTGATGCATTGCAGTGAGTAACATTAGCCAATCCACATGGTTCGAATCTTCTAGGAATTTTTTCCTTCCGAAAGAGAAGATGGGAATTTCAAATAGTTCATGAGGTCCACATTTTAATAATTAGTTAATTGTTGATTGTCAATTGATGATCAGTAGTCAATGTAGAATGGATTTGGTTTGATCTTGATTCTGATTAGGATTTCAAGAGCATAATAATGTGGTCGAAATTAGTAAGTTCTTTGTATATATATATATATATATATTTTTTAAAGTTTGATTTGTCTGCAAGTAGTCAAGTAACATAATCAAAATAATGTACATAATATGATATAATCTTATTTTCTTTCCATAAAATCTTATAATATTCTTTTGTTTTTCGAAAAGATGTATTATATAATTATATATACGCACAAATAATATTATTTATGCCACGCCTATTGATAATTTTGATGCTGAGATTTTACTTTAATATATGCTAATTTTACCTAATTTTACCATGCATGCGGGATCTAACTGTATTCAAGAGTACCATTAATCAATATTGTGATCCGTAAATAGTTTTCAAATTATAACAACGTCAATCACGAATAACATAATCCGAGACAGACATTCCATTTTGAATAACAGAACCATCAAAATTTAGCTTAACAAAAAGATCATCAAGAACAATTCGTTCAATATTAATATATCGACATTATAATTAATATATATATATATATATAATGCATAGAATGTCAATTTTGAATTTAACTTTTGGGGATAAGCTAGTGGGGACTGATTGAATGCCTATTTCTGTGGATAACATATGTCTTGCACAAGAATATATGTTGGATCATTTCAACTTTGCTAAGACGGTTCTTGGCTTCACAAATCACGAACCTTCTGAGTCTACAGCCTATCAAAATTATACATCTGTCTTTCTCCAATTGCTTACAATTACATTATTCCATCAGATCATAATCATAAGCTAATGTTATTATTCACGTCACGAATTAAATTCCCAATATGAATATGATGGATGATGGATTGATGGTGCATCCATGGCAGATGGAGCATCTTAAAGCTTAAAGCTTTCATAAGCTATTGTTATTATCGTCACGTGAATCTCTATTCCATAGTTTCTTGTGATCACTTCCCACCATTGGATCGATGGTGATGTGAGCATCCTTAGCTCGTCTCATTCAACACGAGTTTATTTGGATATAACGTTAAAAATATCACATTTTCGGATCGTATTATAATTATATAAATTATATTCTTAAGATAGAACATTTAATATAATCATATCATAATTTTATAGATTATATTCTTAAGATGAGACATTCATTATGAGCACTCACCAATCTCTTAAACACGTAATTTATAACATAGTTTGATTCGTATTAATCGATTTTAAAAGTAACACAAAACATGTATATATATTGTAACTAGCTTCTCTTCATTAGACAACGATCAACCGAGTTCATACAACTTGTTTTATTCTTCTTTTACATCCAATGGTATTAGGTAGCTAGAGGATGTATATATGGTATATCAACTTCTTCGTTTTTTAAGTGTCGAACTCAAGCTTTGAGATTATATATTAGCGAGAGCCAAAGAATATACAATTTTGCATTATATAATAAAGAAAAATATTATTAAACGATACTGATGACACCTTGTTTAAATTTTTAGAGAAAGCTAGTACTTCACATATTCTCAATATATACTATATATCAGGGACGGATCCTTCTCTTGGGCTGGGAGGGCTAAAGTCCCTCACACTCAAGCTTAGGTCCTTTAAAATTATAAATTTATTTTAGTGAAATTTAATTTTTTTTTATCAAAAAAGTTTCATTTAATTAGCTCAATACTCTATTTAGGTTCAAAAAATAGTCTATTACCTATTTCAAATACAAATAAGTGCTTTTTTTTTTGTTAATTGTTGATATTGAATGTTTGATTAAATTTGGTGAAAGTATTTTTTTGTATGTATATTATTGTAATGGTGAAATAGAGTTGATTGATTTTCTTGATTAGTTAGCTAGTAGATGAAATCATAGTCTTCTTGTTCTTAACTTTTACTATTGTAAGAATTCTTATAATAATTTGTGTTGATAAATTTTACTTATATGTATACTTATATAAAATTTTAATCATCATCAATAGGATTTTGAGGAGTAAGACTTATTACGTCCCTTTTATTAAGTGTATATTTTATGATTATTAATGAATTTACTCATACCGTTGATTTTTTTTATATAACAAATTAACATAACATCCATTTAAAAAAAAATATTTATGGCCCCCCGAGGTAGGGGTTTGAGGCGGCCGCTTTATCTAGCTACCTAAGACGGGCACTAAATTTAGCCCATCCGAAAATTAGGTTCAGGAGCCGTCCCTACTATATATATCGACCATATATATATATATACATTCTTACCATACTTTATTTGATCATTATGTCGTTAGGGGACCATATATATATACCTATATATGTAAGGTTACGAGGACAAACATATAAACAACAGTTGTAATTTTCACAAGCATATACTGTTGAAGATAGCGATCCTCAAACAGCTCACTCATTGCTAAATCCAATTTCTATTTCCTTTTTGAGAGGGTGAGATATCCATAGAGGAAAATATTTGCATTCTATTTTGCGAGGGTGAGATATCCATAGAGGAAAATATTTGCATTCTATTTTGCGGTGATACCGTTTTGTACCAACTTTTCGATATATTGAATTTTCTTTATACATATATCATAATTGGAATTGTTAATTTTCTAAATCATTATGTAAAGATTTTCTCAGTAAAAATTTAATAAGATAGATATTGTTTAGTAATTCATATATGTATTAAATAAAGAGTAAATCATTGTTACACCCTTAACAACTTTTACTTTTATTTAAAACCTTTAATGTTTGTATATTAACAAAATAAAACTTTATCTCAAACTTTTTTTATTCAAAAATCACTAAACAGAATTTGTAAGTAATTAATTCAATAAGGAGAATGAGTGAGTTATTCAGATTTCCTTTAAACAATTAAAAATATCATTGTCTTTTTTTTGTCCTCTTTGCCCCAGGTGCCCCTTAATGTTTGATTTCTTTGGCCTCTTGTGTAACGACCCGTCCCGAATTCCGGGATTAGTTTAGTGTTTAATCTTGATTAGTGAGGTTGAACGGTGGTTAGTAGGGCGGAATCGGACAAATTGTGCAAAATGACCGTTTTGCCCCTGGTCGTGGGTAAAATGTTGACTTTTTGTTCGGGCGGTCAAATGGACTTTGACCGATGACCGTGACGTAGTTCGGGACGTCCCGAGTTCATAGACAGGTGGCACGTTCGATTCCGACATTCGTAGAGAAAGTTATGGTGTTCGGAAGTTGAGGGGTATTTTGGTAATTTGGCTTATTAGGGGTCAAATGTTGACTTTCTGACCGGGAGGTCCGATGGGCGAGGGCCAAGGACCGTTACGTAGGTATCGTCGATACGAATCCAACGACAGGCGGCATGCCGAAATCGGAGTTACGACGACGAAGTTATGGTCAAGGACGTGAAACACGATTAACCGAGACTCGGAATAAAATAATAATATTTAAATAGGTGAACAGTAACTGACGAATCTGGACCCTTGGATGTAGGCCACGTGTCACTCATCCCCACCTTCCCTAAAATCTGGATCCTTGTTGGCCATTGGATTATTTAATCCATTTTCTCCCCTTAAATCCTCACCATCCATTCAAACCTCAGATTAAATCTGGGCCTTTGATCTCATCTCTCCCTTTCCTTTATTTCTGATCACACTCATCTCTCTCTCACTCTGTTTTCTCCCACCCGAAACACATGCACACACAACCCCTTCTGTTTTTGGAACCGTGAGAGAACACAGGGAGACTGAGAGGAGTTTTGTGTCGCACGTGGCGGCGTGACCGCCGTGGGTGGCGGTGGTGACCGGAAAACAGAACCGTGCACATGCACACCCGCACACGGCTCCCCCTTACGCATCCCCACCACATCTGTAACCATGAGGCTGTGCGGAGGAATGTGAATTGACTACGGTGAGGCTTGAGAGACGACGGGAGGCGACGGAGACGGCAGGGACGACGGCGGCAAAACAAAAACAGAGAGGTCCGAAAACTCAGAAATTGGAAAATCAGTGTGGACTGGTTTTGATCGTGTTTGAGGGGTGAAAGGAGTTCCTGGAGTCGAACTGGGCATGCTGGTGGCCACGGCGGTAGCCACGGCGGCGAGGTAAGCCTCGAACCCATGAGTTTGTTTTCGGGTACAAAAATGGTAGGATGGGTTTTAACGTGTTTCGATCGATCTGGTGATTAGGATGATGATCTAGAAGGTGAGACGAGCTTCTGGGGATCGTTTTCGAAAGGAATGGTGGCCGGGATCGTGCAGGCACGACGGTTGCAGGTGGCCGGTCTGCACACCTCCACGAACAGGTAGTCAAACATATTGGTTTCTCAGTTTTTAAAGCATGGATCAACTGGAATTGATGAGACGATCTTGTAGGAACAAACGGAATTGAAAATGATCGAGTAATGGATGAGAACCAGTCGGGTTGGGCCGCGGGTCACGGTGACCCGTTTATCAGACAACCGGGTCAGAACGGTGACACTGTTCACGGCGCGTGAGTTTCACGCGCAGCCACTCACGGCGGCGCGTGACGGCGCGTGAGCACGGATCTCGAGGTGAGGTCAACATGACTTCTGTCCTATTTAATGTAACGGACATTTTGGAATTGGTTTCGTGTCGATCGGACACCGTCTCGATAGTGTTCGGGATGTCCGAAGGTTTTAAATTAAGTTTAAAAATAAGTAAAAATTCGGGAAAATTACGGGACTTTGATAGGATGTTAATAATGAGGTTAGTGACCCTCTAATGTGATTTGGACAGGATTGGGAGTCCCGGTGATAGTGGTGTGGCCCGGGAGGGCCGGTGGCACGCGTATCGAGGCACACGGTTATAACGGTCTGTGAGTGGACTTTGGTTTTATAAATCCTATGCATGTTTAAATGTGTTATATGGTTTATATACATGATTTCTATGATGGTATTTGTGAGCATTGATTTTGGGTATGTTGCACGTATTTCGAGGTGTTTTCCGTATTTCACGTATATCGGGATTAACGGTTTATTTGTGGTTTTGCGTGTTTGTGGTTAAATAAAAAAATATGATAAAATGGTTTTCATATTGGAAAGATGAATTCGGGCTTGAGGCCCACTTGTTTTGGAAATCTCGGACTTGGAGTCCATTTGAGTACGTAATCGGGCTGCGGGCCCAGTTGGTTTATAAATCGGGTCGTGGGCCCAGCGGTTCATAAAGTCGGGCATGGGGCCCAGTTGGATTAAAATGATGATTTCGGGCCAGGGGCCCTATATTTAATAAATGTGGTTTCGAGTCAGGGACCCTAAATGGAAATGTGTTGTTTTATGGAAAATTCGGGCAGGGCCCATTGTGATGTTGTGAAATGAATTAATAAAACTGTTTTCCATATACCATCTGGATACAAGGATATATGATGGTCTCCTCCAGATGTCTGGGACACTGGGGAAGTCACGGTGCATTGCCTGCGAGGGGTCATTATACGGAGCAGCCAGACCGTATGATGACTCAGGAGCAGGATTGCTATGATTGACGTCAGGGACGTCAGATATCAGGGATGTCAGATTATGGACCCGGAGAGACCCCGGGCAGCACGCGTAGCTTATGAAACCGTGAGACATGACGTCAGGGACGTCTAGCATCAGGGATGCTGGTGATGGTAATGGTAAAATACGAATTAATGAAATGGCTTTCCGGGTGGATTTATGATTGTGTGATTTTAATGAATAAATGTTCATTTATGGTAGTGGGTGGTGACCCACATGGTCGTATATGTATGGTGGTGGTATTCCACGGTTTTGGGCTGAGTTCCCACACTTGGTTTTTGGTTAACGGTTTTTGGGCTAAGGCCCTAAGGGCTCGGTTGAGCAAACGTTTTGGTTACTGGTTTTTGTGGCATGCATACGTTTTTACTGGAGGGCATAAATGTCTTATAAATGTATTTGATGAACTTACTGGTTTTTGTCCACTCACAGCTTTTGGTTTTAATGCCCTTCAGGTTGATTACGGATGCGATTGCAGCAGAGACTGGGACATTGCACACCTCCTCCATCGATCCTTGCGCACTCTGGATGCCCTGTTTGTGCAGTGGCTCTTGGTCATCCTTTGTCTGACACCCCTTGTTGGACGGGAGCAGGGCACATTCCATGGTAATCCCGGGGGGATTGGGATGGGTCCTGTCATCTTGGGCCTTTATTATATTATGCATATAATAAATATTATATATGTATCCTATATATATTGTATATAGTTAAAATTGAATTTTTTTTCTAAAAAATAAAAAATAAAGTCTATATTGTCTGGGGTTCAACGGTATAGATTTTTTTCTTTGGGTGGGGGTTGAGATGGTGGTGGAAAATTGTACGATGTAGGGTTTAATTCTTGAATTTTGGCACCAAATTATTTAATAGCTTTAAAAGTATTTTTGAAGAATTGTTGCTTTTAATTATCTTACTTTAAGTTAGATTAAATACTCATATTACTTTTAAAATGAGCAAGTGAAAAAAATATATATATAAATAGGAGTAATGTTTTTATAATCCTCAATATAATCTTATTAAAAAAAAGTAATGTTGAAATCATGATAGATTTTGGTAAATGCTTTTTTTTTTAATTGTTGTTTGGCTAGTTTACAATTGGATGACATTAGTTGTAATTTATATAAAAATTATGGTCTATTTTTAATTGTATAGTCAGGACCTATTAGTTTTTTTTTTTTTTATATGCAAGTTTTTGAATATATAAACTTATATGTTAGTTAGGATCTATTATTTAATTGTCCTTAAATAAATCAATGATTTTGGTAAAAATTCAGAACCTTATGACGGATTGTCTATTTAATTAGTATATATAAATGACTAAATGACCTTTAATCTAGTTGAATTTTTTACGGAAATGATTTTTACATTATGATTTAAAGAATAAAAAATGAAAAATGTGGTATAAAGAAATAGTATTATCAAAGTATTATGCAATTATTGTCCTCCATAAATATATGAATAGTTAATATGATTTTATTTAGATAATATAATCAACGAATGGTTTGTAAACATATATATATATATATGGAAAACATATATATAGAGTTCATAAATTCATCAAAAATGTTACAGCTAGTAGTTCTGAACTTAGTACTCACAGTATATATACCATTAACCGAAATCAAAGTTACAAAAAGATTATCACCAAAAAAAAGTTACAAAAAGATCGATCAAGCTTCTTAATAGATCCTGACCGTTTATCGATACTATACATGTATAATCGATACTATACGTATTGATATTATACATGTATATGTGTAGATCTATACGTATTTTTATTGTTCGCTCCAAATCCAAATGGCTTTAGCTCCGATGAGCAAAGGGACGAGCCTGTTTTGTACATGGAGGCTCATGACTGTGTTGGTCCCACCCACAAGCTGCTGGCCTATGAACACAGCAGGCACACTTGGCCTGCACCCCAGCTGCACCAAAGCCCTCTCGATTTGCTGACCGTTGGGCATCTGATCCAGCTCGTAGATTGTAGGGTTCGCACCAAACCCACGTAGGAATGCCTTTGTTGAGTGGCTCATGCAGCAAGAGCTCTTGCTGAACACCACCAATGGCTTCTCCTCCACCATTCTCGAAACCATGTCCATCACGATTCGATCGAAAGTAGATAGAGAGATCGAGATGATCGAGTGTTGGAATTGACTTGAGAGGCTTTTGCTATAAGATGAGGAGGAACTTGAGATGCATTTGTAGGTCCATTTATAGTAATAATAATCAACTTATGTGCGCTTTAGCGAATTTGCATCTATACGCCTTTTAAGTCGTGAATTTTGCTACTTTTAAGATCGCACTAAGATTTTAGTAACAAGTCATGACAATGGATTGTACTGCACGCTAATTTTTGTGAAATTTTACTCGATAATAGTATGAAAATCTAATTAATGTAACTCTATTTTTAAGAGGTTTAAAAGAAATAATATTTGGATTTGATCGTTATCGAATAAAATTATTTTGATATTTATAATTCCCAAATTACCCTTTATATGTGCATGTTAGGGTAACATTTGCTGGTACCATGTATATAGGGTTTTTGGTATGTGTACGTTCATGCATGTGCCTGACCAGAATTTTGGCAAGGGTGAGGGCAAAGTTGTATTTTCGAAAGAGCGGTGATGGATATGGAATAAACAAGTGGCATATACGTACATAATCGCTAGCAGTGTGTGGGATATCTGAATTCCCAAGTTTACCCTTAACGTACGTACCGTGTACAATTTGCATGCATATTAATCAACCGATGGAAGTTAGATCTGCCCTTATTTACATGCATTGATGTTAATTATACGAGTCAATTAAGGACCATACATAACTAGGCACGTACTCAAAAATTAGAAATTAAGTGGCTAAATATTAACGTAATTGTTTTATTATCAAATTTTGAAGATATTAAGTTAATTTTATTGATTTAAAAAATATATCTTCTAATAAAAAAATATATCTTATACAAGAAATAATAGATAATCATACAATAAATACAATAAAAAACACTTAAATTGCAACAAACTTATTTTTTATGTGGACAATATATCATACTTTTTCCAAAAAAATCACAATCCCTTTTATTTAAGCGTAGAAAAAATTAATAAGTTGTGCTATAAAAATTAATATTACATAAATTTTTCCTCGGAATATTCAAGCTGTAGGCTGCAGTACACTCCAGTCCTAGGTTGTGGCCCGTGCCTTGCTGCCACACCCCAACAAAACCGAAATTGATGAGCCAACATAAGATTTTATGTAATTTTAGTTTATATAGCTCAATTATTAATTAATTTTACACTTAAATAAGAGAGATAATGATATGTTTGAAAATTATATGATATCTTATCCACGTAAAAAAAATAGTTAGTTGCAATTTTAGGTGTTATTATATTTTATTTGCATGAATATTATTCGTTGTTTTTTTTTTTGCATAAAATGTATATTTTTTAGTTTATTTTTTTAATCAATGACATTCACTTAGTATCGTCAAAATTTAATAAAAAAAATATACCCTAATTAAAATTTAGTCTACCTCATTTTTTATTCTTGAGTTTGTACCTGCCCATGCCTATGACCACTTCAGATCGAAGTGTAATTGCTTACCGAACTCCTATGTACAATGTTTATGTTTCTAGCTAGTTGATTTCTAATATATATATATATATATATATACATATAAAAGGCCGTATAATTAAAAATTTGAAGAGGAAAATAATTAGTGAGAGCATAATTACAAGATGAGGGTATTTTGGGATTTACCTATTACTATACGTAGCTCTCATATATCTCATCCATATGTGTGTGATCATCGTGGAGCATCTAGCAATAGGTAGAGTTGGGTTTATCAAATGAGTTGGATGGCAAGATGGATTCGCATCCTCTTGAAATGAAGAGAACCGAAAGCTACAATTAAAAGTAGAAGCCTTTTAACTTGCGCTCGTAATTAGATTATGATTAACGCTAATTAAATGAACTCTTCGATATTTGAATGGTTATTTACTTTTTTTTTTTTATTTTGAAAATTCAGAAATCTAAACGTACGAAAAGAGAACATTTTAGTAGCGGAGTCACGTAAAGAATATTAAAGGAGTCTTATTTTACATGATCTCAAGGTTAGTGGGCATGATTAACCTCATAATTTACCATCAGGTTTCAATTTCATCGTTTTACTCCGTGTGATTTTGAGATCACATCAATTTACTCTATCGGTCTATTTCACTATTAATTAATCATCGTTTAAGTTAAAGTCATTCTTGGTATCCATTACAAATTCTTACTGATCATTTTATTTTTCATTAAATGGCTAGTTATTTTGATTTTGATTTAGTCACTTTTTTTTTTCTTTCAAATTATAGTGCAACTACAAAGACATTACGTTTATTCTTTACATTAATTCTAATTAATTATGCTCTTATAGATTTTTAAATGCACAAATTTGAATGGCACCTAAATCAAAATAATTAATCACTAAATAAAGAATAAAACGAGTAATTAAGAATTCTTAATAAATATCAAGAATACTCTTAAAATAATTGATGATTTAATTATTCAAATAGACATACGAAGTAAACTAATAATCTCAAAACCACATCGAATAAAACAACAAAATTAAAATCGAATGATCCATTATGAAATTAACCCGAAATCTTAAGATCTAAAATAATATTTTCCGTATATAATATTATCTCCTGCTAATTTTTGCTTTAGGCATAAAAAATTTCAGAGTGGGCCCTAATATTCGTATTATTATATATATTTTTTTATATTTATATTTATATATTGGTTGCAAGGAATCATTTCAAATGATTTTCATAGCATCTATTTATGGTAAATTCCCTCTTTCGGTTTAATATATTTTATATAACTCTAAATGTGAATGCTTATTTTAATATTCCCATAAGGCTTCAAAAATTTCAAGCCGGACCCTGACTAACAACATATCTCAATTACTAAAGCTCCCGGCCGCTCCTTTTTTCTTTCCTCATGTGAAGACCTCCATTTAATATTAGCAAATGGGTCTAAAAATTTCAAGATGCGTATGTTGTACTCGGTAGTGGAGTCTACGGCGTTGTCTTGATGGAGAGTTCGACGACACTATCTTAATGGAAGCCGACACCATTCTCGTTGGTGGTGGAGTTCGATGGGATCTGAATAGATTGATCCTAAACGAGTTTTTAGGGTTTTGTTTTTCTTCATCTTCATTGTAATCAATTGTTAATGACTTTTGTTTTTTGTTTTTATAATTTAAAATAATTAATTTAACAAGATAACGTGGATTGCCACGCTGAAATTGCGGATTTTAGATTTTACTTAATGCCCATACCATTATTATTTTTATTGTATACCTACTTGAACAATTATTTTTATTTTGTAATTTTTATGGTATTATTATGATTGTCTATATAAAATTCCCCGTAAAATCAACTTCATTTGAGGTAGAATACATACAAGACTAGTTTCCTAATCATTCCAGCTTCCATAACTATTTTCTTAACTTTAATTCTTAACTACGTCATTGTTCGCTTCCGACTTTATTTTCAAAATTATTCGTAAAGAATATGTAGCGATTACATTAAATAATGTGATTTAGATATTTAATCCAATGGATGGCCGGTTTGATTAGCACGAGGGCCGGTTTGATTAAAAGAAGATCGCAATTGCTTTACGAAGAGATCTTTCTTTCTCCATATATGGATATTATTTCGGGTAGGGTTAAGCCCGAAAACGGATTTGGGTATGTTCCAATATCCATTGCCATATATATAATATTCACCCAAATGGTCTCACCTCATATTTTATCATTCCCTAAGAAAATTTCAGTGGACAAAAAATATTCTATTGCCCTTTGGTAAAGAGTAAAGACGTGTAAATATATAGAAATTCTTAGGCATCCGATTTGATTTCCTTGCCATTGTAGGTAAGGGTTTAGGATTGTTAAAGTTAAAAAGTATATAGTGACCGAAGAAATTCTCACCCTTTTTTTTTTTTTTCGTCTGTTTGTTGATCTCATCGTTTACAATAGTTATCGAATAAATTTGAAAATTCTAAAATTTCTTCAAAAAAAATTATATTTTAGTGAAATTAGTAACAAGAGGATCATATATACTTTCATCCTACATAGGGAGGAGATGGATTTGGGTAGGGCTAAAATAGAAGGGGGTCTAACATTTTGTGAGGAGGCCGGACGATCCGCCTGATTTGACCCATCCTTATATTAGACTTTCCTTATGTGGGAGCATTTTCTCGTATAATCTTTTTAGTTTATCAAAATTTCTTATACGTGAACTATTAGAGTGTATTTGGTACACCGTATTACGGTCCGTATAGGCTAAATAATCCGAAACCTGTGTTTGGTGCCAGTCGTATTAATTAGTCACCATACAAGTTAATACGGTTGAATATTTTTATACGGTCCAGACACGCTAAAATAATACGCTCGAAATTGTCCGTATTAAATAGTCGGATAACTAGTAATCTTGTAAAATATAATAATAATAATAATAATAATAATAATAATAATAATAATAATAATAATAATAATAATAATAATAATAATAATAATAATAATAATAATAAATAATAAAAATAGTAATATAATAAAAATAAAATATTAATTTAGTAAATATTAATAATAAAAAGTAATAAAGTAATAAATACTACTAATAATAAATTAATAATTAATGATATTTTAATAAATAATAATGATAAAATTAAAAATAATTAATTAATAAAAATGTAATAAATAGTAATAATAATAATTATTAAAATAAATAATAATAAAAATAATGACATACATAATTAATATTTAAGATATAAGTATTTCGTCAATTACTATAATATAATCCGGTCAGTATAATATAGTCGGCATTCTAATCCGGAAAAGTATCAAACGCCCGACTAAATAATCAGTCTATCCGGTGGACAGATTAGTCTATCCGATTGAAATAGTCAGTACAGTACGACATACCAAACGAGGCCTTATTGTAAAGCTAAGAGGCCAAAAAACTCCACCAAATTTTTTGGCTGAAGTACACTTTAGATTATTTAAAATTAAAGATGTAATAGTAAAATTTAATATTAAATTTGTAATTAAAAATATAATAATTAGTTAATGGAAAGAGTGGAGTAAAAAAAAAGGGCTGTGGCTGCCTCTCAAGTAGTTAATACTCTTATTTTTATTTAAAAGATTAATTTTTTTTTATTTATTTTTAAATATTTTAGCAAAAATAAAAAATTAGGAGTGGTAAATTATAGTCATGAGCATGAGCAGGCTTCACTACAACATTTCAGTGAAAATACCTATTTTGTGAAGGCTCTAAAAAACAGGAACAAAATAGTAAATATGAATTAAAATTTTAAATAATTAATATTTAGGTGGAGGAAATGGGTAGTTACTCCCCTCTCACCTTCCTTTTTATTTATATTTTTATATTTAATTACATTACTCTATGTTTTTAAAAATTAAAAAAATTCATACGTGTACAAGGGTGCAAAAAACTAATAAAGCATAATTAAAATTATTTATTCTCCAAATCATCATTTTAAAATTATTTTCTTAATAAATCATCAAAATTAGAGGTCAAATAAATTAATATTATGAATAACAATTAAGATCGGAAGCCCAAACCCGAATCCCCTAACTGTTAACCCATTGTGTTGTTGCTCAAGCAAAGCAAACCAAAGCTGAATTTGGAACAGACTTCAATTTTTATACTCCCAATTCTAAGCCGAAATATGATATACAGTGATACCAAGTTGATGTGGTGAGATTTCAATATTTTCTTGGGCCTGTTTTTTTTTTTTTTTGTTTTGTTTTGTTTTATCTGAGGGCCTGTTTTTGTTTACAATCAATAGAACAGCCGAATAAATCTACGAATGTCAGATATTCCATCAAACAAGATATGGCCACAAAGGCAAAGCACAGTCCATAAAACAGAACTTATATGAAAAGCCAATCAGAATGTAACCTCTGTCTATTATACTGTCGATAATTAATCTGGAGCTCAAAATGTGCTCGTTCATAGCACAAATTACAAACCAAGTGAACAAGTAAAGTTCGTTTTCATGGTCGATGCGATTTGATCACATTCGAACCACAGAATTATAGTGCTCACCGAGTCCAAATGCATGCTTATGGTATGACAGCATAATACTTGAATCAGAAGAACTCACCCCGCTATCCGATTTGTACTCCTTGCCCATCTCCACATCAGGGAAGGATCCTGAGTATATCATGATATGCTTTTTGAGGCAATGAGTTAAAGCACGAAGCTCAAGCTGTCCTCCCCATACAGCAGTTGACTCCACTTCTTTGCAGTAACCCTCAAACCTATCTGGAAGAGCAAGTGACTCATCGGAATCTCCATCTGCTGGATTCTCCGACAAGAAAAATGGGAGGAAATCAGGTGCATGCTTCCTCATATACGCAGCCCCCATCTCTCGCAGCTGTTGGAATGTGTAAGGTGATGAACCTCCGGAAATGTGGCCCAGCTGATGCTGGATGGCACGGTAGAGACAGTGACCATCAGGCTTCATCGGGATAACGGTCAACCCAAGGGGTTCAAGCTTTTTCTCTAGCTTCTCATCCTCAATCATTCGATCACTTACTAGGTTGCTCTGCTCTTCTTGAATTCTTTGCTCTCTGGCGGCATCCTGCTGAGCCCTTTTCTCGCGCCTCTTTGAACCCTTGCTGGGCTTTGCTTGGTCAGGTTGACTGGTTACTGAAACACCAGCTATGGCCTTCACTAAATTGTCAAGTTTGGTTTTCTCAGTTCCATTACTAGTGCTATAGCCTAAAGAAGCAAGCTCTTGAGCCTGCTTTTCTTTAAGATTAGCAGAAAGTCGAGAAATCTCTTCCTCCACGTGCTTCTTCTTAGCTTTTTGTTCAGCCTTGCTACCTTTGGCCGCTGACTTTTTCATTTCGGTTTCCTTGTCCTGAAGCTTTGATATTTCTTTCCTGCATCAGCAAAAATGTCAAAGGGGAATGACTTAACATTTGAAGGAACCAGCTACAAAGTATCTACAATATCCTCATTCTTATTACCAACCACTTCTTGTACAATATGAAAATGCTTCGTTAGCATCATGATCAACCTAAAACTACAAACAAAATTTCAACGACTCAAATACTATCAAAGATATGTTTTCATAGAGGTATGGACTTGACCTTATGCGCATTTCCAATGTAACCCGCCAGCCAAATAAAACTTCGTAAGAACCAATCAAAAGAAAATACTTGACAATATAGACTTAATGAGCAAATTACCTGTGCCTAGAAAGCATCTCATCGCGAGATTCCTGTGTAGTTTCAGATGATTTGTCTGACATTGTCTCAGATACTTCTTGAACATCCTCCATTCCACCAACCCTGAAATCAACTCCGAAAAAACATAGTATTACCAATCAGGAATATCATAAAATTTCAATCTTTACCAAAGCCTGGCCTAACCAAACATTTTATAAGAGCATACATAACTATAAAATTTTCAAGGCTGCACCAAATCCAATCCCAAAAACAAAGCCAAACAATATCCAACGTATGAAATTTTCAAGGCTGCACCGAATCCAATCCCAAAACACAGCCAAACAATATTCAACGAACTCCATCTGTAGTCCAAGGAATAATGTTGTCATAAAAAAACCAAGAATTACAATAACCCAAACTAACTTCCATAATCATGGACCCCTAAAGGCCTAAAGTCTAACCTAACCAAGTTTAATCCAACTATTTGAGCCTGAAGACTTGAAATTTCAACATTCTTTGAAAAACCCCTCAACATTAAGGCTATGCTTTGGTTCCAGGGATTTGAATCAGAAGTTTGGACGGTTCAGCCGCGAAGCATGAACCTCAAATTGTAAATATATATAGGCGAAAGGAAAACCACTTACGCGAGAGTCGTTCTTCAAGCTCAACGGCAATGGCAAGCTGAAGAGTTCCAATTGCAAGGCCCTAACCCTCTGCTCCAATTCCGATTGCAGACAAATAATATTGAAACGGCCTTATACAATTCCACCTTTCGAGGGTGAAAAATTGTAAAGTGGAAGGTGCGGTAAAGCAACGGTAAATTTTCTCTATCTTTGCAATATTTAAAACGGCCTTAGGCACGTATAGGGCCGCTTATAGGAACTTAGTGATTTTGTATCTTTTAAAGTAAAATTTAATAAATTAATAATATGATGAATATTATCAAATAATTATAGTATAAAAATTAATTATTTAGATAAATAAATTGAGTTATAAATTATAAATTTTGAAAATGTAAGTTTTTTCTTAATTTTACTATACAATATTTTATGTTTTTAATCTTATTATCTTTGTTTTAATTAATAATAATATTATTAACTAAGTATTTAATAAATAAAATAAATTATATGTCTAAATATATATATACATATATATATATATAGAGAGTTTAAGTTGAAGTTACAAAGGATTTATAAAGCGAATCCACTTAAATGTCTAGTTAATATTTGAAGCAATTTTTCACTTTCGATCGTCGGGACGGTCGCCCTTTTGAAGTACGATTTTTCCTTTCGTTTTTTTTTGGCTACTTTCGATTTTACTTTTTTTTTTAAAAGTAACTCAAGCAAACGGTTAAAAGGCAAAGTAAAAGAGAATGAGAGCTCTACCACTATTGGGCTCACTCCCTACTAATTTGGACCTCTCTGTTGTTAACATGCAGCCTATCATATATAAGACCACTTAAGCATAATATTGATCCAATGGATTTCACTGCCAACATTCACTTCGGTTGAAGCCCATAAATGGCCCAACAAAACTTATATACTCCTATCTTGTGCTATAGTTGAATGTCGTATCGTGCACCTTAGGGTAGGTTTTGAGATATTGGTGACTCAAAACCAACCTTCAAATTTAGGCGCTATTATTTTCTAATTCAATTCTCAAAATGTCCGTGTATATATATATAGCACATTTAAAATACTATTTTTATATTAAAATTAACAAAAATTTAAATTATGGCAAGAAATAATTACCAAATAATGTAATCAAATAAGTATTGAACTTGATTAACGAGTAGGAACTTGGTAATAAGTCTAACAATGTATTCTTTTGTGTTCCTTTCTCCCAAAATTATCTTTCACAACTCAAAATATTATCTCCCTTTCAATTAAAATTATTTTTTTTCAATTTCTTTAAAAATTGAGAAGAAAAGAGGGGTTAGGGTTTAAAAAATAATTAAAATAGATAAAAGACGCTAGATTATTCTTTAACAAAAAGAAATTTAAAAAGTTATTTAGTTTGAGTTATGAAAAATAATTAGGATTCATTTAGAAAAAAATATTAGGTTGATTTAGAAAAATAGAAAATAAAAAAACGAAAAAGAAAAATTAAATAATGTTTTTAGGAAAAAAAAAATGGGAAGGAACACTAAAAATTAAAAAAAAAAAGCAAAAATATTCTTAAAAAGTCTCTATTAAGATTCAAACTGAAGACTCCTTGAAAGAAAAAAGTGAAAAAAACAATAATAATAGCCTACTAAGAAGCCCAAAACAGCAATAATTAGCGCGCCCACAAGTCATTATGTGAATAATTATAATGTAACAAAATTATATATAAAACTTACATAATAACTATATATATATAATTTGGGGACCCCACCTAGGCAGCTACCTCATCCGGCTACCCTTAAGGGCGGCCCTGTTGCAACTGATCCGAGTATACTTTTCTCGATCAATCAAATTTCGAGCAAACCATGCGGGATTTGAGTCCAGAACCCGACCACGAATGGTTGGGGAGCAAGTTTGGAATCCCAATTCGACATATCCTAAACATGTCTGGTCCATTATATATATATATATATATATATTAAATAACGACCTTATTTTTTTCACGAGGAAATACGTTATATAAATTAGATATTGATCTTGTAAAAAGAAGAGTCGAATTCAAAACCTCTTACATAATAAAATACTACTAAATAGTTTTTATTATAGTATTATTAGCATACAAGTGACTTTTTTATTTATTTATAATTATTTACTAAACATCTCAAGATTTCGGAACGAGCGTTTCATTCCTTCCACTATCGATATATTGTTTTTAACTTATTATTACTAGAGTACTATCTGTATAGCCCGATAAGTATAGAGTTTTATCTATAAAACAAATGTGTTTAAACCATTTATTATATATTTGTATATGGTTTCAATATATTTTCTCTTTGGGCTTATATTGAGCAACATCAATCATACTCAAACATTTCTGCAGCTGACAATCCCAATCCTAAATATTGCCTCTTGGCTGCTGGCGTCATGCATGTTGATTGATGAAGACAATGCCTCTTTGGACCTCTCTGTTGTTCACATGCGGCCCATCATACATAAAGTCACTTAAAGTACAATGCTGACCAAATGGATTTCACTACCAACATTCACTCCATCTGAAGCTCATTAATGGCCCAACCGAACTCGTATAATCCCATCTGGTGCTAGAGTTGAATGCTACATCATGTACCCGACCCGACTCATCTTTTCTCGACCCGACATATTTCGAGCAAAACAAGCTGGGTTTGAGTCCCGAACCCGACCACAAATGGTTGGTTATGAAGAGTAGTAGGTCGTTCATTAGGGATAGGTACCAACGTAGTGCAGGTCTAAGGCTCTTCGACGATCAAATCAGTATGTTCGAAATAGGCAACAGTACGTAGTAATTTATTATTTATATAATTGAGAAATGTGCATTCTTTTTGTATGAGTAGTTGAAGTGGTTTTGATTAATAATTTTGATGTGACATAAATACATTTATGTTTTGGTGCTGACACGTGGTATGTAGATGAATGATAGATGTATCCACGTGTCAGTTCATGTTTGACCCATTGCTAGAGTTGTTAGGCTGTGTAGGCTTGACCCAAATTGTTTTTCCAATTGTGTGGTTGTTTTTGGTCTTCTTTGATGTTTAGGCTTTAGGTAAATGGCTAATTGAGTATGGTCCAATATGGTGTCAACAACAATAAACATAATTTGGAATCGCAATATGAGGGATTATAATATATAAACTTTGCCATTAATAAGAGTCGGACTTGAGACTTCTCATTTAACGTATGGAGAAAAATATTATTCGACCATAATACTAAATGACAAATCTGAAAAATTATATATATATATATATATTATGTATCGACTTCATCATTAATAAGAGCCGAACTTGAGACTTACCACTTAACGTATGGAGAATAATATTATTCGGTCATAAGACTAAGTGGAAAATCTGACAAATTCTAAGTACTCAACCAATCCTTTGTTGTTTTGTTTTTTGTTTTTTTTTAACAATGATATTGGAGAGGAGAACACAATATATAATAGGTATAGTTCTTGTTCTTTACGAGAGTCTAACCTGAGTCCTCCGACACAATGTACAAAGATGAATACCACTAAGTCATAACACTAATAAAATAATATTATAATAACATACATATATATATATATATACACGTTAGGTATTAACTCGTTTTCATTAGTTTTAATTGAGGCATAAGACCTCTTACTACATAGTAGGGACAAATACCACTAGGCAGTATAGACCATAGTAAGAATGCCTTTTTTATGATATAATTATTTACTAACGTCTAAAAAATTTAGAGAACTGGCTCACACTTTCAAACAACGATATTGTCCCCAAGTTCAATCCTGAGATTTCGAGGGTTTAAGATGAACCTTAATAACGAAACTCCATAATTTTTCATCTCTCAAAGTGTCATATATATATATATATATGTGTGTATATATATATATATATATTTGTAAAAGACTATATTATACCAAACCTCACAAAAAATAAAACTACAACATGGAACAATAACTAGAGTGGCTTAAATTTTGTAATGTTGTTGATAAGCCATGTCGGCCCTCTGATTTTGGTAATGCCCTTGTTATCTGTTGGCTCATATGGAAGACTCGCAATGTCATGATCTTCTCAGGAAAAGAAACTAAACCTTTTAGTATTAGGATGATTGCTAGGTCTTGGATAAACTCTTACTTTAAATCAAACTTCTCAAAATTCAGGCGTGACAGATTGAGTTCGTATACTATTTGCTGGCAGGTTCTGATGATAGACTTGTTAAGCTTAACTTTGATGACTCAGTTGTTCATAATGGAATGCCTGCCTCCGACTATATTATTTGTGATTGGTGGGGCTTTCCTATCTTTGCAGCCACCAAGAATACTGGCTCCACTGATATTCTTTTTGCGGAAATCCATGCACTGGTGGATGGTCTTATGAAAGCTCTTTCCCTCAACTTTCAGGATGTCCAAGTCGAAGGTGACTCCAAAACCCGTATTGACGCGGAGAACGGTACCATTATTATTCCTTGGCGGCTTCATACTTTGGTTGCTCAAATTAAACATCTTCTGGTCAGCTTTGATTGCATCTCCTTCAAACAAATTTACCGAGAAACAAATTTTGTTACGGATGCCCTCGCTAAGTTTGGCCACAATCGCTGGGATAGCCTTTCATGAGATGCCTCTCTCCCGACTTGCGTTCGTAGAACTTGGTTTGATTTTTTTGGTGGTGGTTGTCCCCGTGATTTTTCTATGCAGTCTATTTTTTAGCATAAAAAAAACGAACAATAATCAATAGGAAAAAAAGATAGATTATTGGGTTTTTGGAAGTAGAGAAAACAAAAGAAAAAATTGAAAAAAATTATTAGAATTTAGGAAGGAAAAAAAAAAAGGCTGTGAAGTAGGAGCAAAAAGAAAAGTAAAAGAGGGAAAACTGTCAGCCTATGCGATTTGATTCTTAATCTTGGATTTTGTAAAGAATGGTAGAAGACCAACTCAACCCACTTTGGAAGGCATTTTACAAGTGTTCTTGGCTTTACATGATTATATATTATAATAACTTATCAATTATATATGCCTACCAAATATTTTGGGCTCGTCTTAAGGTGAGAGTTCGAGTCAGCCGTTTGATGGTCTCCAACTTACTAGAGTATTATAAGTATTTTCTGACAAGTATTTTCTGACTCCTCTTGAGATGAGAGTTCGAATCAGCGTTTGATTGTCCCTAACTTACCAGAACACTATACATACAGCCCAACAAGTATGAAATTTTAACAAAAAATAAAACATTAATTAAAAAAAAAAACTATGTATATGTTTTCAACATCAATCCTACTCAAACATTTCTCCTCCAATGTCACAACCCCAGTCCTAAATAATGCCTCGTGGCTGCTGGTGTCATGCATGTTGATTGATGAAGACAATGCCTATATTGGTAGTGTCATGTATATCTTCAGTCATGATCATGATTTTTTATTCTTTTCCTATTCTTATTTGGTGAACCTATCTAGAGAGAGAGAGAGAGAGAGAGAGACGTATACCATATATTCTCAGATTATATATTTTCATATTATTATAAGGATTCTCTGGATATAGAAGATAATGCAGATAACAATAATCCAGGCGATGCATTTATTCCCAACGTCTTTCACTTGCAAAATGAAGACTTTTTGAAATGTTTTCTGGGAATTTTGGGATGATGAGATTGGAAGAAGGCTAGCTAGCTATCTGTTCACCAGTTCATGCATCGACACATAATAACAGAATAATAATCATGGTACAGGCATCATCAAAATCATTCTCGAAATCTTAGCTACATATCGATTCTAAATGATAAGTGAATAAATGAGATGATGTATAAGTTTGTGAACAATAAAACTTCGAATTCAAACAGACATTCTGGTCACAATAGTATAATGATCAGATTGGGGTTATTGGTGATATATCGATACTGCTCATGTCTCTACGCCATGCCACGTTACAAGTTTTCCAAGATATATTGACTTCAGATTAATTCGATCGGTTCCCATTCTACATAAAATAGAATAATCTCAATTGAACGATAGTCTATTTACAGATTACATGCATAGAGTGATGTTTTACGTGACGTTTTAAATTATAAATCCATGGCCACAAAGAAAAAAGGATACGTATCCATGGAGGAAGAATTGTTTTCGGCCTGAGAAACTTACGCCAACGTTAATTAACTTTGTTTTGATGTAGTCTTACTACGAATTATATTTGTTGTCATCCAATCTTACGCCGAAATATTTTGTCGTCCATGTAATATTATGACAAAATATTTTGTTGTAAGTAATTTGTCGGCAAGTGATCTAGCCCAACAAAATGTAAATTTTTCGTTGGCTATTATCTTTCTTGACGAGCCTATAGTGACGATATAGTCGACAAATCTTTTTGTTGTTATAGACTTTTACCGACAAATTTTGGTCTTTGCCGATAAATAAATTTTGTCGACACAACAATTTTTTCTTGTTATGCTAGTGATATTTTGATTAAAGATTTCTAACTTAGGCTCCATTTGTTGTTTTGTTAAAAATTGTTTTATTTGAAAGTGATGCTGTAGAAATTTTTTTGGTAAAATAAAAGATCTTTTTTTTTCTTTGGAAAAACGATGGACTTTGACAATAATTTTACAAAAAACACTCCGCATATTGCTTTTGAAAGCTATTTTTAAAAAAATATATATTTTAATATATAGATACTTATTATAAAAATAAAATAAGGGAACAATTTAAGAAAAAAACACACACACAATTGAAGCATTTTTTTTTTTTAAATACAGCAATTCCAAACTCATCCTTAAGCCGTCATTTCATTAAACCACCGTTTTCGATCAATTCATGTCAAGTTTATGAAAGCATCCAAAAATGTCAAAGTGCTTGAGATATATCATATATCAAATCATAAAGTCTCTAACTAGTGGAGCAAAGTTTATTCCTAGCTAGTCTCTGACTTTGGAAAATAAATGAAAATTTGAAAAAAAAAATGTGTTTGATTAATGATAAAGTTCATTCTTGTTGTCCCCCTCTTCCCGAAAGAGTTAATTAATATCCACAGTATAGAATTATTTAATTAAAAATATTAATATCCCCAATGAGTTATCTACAGTATATAATCAATTAATTAAAAATATATTAATATTAATATCAATATAATTATCATATATATTCTTTATAATTTTATCTTGATTTACTACCACCATTAATGGCCGAAAGGTGGTAATAAAATCTTACATAATAATATCCATTTATGCATGATCGATTCTTATTCCAACATCCACCTTTTAACATTTAATTATTCATCTACGGACATTCCACAAGATCTGAATAGACTCAAACATATAAGGACCAAAAATACTAAAATTCGATCCATATTTGTCCCTAAAATTATTATTAGTTCACGTATTATAATGAAGTACGTACGTGTTGATCAGTTCGACGAAGAATGTAATTATGCTGCATGCAATTTGTTTATGGCATATATACAGTCACCATCATGCAAATCATCAGAGGCATTTTTCTTATCCAAACAAATATCTAGCTACTTTTTTCTTTTATCCATTTTCTTGTGTCCTTAAATTGTTTTCTCGATCCTTTTTTTTTTTCTCTCCAGTCTCCACCCTTTATAAATAGGCGCAAGAGGCCAAAGTCCACCATATCCAACCGCCTCACCAATCAACTCATCATATATATCTTACAAACAAACATCAACCTTCCCATTCCCACACAATATTCTGATTAGGTTACAGCTTTTAGGGTTTTGATTTGATCTGCATTGCTAGCGATTACTTCTTCTCCAAGAAACCGAATTACTAATCAGTTACTCTCAAATCTTAATACATGGAGAGCGTGAGAGAGTTGGCTACGGAGAAGGCAGCTGTGATCTTCACCAAGAGCTCCTGCTGCATATGCCACAGTGTGAAGACACTGTTCTATGAGCTTGGAGCAAGCCCCGCGATTCACGAGCTCGATCGGTACTCCAATGGCAGGGACATGGAGTGGGCACTGAGGCAGCTGGGCTGCAACCCTGCTCTTCCTGCTGTCTTCATTGGTGGCAAATATGTTGGCTCATCAAAGGACATCATTTCTTACCACGTTGATGGCTCTCTCAAACAAATGCTCAAGGACGCAAAAGCCATCTGGTTCTAGCAACCTACAAACCCTAGCTCCTATATATATATATATATATGCTAGTTAATTAACACTGTTAATTAGCTCTGATTAAGTATATTATCTATATCTATATATATAAACACAGAAAGAATCCCAATACCATGCTTAAAGAAAATGAGTATTGAGAGGTTTATTTAGCCTTTTTCTATTACGTATACATGTAATTTCCCAGCTGGCTACATCATCTTGTATGAAATGAAGTCATATCGATCATATGAAAAATATGATTCTTTGGGACTCGTATAATTCTAAAAATTTCTCATCCGAAAATCTTATGTTATACATATATATATATATATATGCATTACAAGTAAGGCAGATTAATATACTTTAATACGGCAGCTTAGGTATTTGCGAATGATATGCACCTTGTGCAATCCAATACGATAGTGCCACGTAGGAAAAATTGGGAGAAAAATTTGGAAGGTTTTCGTTTTATATATAAATATATATATATATGGGTTCATGAAAGATTGTTTGGATCATGCAGAACTATACATTAATAATTAATAGAAAAAAAAATCCACAAAGCATGTATATATATATATATATGTATATCACCACCGTTGATCATGATCAAGGTTTCTGTGGATCATTCATCAATGATCAAGATTATCCACTAGCTTGCCTGGTCCCTGTTTGATATGCTCTCAAAATCACATCTTGGCCTAGAAATTATGTCATTCTTGGCCTAGAAATTATGTCATTTCCTGTAGTTTTTGGTCTTTTGTAATACATTGAATATGAATCACTAAAATGGAATAATTCTCATATAGAAGATAAGAATATTTTCTTTGAATATATATATATATATATATATATAATTCATTAATTGTACTAAGCTGCTAACGTGCGTAGATTAATTAATCTCTATGTACGTTAGGATTCTATGTATCTATAAGTATACCAAGTTTTTAAACGATAGGATTCTGATATGCGAAGCAAAAAGGCGAAATGACTGGTTCACAATAATTAACATCTTGAATAGAGTTTGAGTTTGGCAACAACTGCCAACTGCAAACAATGAACTATTTGATGCCTAGCTAATTAAATATCTTGGACCTTGTATTCCAACAAATCCGAAGGGCCAAAATGTTCTCCAATAAGGTCTTCAAGAAAAAAGCAATTTCCTCTTTACAAAGTGAGAATCATAGAGATTTTGGATATATTCTTTTGCTCATCGATCGTCAATTGCTTCATGATTAACCATCTAATGAAACCTAGCTACTATATACAAAACTCACTGATATATTTTCTCGTTGGAGACTCGTAAGGTTGACCGGCTGGCTCACTTTTAAGAGATCGGAGGAATACAATCTGGCCGGGCCGGGCAGTCTCCTCGTATTCCTCCGGCCTCTTTATTTACTCTCTTCGAAAATATGTGGTTCAACTCAATTTCTATATCTACACCCACATATATACATGTGGAGCATATAGCTAGTAGCTCCTAGATAGCAAGTTGGAAAAAACCAGTCTTCATATATTCAATTGTGTGGGACTTAATTTACACACCCCCCTCACGTATGGGAACAAAGTCCCACATCTCAACACGCCCATGTGACAATGTGAATTCTACATCTACATCCGCCTATGTACATGTTGAGCAAATAGCTAGCACTCCTAGCTATCTCAACTCATGTGACGATGTGCATTCTATATCTACATCCACATATACATGTGGAGCATATAGCTAGCAGCTCCTACCTAGCAAGTTGGGAAAACCAGTCTTTATATATTCATTTGTGTGGGACTTTACACGCCCCCTCGTGTGTGAGGTCAAAGTTCCACATCTCAACACGTCCATTCATTTATGTAGGACTTTACAGGCCCCCTCACGTGTGGGGGTAGTCCCACATCTGAACACGCCCATGTGACGATGTGAATGAGTTATGGGTATGTATGACACATGTGGCGGTTAAACTTATCACGTGGAATAACTCTGCTATAATACCATGTAAAAAATTGAGGTTCCGCCTCAAAATCAATTGGCAATGGAGGGGAGGGGGAATAGTCTAAGATTGTATAAGACACAAATTATAATTATATTTTTCCGATGTGAGATTTTTTCCTCACATCATATCTCAACAGATATTACTGATGTAATAACATTTCGCTTACTGATTTAATAACATCTCGCTTCCTTGACCACTTAACATTTCGTTTTTCGATTAACTAGTTTCGCATGTGTCTCAGAGCGACCAATGCATGTGAACGGAATATCGCAGCAAGTTGGTGGGCGCAGCACATGAGAATCACAGCCACCGAAAGACATCTATCTCATTCCCCATCTTTCAGCACAAGGATTCAAGGAATTGGTGATTGAGAGAATCTGGTATAAATGGACACCTTTTCTTATTATTTGCTTCCATTAAATTTCGAGAAACCCTAAGTCTAAGAAATGGTGCCTAAACGATACACGTACGCAATTATAAATTGATATTTATTTACAAGTTACTCAAGCACGTACTGCATGCAAGAAATAAATCGGCCAGACACCAAATTTGTTTATTAGCTTAGTAGCTAGTGTACGTGTGTGCTAAGTCTCCATCTTAAAAAGCAGCTTTTCTTTTCTTTAATTTATTTCTTTTATGTTTGATCGAGCATCTAAATAAAGACCATCTCCTTTTGAATGTTCTTGTTCAAAAGAAAGCAGTCCAACCTGAGTCCATCTCTATAAATAGTCCACCACGAGACCTCAAATATATTCAAAGCAAAAACCCTAGCTAGCTATAGCTTCAAACTCTTCTCTCTTTCTCTAGAATTCGATATATCCGAAACCCCATTGGGTCGAATTCATTTTGAATTCGATCTCATGGTTCTGATCTCATCGGGTCTTAAATAAACGAGTAGTGTCTTAATTAAGTAGTAGAGTGCCCCGTTACTTTTTCATTTTCTTGTTCTTTATTTTTTTTTCCATTTAAGGCAAAAGATGGAGAAAGTAACGAGATTGGCATCAGAGGAGGGGGTGGTGATATTTAGCAAGAGCTCATGTTGTCTTTGTTACACAGTCAACATTTTATTCCAAGAGATCGGGGTGAGCCCGGTGGTTCATGAGATTGACATGGATCCTGACGGCAGGGAAATGGAGAAGGCTCTCACGAGGCTCGGTTGCGCCACCCCAGTGCCCGCCGTGTTCATCGGCGGCAATTTGGTTGGCTCCACCAACGAAGTTATGTCCCTCCACCTAAAAGGCCAACTCACCCCGAAGCTCAAGCCTTACCAGCAGCAGAACATGTCCTAAATATTAATTAAAACTATCAAAAAATAAATTGGCTCAAAAAGATTAATACTCTAGTGAGCTCTATATATGTAGTGCTTTTAATTTTTTTTTTAAGGATTAAAAAAAAAGTTATGTAGTATGTAATTTCATGTATCTTAGTCCCCTGTAACATTTGATCATCATCTGCTATATATCTTGTAATCTATTTCCTGTTCTTAATTAATGAAGTTTAGCTTTACAATTACTTATTTTGGGCTTATTTAATTATAATATACGATGAAATAACGTATTCAAAAAATCTAAAATAATTGAAAGATATATATTATTTTTCCATCTTTTCCGCTTTTCTATTTCTACTATTTTGCCGGAATTAGAATTAGATTATTAAGTTTCCTTTTATGAAAGAGACTTTATACGGGAACTCGGGAAGCATAAACACATATATGGAATATCCTTCGAACAAAGTAGACTGGCCGGGCACTCAGAACTTCTAAAAAGAATCGAAACCAAACGACGAAAAATATCTAGGATTTGAGATTAGCAGCCACAGCTTGCTACGCACACTTAATTTTATAGACTAAGATAAACATGTAAATTATCTGAAAATTCCGGCTAACTTCAACAGAAAAAAAATTGAAGCAAATGCAGTGAAAAATTCCCTAAGATTGAGTAAAAATCCAGACTTTTAAAGGCAGCTATTTACACATGAATTGAAGAGAAAAAAAAAACAATTTTTTAACTTAGAAGGAAAAAAAGATGTATTTTTTGGAGGCAGAGAATCTTCAGCTTTTTCAAAGACCACAAGGAAAGGTGCAACGTATATATATATATTCGTTTCCTCTTAGCACTTGGTGTTCCTTTTTCTTAGATTCTCAATCTTAATTTGCTCCTCTCCCTCCAACGATCCCCTGATGTTTGGCAGTCAGCGTCAAACATTATTATTAGTGTGCGGAGCAAGCTGGAAACAGCATCTCCGATACACAATCTTTTCAGAAGTCACAGTCACATATAAAGAATACGACAGTATACGTAGAAACAATGTACATTATGTACCCGTTTTCGTACTCGAATTCGACTACGTAAACTTAATTATGTTTGTGGTTAGCTTAGGTCATGTTGGCTTTAGTTGGTACATATGGTGGCACATTCCACCGTCTTGGGCTAGGGTGTGTTTCAATCAACTCGAAATTGAATATTCGAATAAAAAAATTATATAATGTTAGCTTATATAGCATAACTTATATTAATTCGTTATGCACTTAAATAACAGCATTGTGAATTTTTTTAGAGATCGATAGTATACTATCTTATCTATGTAAAATGAGAGCTTCTTGTAATTTAAGTGTTTTATATTATATTTATTGCATAATTATTTTTTGTTTTTTGCATAATTATGAAATATATATATTTTTTTTCATTAGTTGTATTTTTTAAACCCATAAAATTAACCTAATATTGTTAAAATTTAATTTAAAAAATTACTTTAATTTTTAATCCACTCTATTTTTAATTTATGGATTCGTGGCCGATGATGTACATACGTGCCACATGCAGTGGGGATATGAAACTATGGAAGTGAAAATTAACATTTGCATATATGTTAAATACAAAGACAGTTAACTAGTTAAGTAGCCTAAGTACTCTTCATGATTCCTCAATAATGGAATGAGACAAGCCTGAGTGGGGCGCTGCTTAGAGAATCACATTAGAACAGAGATTCTTTTGTTGGATATTTTGCTCATCAGTCGATCCTCAGAATTTGAATACATTGTATTATTTGGGTTTAAGGTTTGAGTTATAATACATTTCAAGACTAAAAAAAGAAAATACAATATATAATGAGTGATTTTACTCCTTATAAAAGCACGACTTATTCGATAAAAGGCTACACCTATCAGACTGTTTATGTAGTACTTGTAAGTTGGGGATAATATTGATGTTCGAGAGAATGAGCCGCTAGTCTGATTATATATCGTTACATAGTATCAGAACAGGTTTTGGCTAGGTTAAGATGGGTCGTGCCCCGAGCTATCATGTTTACTACTTATTCTTACTACCACACTTAAATAAACCTATGTGACATTAATACAATATAAAATGAGTGGTTCTATTTCTAATAATATCGAAGTTTTTTTGATAAAATCTCACCTCTATTGGACTGTACATATACTATTTATAAATTTAAGACAATATCAATATCCGAAAGAATGCATCGTTGACCCGACTTCGCGATAAATATTAGATACATAGTGTTATGAGATACCTCTATTATATAATAAAATGTATAACTAGTATCTTAGCAAAGTGCTTTTTTGTTTTTTTGTTTTCCTCTCCTCTTTGGTTCCATCTTTCCGCATCCTCCCTAGCAATTCGGGGCCAGCTTGACCTTTTCTGTGGCGGCTTCCTAACCATACTAAAATCTTAGCGGTGAGGTCCATCTGAGCTACGCTGAGCGCCAGCGCACACGAGCGAAGCCGGTCGAAGTTTTGACGAGCACACCCCTTTAGCCAATCAGATTTCGACGCGTCACTATCCTCAGACCATAAGAGGGGTACTAATTCGAGACAGTCAGCAGAAAGCCTCCTGTCTACACGTGGCGGGATATCAGGTGGAGTTTAAGATCGTACACCCGCCGATGAGTACTAGAAATCGCAGTTTGTTATCATCGCCCGTTCTTTCGTTCTGGGCTCGATTTGCTTACCGCCTGTTTGG
This sequence comes from Prinsepia uniflora, assembly GCA_032719365.1. Classification (NCBI taxonomy): domain Eukaryota; kingdom Viridiplantae; phylum Streptophyta; class Magnoliopsida; order Rosales; family Rosaceae; genus Prinsepia; species Prinsepia uniflora. The sequence continues at coordinate 937,088 of CM064870.1, forward strand.
TTGACGAGAAAATGAAGGATAACTGCGGAGAATGTGAGAATTTTCTTCGGTTCTTAACTACCGTTTCGTAGCATTAATCTTGATTCCACGAATCACTGTAAATCGAGTTTTCTGCTTTTTTTATGCCTCCGAATTTTGAGTTTTTGTATGTATTTTTTGTTAGAGATTATTATACAGATTGCATCGTGTAATTTAGTTGGAAAGAACGTCGTGGATTGCACATTCTTTATATTCTGAATTCGATTCGGAAATTGTGATTCTATTTTTGCGGATATTGACGGCATGAATAGATTCGGCATTGTATTATTTTGCAGAGAACATCAATGAGGTGCTCACTGGGTTGGATTGCTTATCAAGCCCTTGATTTGGATGTACAGCTTCTGCATCATCTTACCACCCATAAAAGTCGATCATCTTTTGACGGATTCGAGGAGGTCAGTTTGAAATCCAGCAATTTCCTTTTCCTTTTCTTTTGGGAAAAATAAGATAAAAATCTGATTCTGTTTGTTATAGATTGTGATGATTTATGCTTATGATACGTGAGACTCAATTGTCAAATATGGCGGCCAAAATTCGTATGATTACGGTATCCGGTTGGTTTAGCAATTTGATTTGTGGGGTATCTGGAAAATTGGTTTAATTTAGTTCCTGTTGTGTTTCAGTTTAGCGATGGATGTTAAATTTGAAAAGGGAATGAGGGTTTCTTTTGTTCTGTTTTGCAGGTGGGTCGGGGGAGTCTGAATTGTTTGGGGAGTGGGAGTCTTGTGTTTGGGTTTTCAAGTTTGGGGAAGAAGAGAGAAGGAAGGGCTTTTATGAGATGGGTCAAAGAGAGGAAGGCATAGAGATTAAGTTCAGGATTTATGATGGGGCAGATATAGCACACAAGACTTATGCATCATCTATGACAGTTGGAAATCTTAAGAAAAGGCTACTTGCTGAGTGGCCTCAAGGTAATTTTACCCACACCCATTTGTTCCTTTCTTTGTTCCTCATGTGACACTATGCTTGCTAACTTCGACTTTCATCAACTTGATTTGCTTGAAATACTGGATCTTTATGAACTCATCATAGCATTAGCATGTATATGTACATATGTCAATTCGTTTTCGCTTGCAAATTAGAGACAGACATGCATACAAAGGAACTTGTCACGATGAAATTTATGCGTTTTAAGTGCTTTTGGTTTTGCCTAATGAATGGAGCTTCAACCGTTCAACGTTTCGACTGCTGAAACAGCGAAAACAGTGACACCTAAGTCACCAAATGAAGTGAAACTCATCCATGGGGGAAAAGTCTTAGAGAATAACAAGACGCTTGCCGATTCCAGAATAAGCTTTTGTAGCCAGCCTGGTGTTGCTGTAATCGTGCATGCGGTTGTACAACCTATTGTACCCAAAAACAAAAAGACAGGTTCATTGGTTCAACAAACCCTTCATTTAATCTTTGAAGTTTGAGCTTTGATCGCTCAAATATATATACTTGTCTTGTTAACCAATTCATTTTATTTCTATTGATACATTGAATTTCGGGTATGTTCATAGATGATCAGTGCCTAATTTATGCAATGACTGCGTTTTGTGCAGATAAAAACCAGAAAGAAATGCAGAAGATGAATTCTTGCTCTTGCACTCTTCTTTAATCTGGGTATCGGGTTCTGTAGCTTGGATTTCAGACGAAGAACCTAGCTTAATTCTCAGAAATTTTTTCATTTTTTTTTCTCATATTTGATGAAAGTGCAGTGTAAGATTTTGAAATAACATCTAGAGTCAAGCAGTTAGGTTACCTTTGTTACTTTAGACTGCTATATTTTTGTTCCAGACGACTGCTCTTTTGTCAAACTTGTGTTGTTGGGGGTTGAGACAAGGGCATCATAGATTTCTCTATGACAGGTGCTAAAATAGAAAGTTTTTGGAATAATTGGAGTAAATAAAATCGTATATTTGTAATTTTTTTTTATATAAGAATCGTATATTGTAAATTGAAATAATTGCAATAGTAATTTTGGATATTGTGGAATCCCAATGACAGTACTAGATAGGGGTGTGCACAGTTTGGTTCGATACGGATATTGACAATATCTAAATCCAAACCGTTAAAATCTTAACGGTTCGATACGGTTTGGATTTTATAAAATTAGAAATAAAACCGTTTCGATCCAAACCGTTACTAACGGTTCAGTTTGGATCGAAACGGTTTAAAATCGTTAAGAAATAGAAAAAAAATAAGGATATAGAAAAAATAAAGATACAAAAAAAAATTAATACTCAATATTCAAAATTTTATATATTAAGCTTGCTAAGTATTGAATTGCAAATATTATCACTATACTAAGATTTATCAAACACAAAAATTATTTAATAATTTTTTATTATACTCTTATATGAGTATACATATTCTTATATAGATATATCTAGGTATCCTTTTATTTTTATTTATTTTTACTTTGTATTAATAATAGATTTAAACGTTAATAAAAATTAATATATTACTTAACGGTTCGGTTTGGATTTAACAGATTTCCAAAATGAAAATCCAAATCCAAACCGTTACTAACGGAACGGTTTGGATTCTCAAACCGTTTGACTTTTATCTGGTCAAACCTAAACCGTTGGATAAATAACGGTTTGAAGCGGATCAGTTAGCGGTTTTAATGGATTCGTGCTCACCCCTAGTACTAGACCTTCCCAAATAAATAAATACTCATAGAATTTAGACCGACTGAACAAGTAATTAAAATAAAATGTAAATTATAAAATCAAAGAATCGTAATAGACTTTCAATAAAGTAATGAAAATAAAAACGCTAGTGAGTTTAATTCAATTGATTATAGTCTTGACTTGTAAGTAATTGATTAGACCGAATTTAGTTCAGTTTGTTCCAGTGTTAATTTGTACGCAATTAGTTAAACCAAATGACATGACAAACTTTGTTTTATTTCAAAAATCTTGATTGAACCTGTAGATTTAGGCCGAGCTACTAGAGCAGCAAGGGCTAATGGCAAGTGGTAGGCTCCAAGACAAATGAGAGAGAGCTATCAAGTTTTCAGGTAAGAAGAAGTATCCACTTCCTTCATTTAGATGTTAATTAAGAAATATGATTGCACTATTTTGTTTATATTTTTAAAATCATTTGGTTTTAGAATTTTTATTAAGAGTATTTTGGTCATAAAATTTTAATCCTCTTAACCTTATTTCTATTATTTTAATCCTCGACGAAGATATTCTTTAAATTATTTAATAGTTAAGGATATAATATTAAATTTATAATTAAAAATAATAATAAATATTTAATGGAAATAGTGGGATAAAAAGATAATATCTCAGGTAATTAATATTCTTATTATTATTTTTTAAAGTTAATTATTTTTTTATAATTTTTTAATAAAAATAGAAAAATAAATTAGCAATTGTATTAGTAGGTACAGGAGTCGAGAAATTCTACCTAAAAAAAATATTCATAGAATTTAGACCGATCAAAGGAGTAAATAGAAAAAGAAAATGAAAAATAAATAAATAAACAAACTTGAAGATATAATTGGGCCTTTGCTAGATTAGGCAAATTAACTAGGTGCTGGGCCAAGTTCCAACCTTTTTACGGTCTTCAGACATTGGCATCACCAATACCAGTAACCACCACAATCTTCAGCAATTCAGGCATTGATTCAACCGACAATCAACCGTACCGATGGGAGACTCCACCGCGCCGCTTCCGACTCAGAGTCGACAAGATTTTGGAAAATTAGAGCACGGGTAAATATCTCTCACAAACCACAACGCCCTTGTCATGTTTCGTGTTCTCGTCGGAAATTTGTAAATGGCCGCCGCTAATCTGCTATTCTTATTCTGTTGCATGTGGGTTTGGGTTTAGATGCGACCATTATAGGAGACGATGCAAGATTCGAGCCCCTTGCTGCGACCAGATTTTCCCTTGCCGCCACTGCCACAACGAAGCCACGGTCTTCAATCTTCATATATAATTATATTATGCGCGCGCTTATATATTCATGTGTATTTGGGGGAAAAAAATTCTTAATTTTTTTTGTTCGTTTTGTGGTTTCTAGAGCTCCCTAAGCGAGCCCGAAGATCGCCATGAACTTGATAGACATGAAGTGAAGCAAGTATGCTCCTTTTCATTAACTTTACTTACTTTCACTATTCTATCTCTTCATAGCTATGATTATGTGTTATTGTCGAACGCCATTCATTTTATTGAGTTTTGCAATTGCTTTTTCATTGAGTTTTGCAATTGCTGTTTTAGGTTGTATGCTCCGTTTGCAACACTGAACAACAGGTTCGATGTGGGCACTTGCTTTGAGAATGTCTTATGTGTAAATTAATGCTATTGGACCATTCAAATGAATTAATGTTGCTTGCATTCACAGGTTGCCCAGATCTGTTCTAATTGTGGTGTTAAGATGGGTGACTACTATTGCGACATTTGCAAGTTCTTTGATGATGATGTAAGATAATTAGTTTCAATCAATCATCTTTCGATTAATTAGAGTGTAGAGTTAAATTTGAATATTGGAATACCACTCTTCAGGTGTTAAATTTTAATATTTAATATCACGTATACTGTTTGTTAATTATGCAGATCGGTAAGGGGATATTTCATTGCAATGAGTGCGGAATTTGTAGGTTAGCCAACTGGTTATTTTTGCCTTGTATTGTTTTCTGCTTTTTGGATCATGTCCTTTCAAACTGAACTGTGGCCATTCTTGAATTTTGCTTATCAGAGTCGGTGGTCGTGAAAACTTTTTTCATTGTCCAACATGTGGTATGTACTTACCTTTTTTTTGGCTGGATTTTTATTATCGTTTGTAATCTTTATATTTCTAATGCCTGTTATTTAAATTTTCGATCATACTTGTCTTCTATTGCACCTTCAGCTGTACCATGCTTATATCTTCACATTTTAACTTGGAGAGAAGAAAAATCGTCCATTTTATAGGATACTGAAGATTAGTTGGGTCCTATTACTCAGAGAATTTAATTTTGGGGCTACAAATTTGACACCTACTATTGAGGCATTTAAATCCCTCATTTTCTGTAAGTGGGCAAAGAGTGAACAAATACTTTCTTCGGAAGTATGATAGAGATAGCAGATCCATCGGTTGGCAACATGAGATGTATGGGTTGGGACTCTTTATGATCTTTATGATCCCCAGAAGTATTCTTAATGTTTTGGCTGGTCTAATTAGATCACTTGTTCTGGGAAAGTTAGGATCCTTTTACTTTTGGGAATGGTAACACAAGGGCGACTGGAGGCTGCATTTTGAGACTGATTTCTACTTTTATAATGTTCCTTGCATGAAAACAGGTTCTTGCTATGGCATGGCATTGCGTGATAATCACTTTTGTGTAAAAGACTCAATGAAGAATCAGTGCCCTGTTTGTCTTGAGGTTTGTGATTATCTAAAGTTCCACAAAATTAAATAAGATAAAAATTCCTGTGTTCTAACGACTTTGTTATAATCCTAACAGTATCTTTTTGACTCCGTTAAAAGCACAACAATTATGAAGTGCGGACACACAATGCATATGGAGTGCTACCAGGAGATGCATAACCAGAATCAGTTAACTACATCTTATTCTGAGATAAATAATTATTAAGTAAATTTGATGAGGCAAACAGTAGGGTCTTTTTTTTTCTTTTTCTTGTCATAATGTATTTTGGATTTACCATCCAGGTCTCGCTGTCCCATTTGCTCCAAGACAGTGCTGGAAATGTCTCCTATGTGGAGATTGATGGATGAGGAGGTTTGTGTTTTGCTCCTGTTGTTTCCCTCGTTAGTCTTGTATCTTACCTTAAATTTGTGTTTACAAATCATTGTGATTCACCTTTTAGGATGATTTGTGACTTTGTCTTTTTCTAGAAGCAGGTACTCTTCTCCCAAAGGGAACAGTCCTGCACGGGAACTGTTCCCTGCCCCCATTCTTAGACACAGTAAACATTTTGGAATTTTCAAGTGTTGGTTCATACCATGTTTCGTTCCCCATTTGTGCTTTTAATGTTTTTTGGTTTCTATAAAGACCGGATTTTCACCTTTCATGGAATCAGCATCCCCAAGTTTTGTAGGAGAATTTAGGGTATTGCATGTGCTTAGCATACATTTCTGATAAGTGTCTTTTGTTCTTTAGAAAAATAAAACCATGCAAGAAAACATCTGGATCGTGTGTGCCTTGTATTTTCTTCAAATGATTGAAAGAAGTGTGGCTTTGCATAACTTGTGTGATCATCTTCTATCACATATAAATCCCTATCCTCAGTCCTCTGTTTAAATTTTCCCCCTCCCCTCCTAGTTAGGGTTATGCACCTAGTTATAGATTTCTTTTAGAGGTTATCAACTGCTCTCTGCCTTTTAAAAAAAAAAATTATTTTTGCTGTCTTAGTGGTTAGGGATCACGGTTGCTACACACCTTGATTCTATTGAGTAGATCAAACTATGTGGTATTTTGTGGCTTGTGATATTTATATTTTCTGCCTGCTGCTTGTTATCTCACGCAACATTGATTCTGAAGTAGTTTCTTTTGGATGATAGATTGAAGCCACTCCCATGCCTGAGGAATACCAATATGAGGTAGTTGGTTTATCCCTTTCCCTTTCATCCCTTAGTTGACTTAGCCATAGGCCCATAGGCCAATAGTATATTATACAAATCGACCATGCCTTATGTTATACTTGTGCATCTACGTACCTCGTTGTACATCAACTTTCTTTGTCGACGGTCTTTGATCACCGAATGCTTTTTGGTTTATAACACTCAAAAACTGTACATTACTTTTGCGTTTCTATATACCTTCTGATTTTTGACCTGTTCACTAGCATATCGCTCTACCATGCCACTTTCGTGCACAACTTGTTTGAACTTGTTGCATTGCTACTGCTATTTTCCAGGTATCCATTCTTTGCAACGACTGCAACACTACTAGCACCGTCCCCTTTCACATTTTCGGGCACAAGTGCATTAACTGCAGTTCATATAACACCCGAAGAACTTCAGCTTCAGGTCATCAGTGACGTTCTTTTATTAGAAAAATTGGGACAGAATGTGCAAAGGGTATGCAATTCACATTAGACTTCTTCACTATATCTGCTTGCTTTATTTTGACTTAGGATAGAGAGTCCTCTTCTGCCTTTACTGTTTGCACACCAAGTGTATGGCAGCTGCTGTAATTGACTAGCTCCTATTGGTTCATCCAATTTCTATCAAATCATCGAATCATTCGTGAATTTAGAGTACTCTGTTTTTCACTAAAATTGTCCATTTGCAACCTGACGGTGTTTATAATAACGTAGTTAGACATAGACCGCCTCATCTGTTGATGATCTGAGTAGTTGTGCTGGAAGTTACATAAAATTGACATGAATTTTCCTGGACAAATCGGTTGGTCCCCTATCGTATAATGAATTGGGACCAACTTCGGTTGAGGGAGATACTACAGCCTGGGCCTAGATTATTGTGGATTATTCTGTGCTTTCGTCTCCCAACTTTATGTGATATGTTGACTCTTCCCCCTTTCGTGAACAAACCGGGTTTTTCATGAAGTTATTGAAGAGGGACCCCCCATTCACGAATTTTCGTCTCGAAAAGTATCCACCAACAGTGTGATACTTTATTGCATTTTAATTTTTTTATTTTAATGTTTTCTTAATTTTTTATGAATTAAATTTCTAAACTTACATTTCTTAATTTAATATTTTATTTTATTTTTATATCTTTTGTTTATGTTTGGAGTTTTTTTTTTTGGGTTCTCGATAACCCTACCCTCACTTTGTTACAAGTATTACTCGAGTTAAAAGAGTCATTTTGTTACAAAAAAAAAATATAATATCGCGAAATAATACTCTTCATTATGCAAAATATTTGTAAATAAAAATTAGGGGTGGACACGAATCCATTAAAATCGATAATCGATCCGTTTCAAACTGTTATTTATTCAACGGTTTAAGTTTGATCGAATAAAAGTCAAACGGTTTGAGAATTCAAACCGTTCCGTTAGTAACAGTTTGGATTTGGATTTTCATTTTGGAAATCCCTTAAATCCAACCCGAACTGTTAAAAAATATATTAATTTTTATTAATGTTTAAATCTATTATTAATACAAAATAAAAATAATAGAAATAAAAGGATACTTAGATATACTCATATAAGTATATGTATACTCATATAAGTGTATAATAAAAAATTATTAAATAGTTGGTGTGTTTGATAAATCTTAGTATAGTGATAATGTTTGCAATTCAATACTTAGCAAGCTAAATATATAAAATTTTGAATCTAGAGCATTGATTTTTTTTTTTTGTATTCTTATTTTTTCTATATCTTTATTTTTTTATATTTCTTAACGGTTTTATTTATAATTTTAGAAAATCCAAACTGTATCGAACCATTAAGATTTTAACGGTTTGGATTTGGATATTGTCAATATTCGTATCGAACCGAACCGTGCCCACCCATAATAAAAACACCATTTAGTGGGGAGAAATTTCAAGATTACTCATTATTTTATAATGGAAGTTAATTTTGGCAATTCGTAAGTTTTTTGTTGCACACTCTTATCCTTATTATTATTTTCGTTTGAATCAAACTTTTTGACTTACTCTTTATCGACAATACCATATCATAATCAAAATTGAGAGATTTTCTATTAATTTAAAAAGAATGTTATTTAGATACTAAATTAATTATGTTAAGTGACTATATTAATGTGGTATTCTATTTACCACAAAATGTAAGTATTAAATGATTTAATTTATTGAAATCATATAATTTATTGGTTGTTATAACAATGTGGTCACTAACACTGGTGAATTAAATAAAAAAAACTTACATTTTCAACATGTCTGATTCCCAATTTAATTTATTTATTTACATAATTAATTTTTGTTCTGAAATAATTTAATAGTATTTAATATATTCTTAATTTGTTAAATTTTGTCTTTAAAAGAAAATCGTCAAGGGGGGGCCTAACTGCCTAGACGTCAAATCCCTATCAACCGTCTAAAAGCACTTAGCGTCATTTTGAATATTGTGTAAGAATGTGGATGTATAATGGAGCAATCTTGAACGGCTATTTCCAGGAAAATAGAAGAACTCCCAAATGCTTTACTTAAGCAAATGAAAGAAAAAAATAAAATTTATCAATTCGAAAGAAAAATAGACAAGTTTGAAATTTAATTCATTGAAAAATAAGAAAAAATTAATGTAAAAAATTAGAGTATAATAAATAGTTTGTGGGGTTAATTTTTTTTTATTAAAACTTGTTGGAACTGTTGCATATTAAAATAGAGTTAATAATAATGTCGACGGTCGACGTGGAAGGTCAGCCACCATATCAACATTTGAGCTTTTACTTTTTTAAAAAAAATTTATTTATATTCTCCTTTATTCCGAGTCCACATAAAACGCTATTGGAGAGACGTCACCGCCAAAACTGCAACTGCTAAGACCAAAAGGTGAAAATAATCACTTTCCGATAGGCCAATTCCTTCTGTAAAGCAGCCAAAAATCAACCAACCCGTTCTTGTTCGTCAAGTAAAAGATAAGACCTATCTATCTCGGATTAATATCTCGAAATTCAGATAAAGTAGGGATATTTACACCTAGATTTGAAAACCCAGAAGTCCCCAAAAACTCAAAATTGAGCTAGAAATGAATGGTTCTTCAAGAAATGAAGAAGCTGAGGCACCGGCGGCGACCCAGAACCAAAAGTGTCTCTGCGATTACTGTGGAAGCTCAATGGCTTTGCTCTACTGCCGAGCGGACTCAGCCAAGCTCTGCTTCTCGTGCGACCGTGAGGTTCACTCAGCCAATCAGCTCTTCACCAAACACACTCGCTCACAGCTCTGTGACGCCTGTGGCAAATCCCCTGCCTCCATCTTTTGCACGACCGAGGGCTTTGTTCTGTGTCAGAACTGTGACTGGGAAAGCCACGACCTTTCGTCGTCGGAGGTGCACGATAGGCGGCCTCTTGAAGGGTTCAGTGGGTGCCCCTCTTTGAATGAGTTGCTTGCGGTTGTTGGGTTTGAGAATATGGATAAAAAAGCTTTGCTTTTGAGTGATGAGAGTGGCGGCGGTGGCAGCTGCGGCGGCGCCGGTGGTGGTGGATTTTCGGGAGCTGGGTTTGATGGGTCGTTGGATTTGGATGATGGGTTTTCAGATTTGTTGGTTTGGGACACACCTTCTGTTGTTAGTCTTGACGATTTGATCGTCAGCAATCCTGCTTATAAATTTCAGGCTATGGGAGTTCCTCCTCTGCCTAAGGTAAAAAATTGAACCTTGTAAAAAAAATACTAGTGGTTTATTTCACAAACAAAGCAAATTAAAATATTGAATTCGAAACCCTTCTTCCTAAATCCTAATTGAGATTATATTAATATAGAATATTATTCCTATAAAAAAACAAAACTTCAGTAGTTTTTCAAGTAGCTCATGATTGTGATGTTGCTCATCTACTAAAAAATTGATTTTTTTTCCTTCTAATTTTTACAATTTGTTTCATGGAATCTAAATTCTTTATTGTAATTAATCTGTACACTAAGGAATTGATTGGTTCTCAAATTTTGATTTGTTTATCTCTTCATTTTGCTCCTTTGTTTCTTTCCAAAGACAAATACTTTCCAAAGACAAATAATTAAAAGAATTTGGAACCATGTGTGGTTTTATTGCGAATTTGACATGGCTCAGGATGATGTTGTCAGAATCGCAATGCTGCGTGTGGTCGACACAAGGAAGAAATTCTTCGTCAGCTTCGTGTACTTATCAAGTCTGAACCCAATTTTTTTACTGAAAATATGGATGTCAGACCCCTTAAACCGGGCTCCCAATCCCTAACGTCGTCCGAACAGAATATGCAACCGGAAAGTTTCTTTAGAGGTTTTGGAGGTGCCGCAGAGCCAGCTGCATTTCCTGCCCATGAGGTATATCTATACTTATATATATATAAATATATTCTATATATATATATGTATATATGTTGCATATTGAAGTTGAACAATGGTAAAGTGATTCTTTTGATGCTTCTGGCACATGGGTTTCAGTTTAATGACTGTGGCAAGGCTGAAAATCATCGAGATACATTTCCGAAAGCATTAGAAAGGAGCAATCTTCAAGTTTGCGGTGTGGTTCCTGATAACACAAAACATTCAAATCACCATGAGAGTTCCAGTAATGCTAATAATGATGGTAACAATGGAGGGCAACTGAATTCTGAGGAGTCTTCAGCTTTTGCCAAAGTTTCTGCTACACATGAGCACTTGAGCAGCCAAAATCGAGAGACTGCTCTCTCGCGGTACAAAGAGAAGAAGAAAACAAGAAGGTATCATCTTTCGCAGAATTTCGAATTCATTTTCATGGTATTATTTGTCATAAATAATGATTAATCATATTCATCGTTTGACGTATGTAATTTGGCAACATAAACCAGGTACGAGAAGCACATCAGGTACGAATCGCGTAAGGTGAGGGCGGAAAGTAGGACCAGAATTAAAGGGCGCTTTGCTAAGGTTGAAAACTGATGAATAGAATGGTAAGAAAAAAGATCGGAGTTTGTACCGAGAGCCGGTCGGCCGGAGAAGATTACTGTGAGTCAATGTACTAAGTAGGTTTTGAAGCTACAGGGTTGATCCTCTGCTGGTTTAGTTCTGAAAAATGTAACCTCTTGTATTTGTATTAGAGTAAGGCAGGTTCTCCTTTTTCTAGTGATCAAATTAGATAATAGAAAAACTTTTCACTCAAGGTACCTCTTGAATACCTCGAACATTGACTTTAGTTACAAAATGAGCCGTAAACTTGATTTTGTACAAGATTGACTCTACCTCCTCTTATTAACAGCATAGAATGTTCCTGTAAATTATGGCCTTCGCCTGGAATGTGAGCAAATATATCATGTGGGTTGCTCAAACATGCTTTGGTTATCTTACGTGGAGCTGAATTTGATTTTTTCGGTGTTCTCGTTGAAACACGCGGGCATACTCCTTGCTTCTGGGGATATTGATCCCAAGTTCGAGTCCTTAAATCCCAAATCCCAGACCTCACCCGCTGCAATTTCCCTTTCATTTTCCTCCTGTCGTGCAAATCGAAGAGTAAAATGGTCATGTTTGAGTTCCTCCTAAGTGTATGGTGTTTTTGCTGTTTTGCATATGTAAATCATTGATAAGTAGAAAAAAAATTCCAACATTCTCATAATTTTGATATGGAAGAGTATTGTGCTAAAAAAAAGTAGCTAGAATCTGAAAATCCAAATGCACTTTGGTTTTCAAGTACATATGTTTGATTCCAAGCACATATTAAAGAAAGTAATAATGCTATTTGGACTCTCTAAATTGATCACATTTAGTGACCATGTTGATATGTCAATAAATGAATGGTATTATTTTAATAAATGAAATTTTTCTATATTTATATTAGACCATTCATTGATTGCTACATCAACATGGTCACTAAATGTGATCAATTTAGAGGGTTCAAATAGTATTGCCCTAAAAAAAAGACAGCCAGGTTGACCATGTAATAAATTTTCGATCAGGTCATGTAGTTGATTTTGGTAATTAAATTCTTGGCCAGATCGACCTTGACAATTTAATTCTCGGCCAAGTTGTATCGTTTTTATAATTCGGAAAATATTTGGCCAATTATAGTCGCACTTCAAACTTGTGTTCTACTACTAGTTTGGCCGGGTTACAGATTATATGAAATGTGTTGCATGATATTAAATTCTATGGACACAGTCCATTTTAATGGTCTTTAGACCAAGGAATAAAGCAATGGTCACTAATGGTCTATTTAGTCAAATTGGGGTTGGGTCTTCGCTTTACTAAATCTAGTTTCTCGACCCAACCCAAAGCTTGAAAGAAAAGTTGGATGCATGCTGGGTTCTCGTCAATCCTGACCCAACCTTGATTTTCAAATGGTCGAAATAGCAAATAAATCAAGTCAAGATTATGTCAAACTATAATCTTCCCAAAAGAGAAGGTTTTAATCGAATATCAATTAATCATTTCGACATAAATCCGACCTTGAATTAAGTCAGTTTAACGAGACAAGTTTTTTTCAATCCGACTTGGAAGGATTTCAGGTGGATCAAACATGGAAGGATTTCAGGTGAATCAAATTTGGAAAGATTTTGGGTGGATCAAATTTGGAAGGATTTCGGGTGCATCAAACTTGGAAAGATTTCAGGTGGCTCAACTTGGAAAGTTTGGATGGTTCAACAAGGAAGGTTTTCAAGTCAGAAGAGTGGAGACCAAACATGTCCAATTCGTGGGTTGGTTGAACTCTATAAATAGTCAAGGTGTAGAGGAGACAGGGACATCAACATCAACACAAAGACTTACTATTACCTCGCACCTCTTCAATTTTTAGACTAGATTTTTACATTCAAGTTCTAGTGTAGTAAAGTTCTTCATTTTTAGAGTAAGTTTATTTTTTTTCAAAACACCTTTAATTACTTTGCTTTAAATTCAAGTTTATTCTCATTCAATCTTTATTTCGATTCAAGTTCGTTTAATTAGTGTTTGTTTAATAGCTTTACTTAATCGCTTTATTAATCTTGTCATTAAATTTAATTATTACTTTTATTTTAAGTATTAATTTATTACATTTACGTTTACGTTTATTTTCTTAAGCATAATTAATTTTCTTACGTGATTTAATTATTGCACTTGCATTCCATTCACATAATCTAAAAAATATAAAAATATATAAGTAGAGACCTAAACACCCTTGACCCCGGGGAGTGAAAGAAACCAGACCAAGAAAAGGTTCCTTGTTTGGTCGCACAATCGTGAGGTTAGAAGTCAGCCTTAGGGACGCACTCAACATTTACAATTCTATTCAGGGCATTTGGTGGCCGGGCGATGGCACGCCTACACATTTATTCAAAGAATGACCAAAATCCCTTCTGTCGGCTTGATAAGTCGAGTCAAGGAAAACAATAGTAAAATAAAGTAAAATATTTCACAGTTGGTCCACTTAATTTATAGTCAGTTGTTTAAGTGGTGTTTGAGACGCTTATGTGGTTTTTTAAAAAAATATTAGTGTGATCTAGTAGAAATACTTGTATAAATAAAAGAAGAGAAACAAGACTATTATTGATGATCAAGATTTCTTAAAACAATCCTCATGAGAAAATTTGAGAATTGAGAAGCTGGTTGGCAATGTCATGTATGAATCTATAATTAATTTGCTTGTTGCAATGTGTTGATACAATAAATGGACCAACTCATTCCGTGAAGACATGCACACATTCGAGACACAATTATGTATGTGGTTCACTCAAATCGGGCTAAGTCTACGATGTTGCTTTATTCTTATTGATAGTGTAAGTGTTTGTTGATAGTATAAGTGTTTGTATATGATACCAGAGGCTATCGCCTTTTGAGAGAATGAGAACGTAAAGAGAAGGGAGAATTTATATGTTTAGAGGGAGGGAGGTCTCTAGAGAGAGAGGATCTCCTCAAATGTTGACAGGTGGCACGTTCGATTCCGACATTCGAGGAGAAAGTTATGATGTTCGGAAGTCGAGGGGCATTTTGGTAATTTGGCATATTAGGGGCCAAATGTTGACTTTTTGACTGGGAGGGCCGATGGACGAGGGCCAAGGACCGTTACGTAGGTCTCGTCGATACAAATTCAATGACAGGCGGCATGCCGAAATCAGAGATTCGACGACGAAGTTATGGTCACGGGAACGAACTAACGAACCGAGGCTCCGATTAAAATAATATTATAATATTGAATAGTAACCGTTGACTATGCACACTTGGATGAGTGACAAGTGTCACCCATCCCCTAATCTAAGCCTTAAAACCTGATCCATGTTTTCCTCTAAACACTATCAATACTACATCATCATTCCTCCTTCATCATTTCCTCCATTTTCCTTTTATTTTCTTTGTTCCCTTTGAACCGTGACTAGCACAAGAACTGAGTTTGAGAGCTGGGAGAATTGGCCTCCTTCCTTGGTCGTTCTTGAGTGAAAATGGAAGGTTAGAAGAGACTAAATTAGCTGGGGAAAACACGGGGACTGAGACTGGGTTGTATGACCGGAATTCGAAATTTTAGTTTTGGGAGGGAAATTCGAATTTCAAGCCTTAGGCTCTGAGGGTCCAAATTGAGCTCAATTCGAGCTTCCTGAGATCACTACGATCATATCCATCGAAAGAACGAAGGGAATTGGCCACCGTTTGGCTCTGAACGGGCTTGGTAACAGAGGAAGAAAATCGAGCTTGAGTCGTGATCATTGTGTGATCAAACGACGAAATTGAGGTGGGGAAACAATTGCTCATGGTTCGTTGATGCTTCTGGGTTCATCAATTGGAAGAAATCAGTGGCCATTGTGGAAGTTCCATGATTGCACAGTACCCGGGTGTTCTTGGTGTTCATCATCGAATCGTGGGAATTTGGGTAAGTAATCGTGTAATTGAGTTTACAGATATTAAATTGAACTTAAAACGAAACTAACTAAATGATCAATTGAAGGAATTAAGGCTGAATTGATAGGATTGGAACCGGGTCGTCTCGCGGGCAAAATGACCCGTTTATCAGACAAACGGGCGAAGAAGACTACTGTGCAGGTTACTGTAGCAGGCGCGTGGATTTCACGCGCAGCCACTCACGGCGGCGCGTGACGGCGCGTGGGCACGAATCTCGAGGTGAGGTCAACATGACTTCTATCCTATTTAATGTAACAAACATTTTGGGATTGGTTTCGTGTCGATCGGACACCGTCTCGATATTGTTCGGGACGTCCGAAGGTTTTAAAACAAGTTTAAAAATAGTTAAAAATTCGGAAAAATTACGGGACTTTGATAGGATGTTAATGAAGAGGTTAGTGACCCTCTAATGTGATTTGGACAGGATTGGGAGTCCCGGTGATAGTGGTGTGGCCCGGGAGGCCCGATGGCACGCGTATCGAGGCATACCGTTAAAACGGTCTGTGAGTGGACTTTAGTTTTATAAATCCTATGCATGCTTAAATGTGCTATATGTTTTATATACGTGATTTCTATAATGGTGATTGTGAGTATTGATTTCGGGTATGTTGCACGTATTTCGAGGTGTTTTCCGTATTTCACATATATCGAGGTTAACGGTTTTATTGTGGTTTTACGTGCTTGTGGCTTAATGGCTTAATAAATAATGTGATAAAAAGGGTTTTGAAATTGGAAAGATGAACTCGGGCTTGAGGCCCAATTATTTTGGAAACCTCGGACTTGGAGTCTATTTGTAATCGGGCCGGGGGCCCAGTTGCTTTATGAAATCGGGCCAGGGGCCCAGTTGTTACGAAATCGGGCTGAGACCCATTTGAGTTATATTATCGGGCCAGGGGCCCAGTTGATTTACAAATTAGGGTTGTGGGCCCAGTGGTTTATAAAATCGGGAATGGGGCCCAGTTGGGTTATAAATGTGATTTCGGGTCTGGGACCCTATGTTTTATAAATGTGATTTCGGGTCAGGGACCCTACATGGAATTGTGATATTTTATGGAGATTTTGGGCAAGGACCCATTGTATTGTTTTGAAATGATTTAATAAAACTGTTTTCCATATACCAGGTGTCTGGGACACTGGGGAAATCACGGTGCATTGCCTGCGATGGGTCATTGTACGGAGCAACCGGACCGTATGATGACTCAGGAGCAAGATTGCTATGATTGACGTCAGGGACGTCAAACATCTGTGATGTCATAGATATGGACCCGGAGAGACCCCGGGCAGCACGCGTAGCTTATTATACCGTGAGATATGATGTCAAGGACGTCAAGCGTCTGGGACGCTAAACATCTGGAATGCTGGTGATGGTAATTGTAAATATGGATTAATGAATCTATAAAATGGCTTATCGGTTGGATATGTGTTATATGGTAAAAATGGATTATTGGTTATGAAATGGTATGTCGGGTCGGGGACCCTAAATGGTTTTGGATTTATGGATTTTATATTTATGGCTTTGGGCGGTGGCCCACATGGTTTTAATATGTCTGGTAGTGGTATTCCACAGTTTTGGGCTGAGTTCCCACACTTGGTTTTAAGTTAACGGTTTTTGGGCTAAGGCCCTAATGGCTTGGTTGGACAAACGTTTTGGTTACTGGTTTTCGTGGCATGCATACGTTTTTATTGGAGGGCATAAATGTCTTATAATTGTGTTTACTAAACTTAATGATTTTCGTCCACTCACAGCTTTTGGTTTTTAATGCCCTTCAGGTTGATTACGGATGCGACTGCAGCAGAGACTGGGACATTGCACGCCTCCTCCATCGATCCTTGCGCACTCTGGATACCCCGTTTGGGCAGTGGCTTTTGGTTATCCCTTGTCTGACACCTCTTGTTGGACGGGAGCAGGGCACATTCCACGGTAATCCCGGTGAGATTGGGATGGGTCCTGTCATGTATAAATAAAAGAAGAGAAACAAGACTATTATTGATGATCAAGAATTCTTCAAACAATCCTCATGAGAAAATTTGAGAATTGAGAAGCTGGTTGGCAATGTCATGTATGAATCTATAATTAATTTGCTTGTTGCAATGTGTTGATACAATAAATGGACCAACTCATTCCGTGAAGACATGCACGCATTCGAGACACAATTATGTATGTGGTTCACTCAAATCGGGCTAAGTCTACGGTGTTACTTTATTTTTATTAATAGTATAAGTGTTTGTATATGATACCAGAGGCTATCGCCTTTTGAGAGAATGAGAATGTAAAGAGAAGGGAGAATTTATATGTTTAGAGGGAGGGAGGTCTCTAGAGAGAGAGGATCTCATCAACCTTCAACATTATAAACGTCACCTCCGACCTCAACCCTAGCCCCACCGCATCGTCAAAGTAGCAAGGTAGTGGCACCCAACCTAACTCCCCCGCCGATTTATAGCAAAGCTCAAAGCTTGGAGGTAGGGATCTCTTATCAACTTTAGGAAACCGAAGAAAATAGGACTCCAAAAACTCAACCAAGGCCTTGAAAAATCAGGCTGCATGAGATAAGAAAATGAGCTCCCATTGTCCAAAGGGCACCCTCCTTTTGTGTCTCTTGCTTTCATAAGTTATATCAAACACTTTGGAGTCTATTTCAAGCTTTTGTCCATTCACACTATGCCCAACAACTAGTGGCATAGCTAGAATTTGATATCAGAAGAGGGCCTAATCATTTTTTCTTTATACAAATTGTACTCTTAATTGATGTTTCTTTGATTTATTGCAAATTTTCAAGGACCATTTTTTGGTGGTTTCTAATTATTTTTTACGAGTTTATTTTTGTTTTATTTATTTATATAAACACTATGATTTATATATTCATACTTATAAACAATAGAAATTAAAAATTGAACTCCTTGGAAATATGAAGTAAATACATTTTAGAAAATATTTATAATTAAGAAAGAAAAGAAGAAAATTAACAAAATAGGCAAATAAGATAAAAAATAGTTAAAATTTTAGAAATTATATATATGTATGGTAAATTAATATAGCATCATGTATAACATAATACATATAAATTAGTACAAAATTGCAAGAAAGTAAAAAAATTATGCACAATAAATAAACAATCCAAGTACATTTATTATACTATAATAGATATTAATATCTAATATCTAAAATATATTTTATATTTTATGTTTTATATATAAATTAATAAAGAAAACAAAGAATTTGAATGGGGGCCTATGCTCTCACTGGGTTCTCCCTAGCTCTGCTCATGCCAACAACTTACGCAGTAGTAATTAAGGTATGTCTTAGAGGAGGACTAGTTTCGTGACACGTGCGCGCCCGGCTGGCCGGAAGCTGTGGTATGCCGGAACCAAATCTTAGGTGGGTTTGAGTCAAGCTTTCCCTGGCAAGGCACTAGGCAGAATGAGAATGATCCATAGATGAGAGATGAGATATGCATCGACAAGGAATAAGGAGCGTGTCCCAATTAAACCCAACATTAATTCCGGCAACTTTGTAGTCCTCTTGGCTACCAAATGGCACGTTGTTGATGTCATAGGGACAAGCTAACACTCAGAATCCGTGATAGCTAGTAGACGCGTAGTCTGTGTTGGATTCCTCCTTTCTAAAGGAAGTTGAGGTTGGATACCTCAACTGGCAATGGGGGTGGACAACGCAAATGGATGATGTATAGAACATGTATGTATCACGTGGACAATAAAAATGGGTGATGTGGAGGACTCGTGAGGCAACCAATTAGTAATCGGGGGGACAACACAAATAGGTGATATGGAGTAAGTGTTGTCACCTAGCGAAAAAAAAAAAATGGGTGACGTGCAACATGTGTCACGTGGACAACAAAAATGGTTGAAGTACAATATGTATCACGTGGACAACAAAAATATGGCAGTTCCCATTATGGGCATCGTTCAAAACGGCGGCTGCCAATAGTCCACCTAGGCACGCGAAAGTGAGAAATTGTCTCGCATAATGATTAGGCGTCTAGGTGAATTTGCGTATACATTATTATATATATGATTCTCAACTCAATTTATTTATATAGACAATTAATTTTTGTTCTGAAATTATTTGATAGTATTCAATATATTATTAATTTGTTGAATTTTTTCTTTAAAAAAAAACGCCTAGGTACCTACCTAGATTCCCTCGCTTACCACTTAGGCCCTAGGTCCCTATCGACTGCCGTAGGAGTGCCTAGCGCCAATTTGGACATTGCTTGTGGCATAATCTATTCTAACACCGTGAAGAAAGTTGAGATTTTACCCAAAAACCAATTTGTAATGAAGATAACTAGTTTAATTTGTTATTAGCTTTTGTAAGGTTGTGTAACTTTTCATTACGAGACTTTGTGGCTAATTCGCATCCTCACACTTTCTTTATTATCTATAAATATATTCACTTATGTGTTATTGTATTTATCTGCATGAGTTTTGTGTTTCTTTAAATACAATATGTATTTTTTAGATGTATTTTTTTAATCAATGAAATTCACTTAATATCATCGAAATTTGATAAAAAAATTTACCGTAATTAAAATTTAGTTCACTTCATTTTTAGTTTCTGAGTTTGTGCCTATCTATGAGTCTATGAATTTTTTGTTGATGAGAGACATGTTGCGTGGGTAGAGAGGTGAAGTTAGGGAATCAATGTGTATGAGTTTTGATGGATAATTCTTTGGGTTTCATTGCAAGAGAAAGGCATGCAAGCAAGAAGATAATTGAGAGGATTAGGATATGATAAAGAACTTCAGCCATGTATATATACTCCTCTAGATTCCATGTATATTACAAACAATGACCTAAATATTTTGAAATTTTGAAGAGGAGGAAATTTATAACTGTAACGAATTACAGAATGATTGGAACTTTATGAAGTTTCATTCCATTGAGCTTTGGAACAAAAGAATAATATTGGAATTGCAACGTGTTTGGTGGTAACAACCGAACAAGTGTTGAGAGGGCGATCTTATTCCACCGCACTAGTAGGTTTTTTTGGGTATGGGGTCCAGCCGAACACTGTCTTTAATTATTACGATTCTAAAGTAATGAACTTTGATACTAACATCCGATTTTACAGATTAATAACAACCTAGTAATATTTCTCTCATTTCAATTAATAATGGGTGGTTTAAATGGAAATGACATTATTCCCCTTAAGTAAGGTCAATGTCTCGAGTTCGAACCTTGTGAATGAAATAATCAACATTAGAGAGAGCTTCCCCCGTATCGAAGTTCTACGCGATTCGAGGGTTGGACATTGCCTACGTGCGAGAGATACCTTGGTTTTTAACAAAAAAAAAAAATATTTCTCTCATTTCAAGTCCTTATCTTATAACTTGCAAACTAATATTATACAATTAAGGATGTCAATTTTTGACACGACTCGAAAATCAGTAAAAAAAAATTAAACTAATATTATACAACTTTTTTTTTTGTCAGAACTAATATTATACAACTAAGGATGTCAATTTTTGACACGACTCGAAAATCAGTAAAAAAATTATCTGAATCAGCTTACACGATTAAAATTTTGGGTCAATTTATTAAGACACGTGTATTAAACGGGCGAGCTTCATGTCAACCTTTTAATCCGTACAATAATTTATTAATCCGTTTAATAAACTGATAAATTTCGAGTCAACTTGTAAATATATCTGTTTAATAAA
Organism: Prinsepia uniflora; assembly: GCA_032719365.1. Classification (NCBI taxonomy): domain Eukaryota; kingdom Viridiplantae; phylum Streptophyta; class Magnoliopsida; order Rosales; family Rosaceae; genus Prinsepia; species Prinsepia uniflora. The sequence goes on from CM064870.1 coordinate 958,208, forward strand.
TGTGTCA